>JAAIXI010000237.1:1001967-1466155 GCA_013403645.1 Heliconius nattereri
AAGGCACTAGAATAATTGAAGAAAAAATTAAATATGTATTTCACTTAAATGTTTCAAATTCAAATATGCTCACTCGCTTTCTGTCGCAGTAGAAAAATCCATATTTAAAACAATTACATCTTTCAACACATTCGTTGTCACAAAACCAGTTATTTATGGGACAAGAACAACTCTTGAAGCATTTGCAAACTTTAAACTGTTGTTCTAACCAAGAAGTAAGATTTCGTACTACGCCGTTTAGTGATACCTATAATATAAATGATTGTAAGCATTTATCAAAGACGGTAAAACATACATATTATAGAAAATAAGAAACATTCAACGTGTTGACACGCTCTCTTAGGTCACAGGATAGGAAGTATTAAGAAAAATGTCATGTCCAACTGCAATTTACTTATATTCCATTAAGCAATATATATTTTAATTTAGGTTTTTAAATATTATAAAGACTGGAATAATATACATACCAAAAATATTTTATTATGTGATATCTACACACATCTCAAACATATTTTAAAGTAAAAAAAAAATCAGGACGCTTAGTATTAAACGCAATCGTTGGTCTTTAGAACAAATATCTCAGGATAATATAAATGTATATATAAAAATTACCCAGCAATCATTTGCTTTATTGTGCACAGAAACTTCTGCCGGTGTGTACCATTCTTGTTTCGTGTAAATCATTATGACAAAAATAGACTTAATATATCCTAAAATTTCAAAATTAGCGCTCATCAAAAAATACCCTAAAATGTCAATAGTCATGTCAATTATTATACTTGTTCACGTCACGATTAAAAAAAAGTAGCGTATTTCGATTTAAAGTAACAGAGTGTGTACCAATGAATTCACAAAAAAAAACGCAATAAAAAAACCTGTTTAATAATCTCCAATATTTGTTTTATCTACGTATATAATATTGATATAGATAAAAAATCAATGTAGAGAAATATTTTTATTGTCATAACATAAATAAAATCGGGGAAAAATAAAAAATCCACAAGTAAATAATAATAATAATCATATTTGAATTTGAATTTTTATATTATATTAAAATTAGTGTCAAGACGGCTGATGGGGCGCTTGAGATAAATGCTTCACAATGTCTACCCAGTCCCAGCCGCGAGGCTTCTCCCCCCCGCGACCTATCTCCGCTCTGTCCCACGCTCGTCTCTTTTGTGCTTTGCTTAATTGTTCTTTTTTCTCTGGTTTTTTCGTTGTTTCAGTCTGAAATACCATTGGTAGTTATTTATAATGACTAATTAGGCACTATAATAAATATGTTTCTAATATTTATAGATTTATATGCATAAAACAAATTAAAAAATATAATAGCATTAATAGGAAATAATTCTGTTATAATTTCTTATCCATTTTAAGAAATTGCAAGACAGAGGCTCAACTTAATCTGCCAACAAGACAAATGCAAATAATAGTTAATACTGATCTTTTTATCTGATATTTTATAAATAAATTTTCAAATAGATCAGTATTAACTATTATTTTTAAATTAAATATAGACTAACCAAATAAATTAGTACAAATCTAGAGAAAGAGTACTAGAAAAAACATCAAACAAAATGTTGTCATTTCCATCTAAAGATAAAATATTTTGCACTGAATAATGACTTTTTTAAAAATTAACAAAACTTTTACATTATACGTATAATGTATATACATGCATAAATACGCCCTTGACTAGTATTTGTGTTTAAAACTATCTAAGTCTAAGAGCGTTGATTTTTTTATACCTTCACTCTATATTCTACATATGAGTATAGCATAGTAGACACCGTGAACCTCGTGTCAAGACTCTCCATTCTGCATTTGCCGCCAGAAACGAGATATTGCGTATTTAGTGGCGTAACTCAATGCCACACTTTGTATTACCAGAGTAAAAAAGGAAATATGTCATTCCGCTGAGTAGGAATTGTACCCAGAACCATATCATTTACAGTCACATGTTATGTTTATTTCTAAGGAGTTAGCTACACATAAATACACTTTTTTATTTTTTTAGCTTTAAGCTGTTTCCCACACATAGCAGGATAGACCGAGTGAACCTAGTGCTAAAACACTCTGTTCCCACTCTGTTCTGTTCTGTCGGGAAGGAGACTTCTCTTCCCGACTTCCCGCCAAATTCTGAAGGCATGGCTTGTGGAGTATCGAAACTCAAGGCCGCATTTTGGCTTCTTACCAGAGCGAGGTTCCCAGATTCCCTTTGCCTACCCGGCTTTATGCGGAATTAAAATATGTATGTAGTTTTACCTGTTCAGTAATAGCAATCTTCTCAACTCTAGCAACAACTGCTTCTTCTGTTTGTTCCGCTAATATCTCAGAAACTCTCTCTTTAAGGCATTCAAATAATGTATATGTCATTGCACACCCCACCCATTGTTCAGCTTCTGCATTAACTATGGATAATATTTTCTCTTTTACCGCAGGTAATCTGGAAATGGTATAATAAATATATTTTTGTGATATATGTATGTTGCTAATATACGCATTCGTAATTGCGAAATTTCCACATCGATTTTAAGCATGTTTACTCATTTCTGATATTACATGTAAGGATATAAGATCACATGTGTGGATTTGAAATCACATGTTTGCACATAGCAAGGTGGACAGAGGGAACCTCTTGTTAAGACACTCTGTTCCTCACTTTCTGCCGAATTCTGGAGGTGTTGCGTGTTGAGCCTCCTTTTTTTTTCTTTCATTATTTTTCTTCTTGGCAAGAAGAGGGAAATTCGGCAAAAGTGCTTTCTTTTCTCTAATAAAATGTGTAAGCATAGTCTAGAAGTGGGCAGCTACCTCTTTTACTGTAGAATATATATGTCTGTTACACTGAGAACAAAATGAACCATCCAATGACAAGAAAGAAAAAAATCAATAAATAATGTCAGTCTTCTGATATTCAGGAATCTTTTTATTTTCTAGGAGGTAGCAAAAAATAAATTTCTCCGCAAATTTGTCGCTTTCCGACACACGGTTTTTTATTTACTTTAAACTGTATCCTGCACATAGTAGGGCAGGCAGAGAATACCTAGTGTTAAGACACTTTTATATACATTCTCCCCACAAATTTTAAACATTGCATATGGCATCACAGAACTCAGAAGTGCAATGTCTTGTATTTGGGGCACCTTTCTATTTAGAGTCCCTCATAGTTTGATAAGTATCATTCAATTATTAGAGATTGACCTGAACCACTTAAAATTACTGTTATTTTGTAGGCAAACTATACAAATTCTTCACACAAATTGTAGCCATAAATATAATATTATTCTAATGTTATATACATACACTGTAAAGTTTGATCTAAATCTATTCAGTAAACATCTATCCATCCTCACAAACTTTCACAAGTATTGGAATTTATTAAGATTTTCATTTTCATGTTCTGGTAGACAAAGAGAAAGAAGTTGAGTTTTGTCACTCATCATGTACTTTTAATAATAAAATAAATACTTACAAACTCTGATTGTAGAATATTTCAAGATTAATATTAGGTTTCTCAGTAGGATAAGTGGGTCCCCATACTATTTCTAATATAAATGACTTGTCTCCATCTTCATACTGTAATTGTAATAAATTGGCTGATTAATTAAAAAATATATATAACACAATTAACATATTTAAAAATTGTATAAATTTTTAAAGAAAGCCAATGCTAAAACATGTTTAGACTGACAATCTTAAACTGAGTGACTGAAAAGTTCTATCAATATTTGTTTAGTAGTTTATGTGTGAAATTAGAAGAAATACAAATGTTCCATCTTTCCATCCTTACAAACATTCCCATTTATTGTATTGTTAGAAAGTAAGGTAAATAGAAGTGAAATTTAAATAATGTAGTTGAGAATGTTATAATTTCAATTTGAAATTGGGTTTTTTAAAGCCATCATGGCACAAGCATATGATTGTAAAGCAATTGTTTTGGATTTGATTCCCAATTGAAAGAATGGAAAAATTAATATTTTTATGTAGTCCTTTGTTCCATTTTAAAAAATGTTATTATGTTTTCTACATAAAATGTTTATTAAATATAATAAAATACAATACCTCTTACCACATCATCATTATTATGAATAATTATTGTTGCAGAAATTTATAAAAACTCTTTACAGACATGGAAACAATATAATATGAATCTCAATGAAGCTTGATAAGATCAAAATTATTAGTCTTTCTAACGAAAGGGACATTTTATTAAATTTCTAAAAATCAAGAAATACCTCAAATGCTTACATTGAAATGTCCAAATAATTTTAAACATTTTTGATAATTAAAATTTTCACAATATTAGTCCTAAAATACTTACTTTATAATGATAAGTTGTTGCATTCACTTGTTTAAAATTCTCATCACCTTCATATATAGATTTGAGTACTTCTATTTCTTCTGCTTGTTGCTCTGCATCATCAGACATTTTCAGTATATATAGTGAGATCCTGTAATTATATTAAATATAAATTTTATAAGAAGATTGTGTTTCTTACTTAACCTCAAAATTATTGTTAAGAAAAAAAATTAAATAGAATTAAAGAATTATAACAAAATACATAGTAACACTTTACTAATGGTTTGATGATAAAAAAAATAGTTTCTATATTGAATTCTAATAAACACACTATAACAAATTAAATACAATACATAATCACTCACCGTTTCAGTCAATAAATTATATTTAAGAATATTCATACATTCAGCACCGTGTTTCTAATTTGTTGAAAATAAATATGAGTGTAAAATATTGCTGTTAAAAAAACAATTAAATGATTTTTTTGACTAAATAACCCATGTTAGCTATAAGCTATAACAAAATTGTCAGTAAGTAAAACAGCTGGAAAATGTCTTGTTGACATAAAAATATGATGCCAGTAGAAAAAAAATTAACAATTGAAAATTTAAGTTTACTAGCTTATTGAAGTTTAATAATTGAACTGTTTATTAATATATTGATAAATATAAGAGCAATTATGTTATCTCTGTTTTGTTAAATATAGTTTTAAAAAAAAAATCATAATCATAATATTAACAATTGCAAGTCAAGCAATACACAGAATTAAAAAATATATACAAGTAATATTCATTGCACAATATAACATTACAATATTTATATTAATTTAATTATACTTATAATTATTAATAATTGTTTTAGTTATTTGGCGGGATTATATGGCAACAAAATAATTCATTGTCAACTAAGTGAAGTGTAATTTCCAAAAGACGTTATTCGAAACTTTGAATTTCGCGAGCTATCGTTTGCTTTGTAAAATAAAGAAAAAAGACAACTTTCAATTATAACTGTGTAAAATACGTTACGATGAATATACCTAAATGTGATTGTAAAGAAAATCGACCTCCTATCGCCGGGAGATCAGCTTGTGCTTGTTCTTCAAAAACACCAGCTGATAGCTTTAAGGTGCCTACAATACCTCCTCTACACGACAGTTATAAAAATAACGATAAAGAAAATACGGCAAAACCTGACTTAAAGGGCAAAAATGATTATAAGAAACAATGGGCACGAACTGACTTCGACTTAGGACCTCCACTCGGTAAGGGAAAATTTGGCAATGTGTACTTAGCTAGAGAGAGAGAATCGCAATATGTGGTAGCATTAAAAGTGTTATTTAAAAATCAAATATTAGATTCTGAATTAGAGCATCAAGTGAGACGCGAGGTTGAAATTCAGTGCAGGTTAAGACACCCTAACATTCTACGCATGTACGGTTATTTTCATGACGAGAAAAGGATATATTTAATACTAGAGTACGCTAAGCACGGTGCTCTATATAAACTACTTAAGGAACGCGGGCGTTTCGACGAGAAAACAGCCGCTATCTACATGCGCGATCTAACAAAAGCTCTACTATACTGTCACGCTAAGAAAGTAATTCATCGAGATATTAAACCTGAAAACTTGTTACTTGGTCACAATTATGAATTAAAAATAGCAGATTTTGGTTGGTCTGTGCATTCACCGTCGTCACGACGAATGACTCTTTGTGGTACATTAGATTATTTATCTCCAGAGATGATTGAAGGAAAACCTCATAACTATGCTATTGATATCTGGAGCTTGGGAGTACTGTGCTACGAATTACTTGTAGGCCTGCCACCCTTTGATGCAAAAGATTCACAACAAACATATAGAAAAATTAGATATGTAATACTAAAATATCCAGATTTTGTTTCTGAGAAGGCAAAAGACTTGATGGGAAAGCTCTTAGTTGTAAACCCAGAACAAAGATTGCCATTAGCGAATGTATTACATCATCCTTGGATTATTGAGAATGCTCCGGAAGGTGTACCTCCACCTATTTTTAATGCTGAAAAATGATTTAGGTTTCATTTGTATGTGTTTCTTTTATTTATATTATTTCTATCTATTTTTCTGTCTTGTGTATCTTGGATTTATATTATTTCTATCTATTTTTTGAATAATGAAATTGGAATTATTTGATTTATTATTATTTAAATATGGTTGTAATTTATGAAAAGAAATCAAATTAATTAATGTTTATTTTATAAATAATGATTTTAAAAAATCACAAAATATATGAATTTATTTCATTATGATTATGTATTTATTTGTAATAGAGGTTTTAAATTTAAAAAGTAAATGCTGAAATAATTAGACTTCTTAAAATTAACTTAAGTGCAGTGGAATGTTACTAATCCTATTAAAAAGCAGGGGGGCCAAATATTTTGTTAGTTCAATCTTCACTTACTTTCTAGTTACTTCATTCTTTACTAAATAAAGCTTTTCATAAAAACGAAACATACAGTTTTTCTTACAACTTTAATATGATTGTAAGTTATTATTAGTATTAAATTACTATTTAATATTAAAATAATCCTTAATATCTATTAGTATGTTGTGCAAATTATAGTCTTTGTTTAAAAATATTTTTTTTTCTAATGTTCTAAGTTAATATTTAAGTAAGTTAATGTGTAAGTTTATATGTAAAATGATTGTCACTAAATGAATATTTGTATGATCTGGGAAATAAAACATTTTAATTCTTTTTTAATGACATTTAGATGTTTCAATCTATGGAATTACTGGACTTGTGATATTTTACTGTATATTATTAAAACTGCAATATTAGGACTTGTGTTCAATTATGTGCTATTAAAAAAAATATCACAACTAACTATAGTTAACCAAGACTAGATACTTAAATTTTATAGGCTGTAAATAATCAATAAATATTTTATTCTCACTAAGTCTTTTTATTTTTATTCTTATAATATATGTCTAAGGCATATTTATCAAAATTTGGATCTTTCATTACTATGTAGTGCCAGTGTAGCCATTCTCCGAAGAGGCAAAATAAGCTTATTATATAGCCAATAGCAAGTGCAATGAAAGCACAATAAAGTTTTTTCAAGTTTATCAGAGCTTTGACCTCCTCTTCTGTAGTGTCCATAGATCTAATTCTATACATTGCATCGTTCAACCATTTTTCAACTAAACCAACCTCGACTATTCTCCTTATATAAACATCAGCTAGCGGCTTTAAGGGCGAATTCTTATGAAAACCGATAGAAATAGGTATATTTACAACGCAATCTGTCATTATGTGTAAGTTTCTTTCATTTGAATTGTAACTAAAACTTGCATTTATTGTAGAATTATTAAATTTCATATCATTTTTACGTTTCACACCTAAATATTTCAAGTAATTTGAGCTATCATAATATGCGAAGACGCCTTTCGCAACTTTGCGTGCAGCTTCATACGGGTCGTTGACCTCGACAAACATTTTCGCTATATTCTGCCCTATTTCATCCAAGGACTGTTGAAAAAACACTTTAGTTTCTTCACCCCAGCCTCCACACGCTATTTTACTATCTACTAGCTCTTTTAACGTATTAATAGTGACTCTAGGAGCTGGGTTGGCTAAAATGGCTGTCATACTAGCTCTGTAAGAGACCACTAGAAGTATGCAGTACAGCCAGTACCATCCAGTCAATAGCCGTATCGACCAGCCAGTAGGTAGCTTGGGTAAGGATACGACAAGTAACATTCCATAGGTATACAGTATACTGTTAGTTATTTCGCCAAATAAATATAAGCCGACTGGTTTTGCATCTGGAAAGTAAATATTGATTTAGTTTTTTCCTGTGTTGATTTTAAGTGTTAAGGTGAAGTTGTTGTAGTAAGTTAGTAATGTTTCTTTTAAAGCAATGCATCTATTATATTATATTTCGAAAGGTAGGACATAGTAATATCTAAAGAATTTACTAACTACCCTACATAACTTTTATCCGCAACTAGAAATATTTTTTTTTTTTATTATACAGTATTTTTTACTGTTTGACGATAGATTTTAATCTAAAACGATGTAGCAAGATCTTGTTTTGCTTCTGTATTAAAAAACATACCGTAATGTGTTTTTTGTTTCTTAACATGGCCGCTGTAGGCTCTGTAATCTAAAAGGTTAATGTAATACATGGCGAGCCCATAAAATATGGACCCAGTCACGAACAACACCATCGATACAGCTATCCACATGTATAGGCTGAAAATTATATGTAGATATATAAGCATAAATTATTCTCTTATTATTGCTATAAAATAAGTAGGTATTATATTATATATATTATACAAAATATTATTATTTGGCTTTCGTTGGACAATTGCTAAAATGCTATTAATGTTTTTTTTTACATTTTGAAAGTGTTATTCCACACTTAGGAAAGAAAAATACGTTTTTTCGGAAACATAAAAAAAATTAACGTAGCGGAATTTGAAACCGCGGCTTATATTAAATTCTGCTACTTTCAAGATTTTATATATTATCTAATAAAGTATTTAACATATGTGAAGACAACAAATATACCAGCAGTAATATCTAAATACCTACGTGAAAGGCAAAATCAATGTTTTCCAAGAATTATCACTCAACGCTTCCGGTGTCAGGAAAGTCCAACACTGCGTTGTGTAAGGGATACTTAAATCAGTCAGTTCCAAATGATTAGGCGTGTATTGCAAGTTGCCTAACGCCATATCTGCTTTACCGTGGACCATCTCACCGAGGAGGCCGGAGTAGGAGCCGTTGCTGAGTTTTTCACCCCATTTGAATTTATCAGGGTCGATAGATTGATACAATTTGGGTTGGAATCTCATTTTCTGGGCCAGTGTGTTGAGGATCTGGATATTGTCACGAAAGGAAGAAAATGTATCAATGAAATTTATTGTAAAAAAATAACACTACAATATATAGAACTTATGCCCGCCCATGCGTATCGATTTTTATTTATAAAAAATATTTTTTTTGTGGCAAAAACGCCAGAATTATTTCTAAACATATTAGGAACTATAGAACTCAGATCTCATATGAAGTAACCCTGTTTCATGTTTAACTTACTAAACATAGATCTGCTTAATTAACAGATATACAAGATATATGTACATATGAAATCACCAATTGGAGATCATGATTTTAAGCTCGAGCCAACAAAATTATAAAATATGATCGCTGTTGCAATAATATCAAAACCTAGTAATAATTTTAATATATTAATATATCTAAATCTCAATAATTCTTAAGCATAGCATTGTAGATCATTGAAACCTTAACCTTAATAACGTCAAAAAGAATGGCCTTTCTTGGTCCTTCAAGCCTTTCTTCAACTCACCTCAATCTCAACACCCCCCACTTTGTTACTAGACTTCATAATAACAACAGATGGCAAATGATCAAAATACACTACATTCAACAATTCCCCATTAAGATCACCAGTTTTATCCGCAAACAGATCTCTTCCATAGTGTAACTTCCCATTCTTCCAAATATCTACGCGTCGCGATATAAAAATTCCTTTAATTGGATTTGGGAAAGGTACTGTTGAAAGTTCGAACCAAGCTTCGCTTTTCGATGAAACTTTTCTATGATGTTTAATGAAAACCACGTTGACTATACGTTTCCAAATGAAATGTAGATTACTGTGAAATAGTCTTACGTCGTGAAGCATTATGTATATAGCTCTGGTGTCTAGAACACGATATCTGAAATAAAATATATTCATAATTTGTTGGCCCCGCCCACCAAAGGTTCCCGATCAATTTCAGGATCGTAAGTCAACGGTTTGCAAGCGTAAACACTCGTTCTAAGAGATCGTAGATTTGAACATTTGATATTAATTTCAGCTTCATATCTCCACGCAATCTCAAATAGTCTTGACATATTGACGAACGAACAACAAAGTCAACATAAAAGACTGGTTTTTTAAGGTAAAAAATATCTATAATATAGCGAAAATACTATAGTATAGAATATTACCTGTCACCAAATTTCAGAAGTCTAGTCAATTGCAAGCCATTCGCCATCAATATAGCATATACGTTACAACCGTCGTTCCTCGCTTGTCGCAACGGTTCTAATGTGTTGTAATTCGGAGATAACAAGTCTTCGTAGTCTTCTACTACAATCTAAAGATATTGAAATAAATTGGCTTTTAATAATTGATAAATTAAAAAAACTTTTAAAAATTTAACGCCACTCAACACAAAATGCCTTCAGAGTTCACAGGAAAGTGGGGATGGAAATGTTTTAATTTATATGGTGTCTTAACACTAGTTTGCCCTCTGTCTACAGTGCTATGTGGGAACTTAAAAAAATACTTACCATAATGTACGGAACGTCCAAAGTACGTATAAACAAAGCTCCTTCAAATACATTCAAATATACATCATCGCATATAATCGTTAAACATGTAACCGCATCGTTTCTGGCCAAGCCGTTTAATATATCTATGAGAAGGACTTCCAAGTCCTTGTGAATTTGTAAATCTTCGACTATAGCGCCTACATCGCCTTTGACCGTAGAAGATCTGATAACAATTAATTCATATGTTAAATACATCACAAGTTTTGTTTTGCTGAAATCTACTAAGGACTTGTATTGAATCTATTGAAGTAAGAATCTTCGAAATCGGTCAACCCTGCCTGCTCTCAAGACCACATATGTATAAATATAAATAATAAAAAAAATATAACTAATAATAAATAATGAACACATTACCCTCCTTTACGTTATGCAGTAGGGTAGTAAGATCATGTGATCATTTTTAAAATTAAAAAAACATTATTACATAATCATGAAAAGAAAGCTAAAATGGATTTTTAAAAAAAGCAAAATCTTTATTTTTTATTATTAAATAACGCTAGTTCATTCTACATATTTTATGTGCAATAAAAAAACATTAATATAAAGACTTACAATACAATTGTTATAAGTATAACAAATTTAACTAAAGCTCCTGCCATTTCGAACCAAGCTTAACAAAACCAAAGTAAAACGAAAGGCTAATAGACATTTAAGGGTGAATGATTGACATTGCTTATTTAGTATGTAAATTGACTATTTTCTTTTAAAGTTGCTTGAAAATAAAATATTAATTAAAAACAAATTTATTTAAAAGGTCAGTTATACTATTCAGTCCCTAGATTTTTTTTCATGGTGTATTGTATTTTACAAACAAAGTCCTTCAATTTCAGTAGATGGTTTGTACAATATTCATTTTATGTAATTTCACTGTCATCGGAATTGAACTCGTATTCCAAACTTCGGCTCAATCGGATACTGGGAAGCGGGTGGGTCAACATTTTACTCAATTAACACATAATGTTAAATAAAAGCTTGTAAATACAAAAGGAACCTCCAAGCTTTTGTGACTCGACTTTTATTATTTTACCTGAAAACTAAGTACTTCTAGTATACTGAAAATAGAAGATAAACACAAAATAATTACAATTGTCTTAATTGTTATATCCAATTATTACGTCAGTTATTGGTTTAATTTGAGTTATCTATATATATAAAAGGACTTGTCCTCACTGACTGAGGTAAGACGCGCGCACAGCCGTAACCGCTGTGCGTAGAAACGTGAAATTTGGACTGATGTTTACTTTCGTAATTTGGACATCCACTAAGAAGGGATTTTGAAAAAATTTAACCCTAAAGGGGTGAAATAGGGGTTCAAAATTTGTATGGAAAAAAGTTTAATTTAGATTTTTAAAAGTATTTAATTGAACATATGTTTCATCATTTTCTGGAATTCTCCCCCTAAGGGTGCAAATAAGGGGTTGAAAGTTTGTATAGGATTTTTTTTAAATCGGCACCAATTTTTATAATATTTGATATTCAGACTCTTAAAAGTATCTAATTGAACACATGTGTCACGGTTTTCTAGAATTCTCCCCCTAAACAAATAAGGGGTTGAAAGTTTGTATGGAAAAATCTTCAAATCGCTACCGATTTTTATAAAATTTGAATTTTTTTTTTTTGGTTTATTAGAATTCGCCCCCAAAATAAGCAAGGGAAGCTGCGCGCCTCCGCTAGTATCATCATAAAGTCACTTTCCCCATGAAGTCCATCTTATTATTTGAGAATTTAAAAAAAATCTCTTAAATTACAGTAAAAATGCAGAAATATATGGTTAAAATTCAAATAAATTCAATAACACAACAATCAAATACAACTGCCTACAATCTTATAGGTTAATAAATATATAAATTATATATTTTTTGCAGGTTATGATCTATTTAACTTATAAAAATTAAAATTGTTATTGTTTTACATATAAGGCCAAATTTCTTGGGCAAAGTTGTAATCTTTAGCAGTTTATTTTGATTGTTTTGCAGAAATACTTCTTCTTCCTGGCATTAATCCCGGCTATTACCAGGGTCTGCCTTCCTACTTAACCTACTCCAATATGCACGATCTTTTGCGTTTGCGTTTAACCATCGTGAATCGCAAAGCGGGATCGTGGTACATATCTCTGATAATCGCAATATCTCGGCCTCAGGGATCCCTTTGGATCGCAATGCCCTCCAAATACATTGACGAGGCACACAGTTAAAGGCCTTCTGCAAATCTAAAAAGGCCACAAATCTAATGCAGAGCTCTCCTTTTTTCCTGTATACCTCCATCAAAGTTCTGAGTAGTCTCTCCATTAAAGGACTGATTAAGTTTGTGGTAACGCCCAAGCCAAACCAAGTGTTGTTGGAAAAAATTCAAGCTTTCTGGTATCGATACTACAATATAAATAATCAAAGCTAAAGTTTTTGGTACAACACGCCATGAAACCGAGCAGGATAGAACTGTTTTTTTGACAAAGTATTATCAAAACTTCAATATTCTAAAATACAATGCAAAATACAATAACAACATTTTAAAAATATACCTATATATTATTTATTAAACGAAACTAAATTCGTAGTGAAAACTGCGCGTGAACGAAGACGAACTGAGCCAGCTAGTTCTGTCAGACCACTGACGTCACATCAGTTACGGCCCGACGGAATCTCGCGTCGCGCGATTTCTTTAAAGGACAATATCTCAAAAACTAACAGACGTATCAAAATAATTCTTTGACACATATTTTTTGTTTTTAAAAGACAATACGATGAGCTACAATTTAAATTTAGTGATTATTCTCCATTCTGGCTTTTGAATAAAAATCGATTTAAAGCCAAATTTTAAATTTCCCGCAAATTATGTTTTGTTGGACACCTCAAGAGATGGCAGCAGCGTCGTTTTGTCACCCATTTTTGAGTATGAAGTGAACATTCTTTAAGTAAATGTGCTCTATGAACAAAATTGTCAGTAAGTAAAACAGCTGGAAAATGTCTTGTTGACATAAAAATATGATGCCAGTAGAAAAAATATTAACAATTGAAAATTTAAGTTTACTAGCTTATTGAAGTTTAATAATTGAACTGTTTATTAATATATTGATAAATTTAAGAGCAATTTTGTTATCTCTGTTTTGTTAAATACAGTTTTAGAAAAAAAAACGTAATCGTAATTTATTGATAATAACAATTACAAGTCAAGCAATACACAGAAATAAAAAAATATCTACAAGTAATTTTCATTGCACAATATAACATTACAATATTTATATTAATTTAATTATACCTATAATTATTAAGAATTGTTTTAGTTATTTGGCGAGATTATATGGCAACAAAATAATTTATTATCAACTTACTGAAGCGTATTTTCCAAAAGACGTTATTCGAAACTTTGAATTTCGCGAGCTATCGTTTGCTTTGTAAAATAAAGAAAAAAAGACAACTTTCAATTATAACTGTGTAAAATACGTTACGATGAATATACCTAAATGTGATTGTAAAGAAAATCGACCTCCTATCGCCGGGAGATCAGCTTGTGCTTGTTCTTCAAAAACACCAGCTGATAGCTTTAAGGTGCCTACAATACCCATGAATCGGCCTCTACACAACAATCATAAAAATAACGATAAAAAACAATGGGCACTAACTGACTTCGATTTAGGACGTGCACTCGGTAAGGGAAAATTTGGCAATGTGTACTTAGCTAGAGAGAAAGAATCGCACTATGTGGTAGCTTTAAAAGTGTTATTTAAAAATCAAATATTAGATTCTGAATTAGAGTATCAAGTGAGACGCGAGGTTGAAATTCAGTGCAGGTTAAGACACCCTAATATTCTACGCATGTACGGTTATTTTCATGACGAGAAAAGGATATATTTAATACTAGAGTACGCTAAGCACGGTGCTCTATATAAACTACTTAAGGAACGCGGGCGTTTCGACGAGAAAACAGCCGCTATCTACATGCGCGATCTAACAAAAGCTCTACTATACTGTCACTCTAAGAAAGTAATTCATCGAGATATTAAACCTGAAAACTTGTTAATTGGTCACAATTATGAATTAAAAATAGCAGATTTTGGTTGGTCTGTGCATTCACCGTCGTCACGACGAATGACTCTTTGCGGTACATTAGATTATTTATCTCCAGAGATGATTGAAGGAAAACCTCATAACTATGCTATTGATATATGGAGCTTGGGAGTACTGTGCTACGAATTACTTGTAGGCCTGCCACCCTTTGATGCAAAAGATTCACAACAAACATATAGGAAGATTAGATATGTAATACTAAAATATCCAGATTTTGTTTCTGAGAAGGCAAAAGACTTGATGGGAAAGCTCTTAGTTGTAAACCCAGAACAAAGATTGCCATTAGCTAATGTATTACATCATCCTTGGATTATTGAGAATGCTCCGGAAGGAGTACCTCCACCTATTTTTAATGCTGAAAAATGATTTAGGTTTCATTTGTATGTGTTTCTTTTATTTATATTATTTCTATCTATTTTTCTGTCATGTGTATCTTGGATTTATATTATTTCTATCTATTTTTTGAATAATGAAATTGGCATTATTTGAATTATTATTATTTAATTATGGTAGCAATTTATGAAAAGAAATCAAATTTATTAATGTTTATTTTATAAATAATCATTAATTTGTTACTTCATTCTTTACTAAATAAAGCTTTTCATAAAAAGGAAACATATACAGTTTTTCTTACAACTTTAATATGATTGTAAGTTATTATTAGTATTAAATTGCTATTTAATATTAAAATAATCCTTAATAGATGTATGTTGTGCAAATTGTAGTCTTTGTTTAAAAATATATTTGTTTTCTAATGTTCTTAAGATTTATATGCAAAATGATTTTCATTAAATAAATATTTGTATGATTTGAGAAATTAAACTTTTTAATTCTTTTTTTAATGACATTTAGATGTTTCAATCTATGGAATCACTGGACTTGTGATATTTTACTGTATATTAAAACTGCAATATTAGGACTTGTGCTTAATTATGTGCTATTAAAAAAAATATCACAACTAACTATAGCTAACCAAGACTAGATACTTAAATTTTGTAGACTGTAAATAATCAATAAATATTTTATTCTCACTAAGTCTTTATTTTTATTCTTATATAATATATGTCTAAGGTGTATTTATCAAAATTTGGATCTTTCATTACTATGTAGTGCCAGTGTAGTCATTCTCCGAAGAGGCAAAATAAGCATATAGCAGCCTTATTTGATAGCCAATAGCAAGTGTAAAGAAAGCACAATAAAGTTTTTTCAAGCTTATCAGAGCTTTGACCTCCTCTTCTGTAGTGTCCATAGATCTTATTCTATACATTGCATCATTCAACCATTTTTCAACTAAACCAACCTCAACTATTCTCCTTATATAAACATCAGCTAGCGGCGTTAAGGGTGAATTCTTATGAAAACCGATAGAAATAGGTATATTTACAATGCAGTCTGTCATTATGTGTAAAAATTTATTTCATTTGAATTGTAACTAAAACTTGCATTTATTGTAGAATTATTAATTTAAAAAAATATAGTTAAATTACAATAAAAATGCAGAAATAAATGCATAAAAATATATTTATAAAAACCATTGTAAATATAAAATTATCACCATTCACCTTAATCACTACTTTTACAAATTTTCTCTTCCCATCACCAAATAACACACAAAATGATCTCAAATATATTTGAATTATTAAATACTTAAAGCTATACAATTATATATAAGTGTATATAAAATTGGAAGTTTTTTGAAACGTTTTCTCTATCACTTTTTTTTTACCCTCACGTGCATCCCACAACAGCAGGGTAGGGAGAGGCATTTCAACTTTGTATTTCGGCAAACTTTCCTTAACATTTAGTGTTTGTTTTATTTCAATCGGTACATTAATAAAAAAAGATATGCCATTTAAAAAATATATACGACAAAATTACTATAAATAACTTACTTATTGACACTCTAAATGCACGTTAACACAGCAATGTGTATGTCGCTACTCCCTTTACACATAAGTGTATGTATTGTGAAACTTATGATAAAACATGTTTATTTTATTAATTTTATGTATCATTTTAAAATAGACTTATATTCTGTACTCCGTATCTGTCTCTGTTCGCATAATTTTCGTAAAAAGGGGTCAAAGTTTCTGCTTCACGTTTTAATATATAAATAATCTAACATAATATTAAATATACATTTTTTATACAACATTTTCAACATACATAATCATTGGTACATAAATTGATTTTTTTTATTTAATAAAGAAAGTATTAAAAAATTGAAACAATAATTCAACATAATTCAAAATATTAATAAATTCAATTTTTTAAAAAATATACACTTAATTAGTTTAGTGTCAACTTTTTAAATTTTTACCATCTATAATTTAGAAGGCACATAGGATTCCCAAAACACCACGTCTCGCCACCACTCGGGACGCACCATCGCACCGGGGTACGTCATCACTTTGTTTTGTATATTCTTGTAGGCCTGTGGAATGAAATATTTTTATTAGGAAACAAGAAGTTTTCTTTAGTTTTACACTGTATTCCGCACATAGCAGTGTCGGCAAAGGAAACGTGGGAACCTAGTGTTAAGAAATTTCCGTTCTTCACTTTCCGCTGAACACTGAATGCGTTTTGAGTTGCGGAACTCAACGCCACGCTTTACCTCGTTTCCAGAGGAAGAAAATGGAAATATTAAATGTATCAATCTCTTAGACTGGAAATTGAAACCCCAACCCTCTGGACTACGATTGGCATCAAAAGTCTTCATTAGTAAAATATTCATTGGGAAATAGTTCTGAGTTCACATTGTTTTTGTTTGTAATTCTTTACTTCATCTAATATATGTAACTACTTTTATAGCTTAACGTCTTTTGTTAACAATTAATTTTATATATTTTTTGTTACTTCTCAAATTAGAAAACCACACTCACCTCTCCATCAGCGGTCCCCAGTACTGAGTTCAAACAGAAGTCGGGCGGCGCTAGTGTGTCCGCTAACGATACGGCATTAGGCAATAATAACGAACATCTGTGAAGGATGCCTTCGCGAAGTATGAGACCTTGGTCTTTTGTGAAATAACCACCCTGGAACAAAATAATTGGTTATTTATATTTTGGCTTCACGCTGCATTCCTCGTATAGGTATCGGTAGGTTTCCGTTACCGAGACGGAATCGAACTCGCAACTGTCGCGTTTACAATCACACGCTGTACTATATCGCCACGCTGACCTAAATAAATATTTTTAAAAAGGTAATTTTGTAAAAGAAGAGGCTCAAAATATAGATTTTGATGGATGGATGGATTGTATGGTATTTAAATTAATAATTTAGTACTGTTTATACAAAATATATTTTCATAATAAAAAAAATTCAAAAACTTTGTTTCGAATGAAAGTATTCTATGTAATAAATGATAACTTACAATATATAAAGTAGCCATATGTTTTTCTAAAAGGAATGCTCCAAATAAAGATACTAGTTGCAATAAAACTTTTCTGCACTCGACATCTTCAAAGCTCTTCGCCGTGTTATAGAAATTATTCAAAATAAAGTTCTGAAAAAAAAAATCGATCTCATACTACTATTCTAACACAAAATAAAAATAATCGATTAATACGAAAATACTCTAAAATACTAGTATTTTAGAGTATTATCGTATTAGTCGTATAGTATTTTAGAGTATAATATGGCCGATTTTTAAAATAAAATACAGGTTAAGGAAGTATCAATTTAAGTACACATTTCATTATTTTGTAATTAAGAAAAACGAATGCAGACTTTGTGCTATATTACATTTAATAAAAAGAAAGTAATTATTTACACTGCATTTTTAAATCAATCTTAAAATCTATACCTTTTTCCATGCATGCATTTAAAAAGATACAGTCAAAATATTGAATCATGTTACAACTTTACATAGTAAAGTATAACTAAATTAGCTACTATTTAATGAATACTTCCAGGGCACTACAGGGCGCTATACAGTAGTGTAAATGTAGGGATATAGGACCCTAATTTAAAAGATGTAAACCAAAATGCCCCATTTGTAGTGACCTAACCTAGTGCTAGTATAATTCAATATTTTTGTATAATTAATTTATCAGTCTTATAGTTGCTATTGAAATAAATTAATAAAAAATGTAGATATATATAAAATGATACCTCTCCATATATCACAGATAACATAACAGCATTATAAGATTGTGAATCATTCTTCGCTTGCCAATTACTTTTGCCTTCTTGTTTTAATTTGTTCACTTTTTCATATGTTACCTTCAAAATATATGCAGTTAGCCATTTATACATTTGAACAAGATCTGTAAATAAAAAATATATAATGAATATAAATATAATATTCGTGATCTAAAGTAACTATATAGCATTTTTATTTATTAATTCTTTATGCTCCTGCGACAATATACAAAGCGCGGCGTTGAGTTTGCCACTCAATACGCTAACGAAATTGAGTAAATTATTTTCATCAATAAATGTCGCCAATGACAAATTTTGTAATATATCTTAGATAAGTCAAACAGCGATAAGTGATAATTTTATTAAATGTACAGATGGATAAATTTTACTATAATAATATCTACATACATATATAAGGGACCCGAGCTTCACATTTTATCATGTTTATAGGGTACGCAGTAAACCTAGAATTACTAGAATTTTAAAAATTTGGCCGGTTAATTAGTTCATATGCGGGATAAAGTCTGCACCTAACGCATTATAAAGTCAGGTAAAACGTGAAACTAAAAAAACAATAGTACAAATAAAAAAATACTTACTACCCGGCTCCATGATATTTTCCAAAGTCTTCCACTGACAACTATTCTTCAAATTCTCATCACAATTCTTCAAAAAATCTAAAGAACCTAACGGAGTATCTTTCTTCGTTATTTCGTGTCTTCTCGACCAAATTGTTAACAGCCAATTGCTTGTTTGTTGGAGAAGAAGGCTGTTTTCACCTTCGTATGTGCAATTTGCATCATTGTCGTTACGTAAATCTCCTATACCTGCCGCTAAAATGATATATTTTTATTTATTTTTTTAGCTTCAATCTGTATCCCGCACATAACAGGGAGAGGAACCTAAAAACATAGTGTTGAGACACTGCATTCTCTTTTTTTTGACATCTTTAAAGTGTTATTCCATACTTTAAAATACTTTTTTAAAAACGTATAGAACTTTGAACATAGTGGGATTTGAACCCGCGCCTCTTGGAAACCGCTCTGACTGCTGGCCGTATGGCTTAGTAGTCAGAGAGCTTGGAACTTAATTGAGATATCAGCGTTGGATGTGGAGATTTATTTATTCTTGTAGTACGATACTCATAACTTTTAATAAATATTCCGCATAGCTTTGCCCAATTGTTGAAAAAAACATACCAAGAATGCTTTTTTTGCCTGACTTATAAAACTAATCGGTTAGACGTTAAATCGATCAAAATTTTATGATCGGCACATTTTTAGTTCAAATATAAAGCCTCACCTTTCAAGTAACCATGTCCGCCACACGCCTCCCTACAATTTTGTATGGCGTCTCTCGCTAACCACCCGCAAAGGGGTTTGGCGGCGCACGAAAGCGCATGCATCTCCATGCCGCGAGCAGCGGAGTCCTCTACCACTGTGCCTAAAAAGTGAAAATAGGGAATTGAAATTCAATAATATTTTTTACTGAAATATACTAAAAAGATCCGAAATAATAAAGGTTAGCTTATGTAGGCATTTTTTTTTTCAATTATATTTAGTTTATTCCACATATAGTAAGAAGGATAAGCAGATCAAACCTACTAGAAAACACTCCGTTCCCCCCGCACCACCCAATTCTCAAGGCATTGTGTGTTAAGTTGCGGAAGTTATAGTCACGCTTTACCAGAGCCAGAAAACGAAAATGTTAATTAATTATTTTCCCCGAGTAAACGAATAGATAGATGTATAATAAAAAATATTCTATACATAATTCGGCGGAAAGTGAGGAGCGGAGTTTTGATAGGGATCGTTGAGGAGTGGGAGCGGGAGTGGGAAGAGATAGGGAGTGTCTGACTATTACTTTTCCATTATATACCATTACCATACCATACCATATTATTACCATACCATTCACCAATACCATTTCTTTTGCTTACACTGCTATATGCGGCATACAGCGTGAAGCTAAAAAAAAATCAAAACTGATGAGCGGCGTTGAGTTCCGACTCTCAACATGTAATGGCTCCAGAATTAAGCGGAAAGTGAGGAATGTTTGTGTTTCAATGGGCACAGAGTGTCTTATCACTTCGTTCCCACATATAAGCATTCTTACCGTAGCCTAAACTTATGAAGAAATTCTAAGAATATACTAATTGGTATTACCAATAGATACTTAGTGTATTTTAAATAACATTATTATATAAAAAACGCAAATAGATATTATATTTACTCGTTAAATTCTCAACAGATATGGTGATATGTAAAGCGCCGAACCAAGTGCAGAATATTCTTAATGCGTATGTCGCAGCCAAGTACGGAAAGAGACGGATTTGCTGAAAAACAATTAAGAGAACATTTTAAAAATATTTAGATTTTACCTACAGTAAGGTCGATGAGTCGTGGCCGCCCTGAAATTAGTATTTTTCAACTAACACGCATTGTTCTCTTGTTAAGAAATATTAAAAAAGGAAGAAAAATTCTAGATTCAAATCTGAACAGCCATCTAAAGCAAAATTCAAAGCGATCTTAACACTAAGTTCCCCCCCTGCCTGTGCTGTATGCGGGATACAGCATAAAACACTAAAAAACACATTTAAAAAACATCACCTGCTGTTGATATTCTATAACAGCTGTTTCTTCTGCCGCGTCGTCAGAAGCGAACTGTCGTCTCACACCTGAATATCTTATGGCTATTACTATTGCTTTTTGCAGGTAATTTGTTGATATAGATGTTATATGGACACGGCCGCCTGGAATATTAATAAAAAAATATTAAAGAATTAAAATGAATTATAATAATTAAATTTGTAGATTCGATTCCCACTCAAGAGAATGAAATATTTAATATTTTGTATTTTTTCGCTCTGGTAACGAAGCGAATAGTGAGAAACGGAAGTGTCTTAATAGAGAACACAGTGGCTTAACAGTAGGTGCCAGGGGGCCACCGGCTTGAAATGCAGTTCAGTAAGAGCCGGCAACAAACCTAACAGTTGCTCTTTTCAGTGACATTGAGTCATTAAGGGCCTTACTTATAAATCGCTCTCAAGTCTGAGATCGATCTATAGATGCATTTTTTATTCATAGCTACATAATTTATAAATGAAAACGGCATCTCAAGATCGATCTCGGGCCTAAGACTTTTCTTTTATTTGTAATGTATGTTTCATATAATATACTAGTGTTTTGTTTATTTTGTAATCAGTCATACGATAATAGATAACTTATCAAAATGAAAAATACCTTATCTTGTAAAAATCTTACTTGGCTCAAAGTGCCCGAAATGCCATATTAAATATAAGAACTGAACTGAACTGAAAATCTTACCTGATAATATACCTAAGGACGCACCAAACCTCTTGCTAGGATCTCTGAAGGGCGTCTTATAATCGCCGTTATCGTCCACGCCCCCCAATTTATCTAAAGCATTTTCTTTAGGAATATGATATTTGTTGAACATGACGAATCTGTAATTGTAATTTTTAAAAATTATAGAATCTGTTTTTTTTGTAATTACTTAGTTAAATGGGAATATTCAAGATTAAATTTCAGTTTTTCAAAAAATAGGTCCAATCTTTTAAAAATCAGAGAGCTTATTTTATTTAAAAAGTTTGATATTATCAAACCCCTCATCTGTTAACACTTTCAAGTCGTGACACATACCCATTATCAACACCATTGAGGCCAATTTTCTCGCCGATATCACCAATAGTCACTCCAGGATATGGTTTTAAAGTTTTAGGATCTCTCAAGGGAACCACAAACGCGTGTAAACCATGATTCCTGCCTTTAGATATTAGCATTGCGTATATTATACCGTGTGTTGCGCATTTACCTGGAGAAAAAAAATTGTATTGATATTTCTTATTGAAATTAGATTAGAGGTGCTAAAATCATAGCTTATAATAAAATAATAAAATGAGTCATTCTTTCATTTACGACTATATGTATTATAAAATAGAAGGAATTATTACCGATACAATTTTTTATTTATTTAATAGGCAATTGAGTAATTCGTTACTATTCCAACAACGATAAACAATATCAACCTCATTTACATCTTCATGTTACCTAAGGTCGGAGTCAATAAACTTAAATTCTGATAAATAGTTCATAATTTCTATTGTTAATATCGTTGTGAATATTATGTTATAACTACACTTTCATATTAATATTATATATTAAAGCTGAAAAGTTTGTTTGTGTGTTTAATCTCAGGAACTGCCGGCTTGAATTGGCAACGCGAGCGGAGCCGTGGGCAAATAGTAGGTACTTTACAATCGTTTCTATGTCACGGTGCAACTGGAAAAAGTCAATGAAAAGAAATGGAATATTCCAGAATATTTTTGTTTAAACAGCTCTGCTAGCCAAACGACTAAAAGGATTCTGCGTTTTAAAGTTATTCTTAACGTTATTCTCATAAATAATAAGAAAAAATAAAAAAAGAATGAAAGAAAAATACTTTTTTTAATTCAACAATTCTTTAAACCCCCACAACGCACTATTCGGGTAATATTACTACTGAATCGAACTAATATAGTCCCGATATTCACAGCTATTTGACCTTGACCGACATATAACTAAAATAAATTAAGTACTTAGTATGTTGGTTCACGTATAATGCTGAAAATATATTATTATAGCGACAAGTACACAGCACTTCCTCTAGTGGCTCCGGTATTCCGGTTCCTTTTCGAGGGATTCATTCAATTACGATACCCTCATTCCATGATGCAGTAAAGCAGTATGACGTAATGGTCGTTTAAGTTAGAAAAGGAACTCGTAAAACTACCTGATTTCTAACACTGTTCATATATGTATGTATATAGAGCAATGTCCGAATTCAACATCCTATTAATCTATATAATAATATTACTTCTATATCTATATGAATACTTCTATATTGATGTCATAAAGTTGTAGAGTTCATTTTATTGAGCCGTTCATTTTATTCGTCCTTCATTAGTGCATTTATGAAACATTTATGTTTAAAATATAATCCCTTCATTAACTGGAGCAAGTGTGAAGCTGCTACCATCACGACGCTGCTACCATACGAAAGTAAAAAAATATGCAAATTCATAATTTCCACTAAGCGGAATTTCTAAAGTACCAATTGTATTGTAATTTTGTTTTACATACATATTATGTAAAACATTACGTATACGCTTTCCAAGTTCGCTAGATCAAGGCCTTTAAGGTTATACATACAGTTGGTTCTAGCACATGTTTATATTCATATTCAATTAGAAACTTAAGAAAATAATATGGGACACGAAAAAAACACGTAAAGTGCGAGTCGCACTCGTTAATGTCATTAGTATATGTCAATGGAAAATACGACTACAAAAGTTAACGACTCTTTTGACAAGTAGTTAGCAGATATATGAATTATTCAGTTAATTAATTCAGTTTATTGTTTAAGGTACGGAACCCTATATTTTTTAAAAAATAGGTATAAATGTTTATATAAGCAGAATTCGAGGAATAGTTAGATAAATAAAAAATGCATCACAAAAAGTTCCATATATATCGGGGCTAATGAGTGAACGTTGATAAAATGATTTTAAATAACAATGTCATAAATGTCGATAGCAATTTGACCTTTCATGTTAGTACAATGACACAACGCCTTTTCCGTGTTTAGCTGAAGCGACACGCAACGGTTGGATCGATTCCCTCACAGGATATGAATTATTTTTATTTTCTCGCTCCAGTAGCACGACTATACTTGATGTTGAGTTTCACCACTCAACACGCAACACCTCTGCCTACTCTGCTAAGCGTGAAGCTGCATTATTTAATATTTTCAATTCAACAAAATCGGTTAAGTCAGTTTGGTTGTGTCATCTGTTACGTATTTTATCTAGAACATAGTTAAGATCGCAATTTCGTAATACTAAATGTGATTAAAACATACAAGTAGGTAGATTTTTTCTATATTTTTTTGATTTAGATGGTTTTTGTTGATACGCAAAATAAATCTGGAAACCGTTGATTATTACAAAACTAAGTTATTCCATTATAATAAAAAAAAACAAAAATTTCATCATACTAAAACTCACCCATACATCCAACCCAAAATTTAGCAGCCTCAAAATCTGGCGAATGCATACAAAATTGCCTTTTCTCAACATCATAAGTTGCGGTAGTCCTCAATCCTTTAGCATTAGAACCATGAGAAACTTCTGTCAAAGCAAAACAACCACCAATTTTGCCTTTTTGTGAATCTTCTATGAAATGATAGTGATGTGGTCCTCCACTACCTTGTATTGTATTTGAGAACATGCGAAATGTTAATGATAGCTTAACTGCTAGAGAACTGTTGAACATGAATATAGCTTGAGTTTCCGCTTGGAATAGTTTTGGCTCTTCCACTAACTAGCAAAGAAATTATAAAGAATTAATAGAATCAAGAAATAGAAATTCATGTTAATTTAGTGCTTTAATTTATACTATATTCACTAGATTACAATTAATATATTTGAAATTACTTATATTGATTGCAAGTATAATTTAGTTTGTTAGTGATATTTCTAACTGAAATTTTCATTTTCTAGATTAATATAGGACCTAGTAAATTCAATTGTAATATCAGCGTAATAACATACAGCTCAGTAAGTAGAGGGAACCTAGTGTTAAAAAGTGTCTTAACTCTAGGTTCCCCCTTTCACTTTCCACCAAATTTTTCAAGGTATTGCATGTTGAATGTTGGTAATAATATAATATGTAACAACCTACAAATAATATTTCTTTAGTTTTCTTACCTTTTCCAACTGTAGAAAATTTTCATTGTGTATAGTATACATTTGTTTTATAGTAATATGCCTTTCTTCATCTAAGGTCAGGGATGCATCTGAGTGGTGGAATAGTGGATGGTTTTCCATAAATTTATATATATCATGCTATATGAGAATAAATTTTAATATTTTTATCATTTATAAATCATATTAAAATCTTACATTAAGGATAGAAAAATTATTTTAAAAAACATGATCATTGAACTTGCAGTTCTTGGAAAATCTGTATGGCATTTGCACAAAATTTTGAAAAAATGCAAAGGGAAACAATACAAGGGAACAAAAATAAAACCAAAATGCTAAATATAAGTTAACTCTTAGTTGATAAAACATTAATAAAAAAATAAAAAAAGGTAATACTCACTTTTATTTTTATTGTTGACAAACTTTCATATACTAGTTTCATGAGTCGCCAATTAAATGTGGCTCGCTTTCTAAACACATCTAAAGGTCCATTGGGTAAATCTGGGAAATATTCTTTTAATTCTTCATCTGATATTTTTTTTACAGCCTCCATCATTTCTTATATTAAATGTAAAATGAAACTTTCTTTTTCTACTTGATACAAAATTTCTAATGACTTTCAGGGTCACACTTCACATTCACAATACTAACTACAAAACAAAGCACATAATACTCTATAGAGCTACGAAGTGTTTTTCATTATATTAATTTCGGTGTAAGTGTAATTGTTAATGGGACAAAAATAATACATGTATTTCGCAATTAACTGTAATATGCTAATAATAAATTATATCTTGGGCCACTTTTTATTTATTATTACGGTCCACTATATTTTTTTTTGGCTTAAGGTTTTTAATTTTTATTTACACTTGAGTGCACATCAACGAATATTCTACTCTGTAAAACACACACTGCGCAGTGTACTTTCAACTTTCATTGTTTGACAATGACAATTGACATGACGTTATACCGCGTTCACACATTCGCGCTTAAAGCGACGATCAATGAGCACTAGCTGGCGGCACGATCATGTGAATTGTGAACACGCTGCTTGTGCACACGCCCACAGAACTTGTGCTTGCCACAGATTGGTATGGCGTATATATACATAACTTAACTTCATGCGGTAAAATCAGAAAAAACGGAGCGCCAAACGCTGCGGTAGAGTACGTAGCAACAAATAGCTATGTTTACATACGCCGATAAAACATAACTTACATCTTTTGGGAATAGTATATTACATAGGCCGGGTGCAGTGCCGGTTTTAGCACTAACGGCGCCCGGGGCGAAGTTTTTTCGGCGCCCACTAACTAAAATTCAATTACATACAAAAAAGGGAATGAGTACAGTGAAAAAAATATATATACTTATTTAGAAAACTAATAAAATTTTACCTTTCTAGCCTTTCTATTAGGCACTCTTTTATTACGCATTCAAAGTCTGTTTTCTGCAATTTCATTTTTGATTGACAAAGTTGTTAAATTTGTTAATCTAGATTGCGAGATTGTGGATCGCAGATATGTGCTTATTAGCTTAAGCTTGAAAAACTCCTTGTTTATTGAGGCAAGGCAAACACAAGGCAAGCGAGCATACGGGTTAACTGATGGTAAGTGATCACCACCGCCTACGACCTCGTGTAACACAAGAGGGGCGGGCTACAGGTGAGTTGCCGGCCTTTAAGATGGAGAAAGACGCGCTTTTTGAAGGTACCCATGTCGTATCAACCTGGAAATACTACCAAAGGTAGAAGAAAGTTTCTACCAAACCGCACAGAAGTCGAGTGGTATGTATCTAGATGATGTGGATGATACTTGATTTTGTGACGTACTGTCGGTTAGAAAATTCGGCGGCAGGTAACAGGTCGAACAATTTCCCCAGAACACATGCGGTAGAGAACGCACAGCGAGCACTTATCTCCACGAAAAGCCAATGTTGCAAGCCATTCACACATCATTGGGTCTCCAACGATCCGAACGGCTCTACGTTGTATGCGGTCCGTATGTATCAAATAGGTCAAGCTGATACTGGGATGCATCAGCCCAGAGTTGAGAACTCCACATGAGGCCGAATCTGGGCTAGGCGAATAGAAAGTATCAGCACATTGGGCCTTAGCGTTACTTCTTCTTAGGGGAGTGTTTTGGAAGACTGGCGACATCACAAATGGGGTTTAATTTTAATGGGGTTTAGTGATTAACGCGCAAACTCGTGTCTTTTTGGGGTTGAATCGTATCAAGTTTCTGTCAACCCATTAACTATCATTGTCAAACAAACATGAAAACATGTCATTAATCAATCGGTCATCTTTCAGATAAACCAAGACAGAGAAGAACTCTTTAAGAGTCTAGGACTACGGTGACTCAGTAAGAGTGGCGAAAAAAACACGTTAGCACCGCTGTCAGCTCAGGGGCATATGAACGGAGCACCAAAGGAGAGATGCCTTCTGGCATGCTCGACTTGTGATTATCGAAAGAGGACAGAGATCGCCTAATAGCTTTTTGGTTGAAGTTAACTTTAGACATTGAGCTCTGGCACCGTGGAAAGGTTGGCGGCGTTATTCTTCGGTCACCCATTTTTTTTTCACGAGGGGAAATCTTCATGGAAACCTCCGCCTGGGGAAGGCGGAGTGGCGTGCCGGACCCTTACCGGCTAACACCACCCCGGTGTCTCCACGTACAGGAGCGCGGGACCGCGGGAGTCCAAATTCATCCGTAGCCCCACACTAGTGCTGGCCGGGTCTGTCTGGGCCTCGACTCCTGTGCGGTGTTGTGAGACTTCGTGCAGCATCTCAGAGGTGCGCGCGGCGCAGGTACTTGTCGAAGCAGACTTCTTCGGTCACCCAATACCAAGTTCGAGGCAAATAGACCAAGATGTCATTTAATGTGCGTAGTGGCGAAAACGAAAGTTTGCTAAAGTTACCGAGTGCTGCCTTTGAGGGCGCCCAAAAGTGATGAATTCCGGACGTGCAGCGCTCAAGGTTCTCGCCCATTTTGGCGATATACTCGGGACTTGCTCTGGTAAATTGCCGTTTAAAGTACCTAGAGGCTTGACTATACTACCTATTTGAGGAATTCACATTCGGATCCTTAGTAACTAGTGCCTCTGCCCAGATTTGATATGCCTCGCGGTTGCTAAAGGCAGCAAGTTTGCAATACGTATCAAACCAAGGCTGTGATTTGTCACCGATTGGCACTATAGTGAAAATATACGCAATGCTATCCATACATTTGATAACAGTTCTTGTAAGTTGCGATCTTTAATAAAATTCAAAACAGACCGGACATATTTTTTTTTACCGCCCGTTTATGTCGCGGCACCCCTTATAGTCCAGCGCCCCTGAGCGGTCACCCAGCCTCGCCCTACCCTAACGCCACTACTGGCCGGGTGGTCCATGTCCACACCGGAATAATCTGGTGTCCACCACAGATTTACCATCACAATATAACAATTTTTACAATTTATTTTTGTGCAATATTACTGCATAAAAATAAATAATTTATTTTTAGAAATATTATAAATAACTAGCATAATAGTTAGAGGCCGTCGTGACGCAGCGGCACAAGAGTGTGACTGTAACGTGACGGCTGTGGGTTCGATTCCCACTCGAGGAAGTGCAATATTTATTTATGTTTATATTTCCATTTTTTCGCTCTGACCTCGAGGCATTGCGTGTTGAGTTCTGCCACTCAACACGCAATGCCTCCAGAATTCGGCAGAAAGTGGGGAACGGAGTGTCTTAACACTAGGTTCCCTCTGCCTACCCTGCTGTGAGCGGGATACAGCGTGAAGCGGATTTAATTTTTTTAATTTTTTTTTGCTTAATATTTAATCGACCACAATATTTTACTAATTCTTTTAATTTTTTGACAATTTTCATTCAAATCTATGCCGAGGCCCTGGTCACTAAGAATCAAAAGACAAAACCCTGAAAAGAAAGTAAAATTTATTCTTGATTTGTATTTTAGCCTTGATGTGTATTTTATGTACTTCTTAAATTTTTTAAGTGTTAAATAATTATGTAAGTAAATATTATATTTAATGCACCGCCTACTTGTATACAACTTCAACGTCCAAAGGTTACTGGAGATCGTTTCTAGCGATAAGACGGCCTTATTTTATTTTGTTTTTTTTACTTGTTTTATTTTCTATATGTGCAATAAAGTATATTTATTTTTATTACATAAAGTACATTTGTGTAATAAAAATAAATATAGTACATTTTTAAAATGTCAAGGTTTTTTTTTATATTGTATAAAAAACATATTTTTTCCCACAATTCAAAATATTATTTATTGAAATACATTTTTACAAGTACTTTTTAAATAATTTTAAATAATAATGTTTATTTACTACCAACAGTTCTGCTAAAAAGAGCCGGCAAGAACGTCAATTGTGGCTCTTTTAAAATTCTATATCTATATCTTTTCTATATCTTTTTAAATTCTAACCTTTACAATATTATTACTTAATAATGTTATGATAGCTAGCCTACATGAAATTTAAATGTTCCTTATTAAAATTATTTCTACCTTACTTTACTAAATAAAGTAATATTTAATAAGCTTATTGTAAAAAACTGTCTGTTATATTTTCAGATCTGTTATTTTAGTAATAAAATTATTGATAAAAATACATTAGTTATTATCAATTAAAAATTCAGAACAAATTGTAGAAACTTGCTGTCAAATGTCAATGTCACTAATAAATAACGTTAAGGAAATGTCAAAAAAAGTTTTCAAAATAAACTTTAGGATAGTATTATAAATTAATCATAGATTAGAATTTACATAGTTTTACACAGAAGTGTTTTTTAAATTATATATGAGTGCCAACTAAAGCAATAAACATGTGCCTTGGTAAGTCTTATAAAAAATATATATGTCTCACGCTGTATCTCGCCCACAGCAGGGTAGGTAGAGGGAACCTAGTGTTAACACACTCCTTTTCCCACTTTCTGCCGAATTCTGGAGGCGTTGAGTGGCAGAACTCAACTTTACTTCGATACCAGAACAAATAAAATGGAAATATAAATTTAAATAAACTGATAAAATATATGAGACTGGAGACTGGAGAGAGAGAGCTTATAAAATATATATTTCAAAAATCCTATACTTTAGGTTTGGTATATTTTAAATAACTATTCGTTATTTGTATATTGGTATATTCTTTGTTATAACATACATGGTTTTAAAATTACTAATACTATCAAATTATCCAGTTCACAGTATCACTCAATAAAATTCATTATTTAATTTCTTATTTTTCACAATTTGCATCTATAATTAATAATATTGCATCTATAATACTACTGTTGCAGAAAATAATTAATACAGAAAATTGTCTGTTTATCTTGTCTCGGAGGGTAAGAGGAATTTTTAAATTTCTGTCTAAAAATTTAATCATTTATCAAAAGTGGGACAAAGAATAAATATAAATAACAGTATTTTTTATTACATATCCATTTATTGTGTGATAGGAATAAAATACATTTAAATGGAAAAATGTCACTATTCTTATAACTATAGCTGTTTGGTTTACTCTGTACCTAAAGCATAAGTTTTTAGAGGGTATTAGAGAAGATTAGATTATTACAAGGAAATATTTTTTTATCCTAATAAGAGGCATTGCTACATTATCTAAAAATCTTTCAATTAAAATTATTAAGATAAAAAATCTTTCCTTCTAATAATATAATCTTCTTTACTGTGAGTCTGTGTTTGTGTGGTGTGACAGTAGTTTCTGAATTAATGCACCAATTTGAGTGTGGTTTATTGAAACTAATGTTCATGGTGCTGGTTCTTAGCAATATTTTATGAAAATAGTAGCTTAGGAGCTAAAACGCTTTGCCTAATAACATAGTGATACTTTTGGTCAGGGGATTTTTTTGCTTTGAATTTATAAATTTTGCTTGTACTTAACTTAGAGCTTAAACTCTTTAGGCAAGTATAGCACAGTACTCTCTCCACGAAACGAAATATTTAATATTTTCATTTCCCTGCACTGGTACTATGAAGCACTGTGCTTTGCTCATGTGCAGGAGGCCCATTGCAAGGCAGAAGGACCCTGGGACCCTAGTAATAAGACATTCCATGGTACTTACATATTAACACCACCACAGCTGCAGATTAGGCAATTTTCTATATTTAATTTTGGATTTTTATTTTTTATTTGTTCAGGTTTGGTTAGGTTATATAAGATATTTTAAAATTTAAAAGTTTATAACCTAACCTGCAATTTAAATCGCCTAATCTGTAGCTTTGGTGGCGTCAATACGTAAGTAACCATTTCGTTTCCATTATGACACTTACGCTCCCCACTTTCCGCTGAATGCTGGAGGCATTGTTTATTGAGAGGCGGAACTCAACGCCGTGATTTTTTTTAAATTTTCAACCCTGCTATATGCGGGATATACCTTGGGAACCGAACCCACAACTATCGCGTCACAGTCACACCTTGTGCCGTTTCGTCACGACGGCCTCGCATATATATGCGTTGCTTAATTTGTAAGATCTAAGTTTACATTTTGGTTGCAAGCTATTTTATTTATTACTAGCGACCCGCCCGCGGCTTCGCCCGTTTTAACTACTAAATTATTCATTTAATGTATGTTTGCAAAGCACTTAAGATAATGTGAAAATTAATTAAAGCCTAATGCAACCCACATTTTCGTAGTTCCAATAAGGATTTTCCAATTGTTTTAAAATAAACACAAATAAATAACAGAAACAACAGAAAACTTAAACGAAAGAAATTATAAACAACAGACTACCTACTATTTATTCTCTTACCCAAAAATACTTAAACGAAAGATGTAACCAACTATGTCGCGTGGAAATACATTATAATTATTGTATAACTCCAAAGTACGTGCAATCACTTCTAAATTTACTTTGCCAGTAGTAGTTTCGAACGACATCAGGGCCTTGGTTCTCTGATGGTTAATGCTGTTAGCCCTATTGGCGTTTACAGCGACACCGGTTGGGTAGGGGAGACGGTACTCTGTCCCTGATGAAAAGCAAGCACTATGTGATGTGTGATGAAACACAGCAACACCTGCCTGTGAGGAAAATTAAATAAAATGCATCGGCCGGGAATCGAACCCGGGCCGCCCGCGTGGCAGGCGCGCATTCTACCACTGAACCACCGGTGCGTGTAAGGCAGGCGGGCGCGGCGGACGCCCTTGTATAAGCCGTTACGCAGCAAGGATTTTTTGAGATTGTAACAACTTCTAAAATACTTATTAAAATGAAAAACAGTAAAAGACAGTTTTGATCTACATTAGATGGCTAATATACTTATAACCAACGTAACTAATATACTTATTTATATGCTGAGAGTACCTTACTCTCAGTTTAAGTTTAAGTTTCAGATAAGTGAAACTTGAGTAACATACAGCTGACGTGTCAACGGCGGGATGTATCAACAGTTAAATGCGTTTACTCTAAAACTATACGCAATTTCGAAATAATGTAAAAAGCAAAATTTATCTTCGTTTAACGTAGAAAATTAATAAAGTATTTTAAAGGATAAGGATTAATACTATTATGGAAAAATATCCCTCACAATAAAAAATATATTGAAATTACTATTTTTATACAGAAATATGATCACTACACGTTATCCTTAAAAGATACGAATATGCTGTCGCTGACTTTTTTGTAGATCTTATTAAGAGGAACAATACTCCAGTACATTATTTTCATGTAGTACTTACCATTAAAGCAGCGCATGCGCGAAAGTGCACCAACGGGTAGGACTTTATACACACTTATCTTATTTATGTTAACTTACATAAGAATGTACAAATAATAAACTATATATAAACCTTCCCTGAGAAACTTGACCTAATGGTGAAAACCGCATCAAAATCCGTTGGGTGGTTTAGAAGAAGAAGAGTTAGAAAGTTCAGACAGAGACGAAAAGCGACTTTGTTTTATAAGATATAGGATAGGATAGGATATGTAAAAATGCGTCATTCTGGTCCAGCTGGTAAGTGCGGTAGTAAAGAATTGTCATGACTGCACAACAACATACCGATATTAAAACGATAATTGTAAATAACTCTTTTTTTTTTCAGCTTGACGTTGTATCCCGTACACAGCAGGGTAGGCAGAGGGAACCTAGTGTTAAGACACCCCGTTCCCCGCTTTCTGCCGAATTGTGGGGGCATTGTTGCTGAGTGGCAGAACGCAACGCCGCGCTTTGCTTCGACACCAGGGCGAAATAGAAACGTAAATAAATATTTCACTTCCTCGAGTGGGGATCGAACCCACACCCGTCGCGTTACAGTCACACCCTTGTACCGCTGCGCCATGACGGCCTCTAATAAATAAATCTCTTTACTCAACATTATTTCTATGAGTAACATGCAACAAATATTACAATGAACGCGAATATTAGATATACGAGTATTAAAGCTACGCCTCTTACAGGATTATAATCCTATTAGAGGCGTATATTATAATATATTTTGGGCCGAGTAACCCTACCTACAAATTCGTAAACTACTTATTTTAAAATAATTACCCATAATATGTTTTTTATATAATCTTATAAAAATATGTAATATATAACAAGAGCACTCTTTTTACTACCTTTTTACTACCTCTACACATCCTCGTAAACAGCAGTTTGTTTTTCTTAGTTAAAGAAGGTAAAATAACTTGGCTCCGCTTTTCCTCATAAAAATAACGCTTAAAACGCCACAGTTTATATTAGACTTCTTGAAAGCTTCTTGAATATTCACGGGACGGTCATTTTGAGACTCACTAGCTATTTAAAATGTATTTTAAACTTGAAATACTGAAATGAGTGAAAAATTAAGTGTAGAGCATAATATAATGAAATTACAACAATACATTTAACTCTTAATAGAAGTACATACCATAGAGGTATATTAATAAACTTACTGTTATGTTATTATAGGCAACAGAAATTTGTAAAATTTCCTTACAGAGATGCTAACAACATAAATAAATTGTAATAAGCATATAAGAATTTCGATATATCTTTGGCTGGCTAGTAGGTACATGTGTTAACACTTTATAAATGTTCAAAATTATTATTTGATGATTTTTATCTTTAACCAAATCTATTACAATATAATAACTATCAGCTAACCCTCAAACTTTAGTATAAAACTTTCGACATATTAAGAGATCGTTCGTTGGGTACAATAATGATATACCTAATTGTTATTTAAAGTTAAACATGTCAATGTGTGCGGCATAACATTAATTTACAAACTTTGCTTGTCTCTCCTTTCAAAAAGTGCAAATACGTTGTACCAAATTAACGAATTACAAGATAAACCCATTCGAGACGCTGTGCAAATGGAAAAATCTAAAGCTACATTAGGTGTATACAAAATATAAAAAATATATATATTTTTAATTATATGCAACATAATTTAAAGGTTAACCATGAACTTGTAGTGAAAATCCGTGATATATTAATTCAAATATTTCTTACTTAATTCGCACATTTATAAAATAACTTCATAGAAACCAATTATATAAAATACTATAAAATCAATAAAATCGTTTTATCTGTTATCAAAACTTACATGCTTTTGTAAGCTTCGCGGCAGTATTGAGACTGACGTAGGGGGAGGCGAACGCTCGCCAGAAGTTCCCGCCAAAATGATCGCGAAAGGTATTTCGCGTTTGTCATGTTCTTTTTTAATTTGTTTTAATGCTCTAGGTTCTTACATTTATAATTTAGTAATTTTTCGTTGTTTGGTCATTTTTTATTTTTGTTAATTTTATAAAGTTGTAATTTTATAATATTTTATATTTAATAGAAAAGAAAAATGAATAATATGTTTATTTTATAATATACTGGTTATGCGATTTTACTGTAATGTTATTTTATTTCCTTTTTTACCGTTTTGTTTCTTAAATTTAATTTATCTATATATTATTATAATTTCTTGTTACAGTTACAGCATTGATGCTTATCGCCTATTTACAAACAGCAATAAGTTTTGGTAAGTTTTAATAAGTTTACATACAATTTTTTTTGGTACTATTTTAGATATTTTATTTATGAGCAAAAACTATTTCCGTATAGAGTAAACTTTTTACTAGAATATTTATCGTAGTAATAATATAAATAATTGTACATAATAATACCACTAATAATAATACCTATATACCAGTACTTTTATCAATGTATATAATAAGTATTAAAGCCGTTTTTATGATAAATTCAACAACTTATATTAACGTACGTACTATGTACAGTAGTCATATGTATGCATGTAATCGTCTTTGTATGGATTAGACACCGAATTCCATCATAAATGAATAGTAGGGTCTAATACCACTATGACGATAAAATAATATATACATAATATAAAATATTATTGACTCCAAAATTCGGCGGGTAGTGGGGAACGGAAGTATCTTAACCTAGGACCCCAGATACCCTTTGCATAACCTGCTAAGTGTGGGATACAGCGTGAAATAAAAAAAAATGTATAATAAAATATACTTCTATTTTATCTATATATCTATATTAACATAAACTGAAGAGTTTGTTTAGATTGAACATCATCAAGTATATACTGGGTGGAATTAAAGTATTATTTTTGTGTTAGATAGTCTATTGTTTCGGGTGCACATTTGTTAGTTGTTTCTATTTGAACACATAAGCGCAGTCGCAAGTAAAAACAAGTGTTTTTTTTATAAGAATGTATAATAAAAACTGTTTTCTTTTTAATTTTATGCGGCATACTGAAAAAAAAGAAGAAAATAATAGTGAAATATTTGTATGCTCGCGTGGAACTCGTGGAAGGTCTCAGTCAGAAGCTGATAAATAATATAGTTTCTCGCTCCACATTTTGTGACACAGATACCTACCAGGTCTTATGCAGCTGTGTCAAATGAATTAGAAGGAATCCAGTCAATCCACTATTAAATTGTCTGTATATTAAAATTTTCATAAAAGGATAATTTCATTATGTATTTCCTATCATCTATCTCTTACTCGATCATTTGGTTCGTAAAGAAAATAAGAAAAAGGTAAAAATTACCATGTACCTAGGCTTTTGACATTGTTATCATATCTTTAGACCGTGGAGCCCTAATGGCACTGGGGGACAGAGTCTGATTGTAAACACGGTAGTAGTGGGTTTGATTTTTTGATTTTTAATTGCGTTGCGTTGCTTATCCTGCTGTATGTCAAAAAGCGGATCTCACTTTACTCACGATAGTAATTGTGGGTAATTGTATTTTACAATACTTTTATTTATCAATCAATAAAAAGAACAATATTTTTTTCAAGTAATCATAGCATACGACATAGCCGCTTCCGCCAGGCCGACTGTTCGTTAGGCTCGCCAGTCTCATCAGTATTCGCATCTCAAACGCACGCTAAATGTGAATGCCTGCAACGATAATTGTTTATAGATTTGGCCTTTGTGCGGTGTTCAGCTCGTAATTTGATTACGTTTCGATTTAATGGACAATTATAGTCCGATACTGTTGTGTGTGTTTATTACAGGTGTTGTAATATCTAGTTCAATTTTAAAGTAATTTTATGCGAGTAATTATAGATATAATATGTGCTATTTTACTTATTATTATAATAATTATAATAATAAGTAAAATAGCGGCTTTAAACATGACGGCTATGGGTTCGACCTGCATTCGTGGATAAATCGAACTCGCTATGAAAAGATAAAGCGCACAGTGTGTTGACACTATATTTTTCTACCCTCCTTGCTATAATCAGGATAAAGCTAAAAAATATAAATAATGAAACAAACTAACATAAACAAACATCTACGTATAAAATATATTTTTTACGTGATAATATTGAAATTGCCTCTAACCATCTATGGGGAAAACGTAAAGTTACAATTCAGCTTTGTGGAGTTCCGTTTTGAAGTGTTTCGGAAAGATTGCCATCAGATGGATTGACTTCACTTACCTGATTGGTTGTTCACAATGTAACTGCGAATCTTCTTTTTACTATGCATTTACGTTTATTTATATATTTTAAATTTTGTTTCGTTTAAAGGCTGTGGATACAAGTATGCTAAAAATCATTGGTATATACGTAGAAAGTAATATTATTTAGTCCAAATATTAATTAATTAATTTAATAATAAAGAATACCTTATATTAATTAATAATACCAAATATTAATTAATTTAATATTATTTAGTTTTAATCCAGTCAGGCACAAGCGTGCGACTGTAATTGCGACAGGTTGTTACTACGGTTCCCACTCTTCTCTTCTTTTGTCCTCGCTTTGGTGTCGAGATAAAGCGCGACGTTGAGTTTCGCTACTCAACCCGAAATGCCTCCAGAATTCGGCGGAAAGTGAGGAGCGGAGTGGAAAAAAAAACATCTACCATCATCTATAGCATAGTTGCTACTTTATTTGCATGGACTTAAGTGTTTTGACGTAAAGTTAAAACTCCTTTAGGAAATCGACATATCCTTTCTAAGTGCTCACCGACAATCCCTAACTTATCTATATCCAAATTTAAACTTTCCAAACCTAGTAGTTTTGTCCACAGCAACGGTATATTTTTATATCAAAAATATTAGAAATTTAATATTTAAAAAAATATTATGATTATTTTCAAAAGATATTAAAATGGCTTCTCAACCTAAGCGTAACCGTTGACCGTTTATTTTGTACATTTAATCAAACTGTTGTTTTAATTTTCGTCTCTCATTTTAGAATGAGATGGTTCTTAATTTGGATTTTCGCAAAAATATTTTTAAAAACTTCTCATAAAATATTCGAAATTTTTTTATAGTTGGACATTTTTTCAGTACATATATGAATAGAACAGTGATTTAATTTACTTCCAGCTTGTTAAGAGGAATTTAGCATTTTATGTTTAGAAAAACAATCAATATAATTTTTCCATTACTGAGTGCCTGACAAGCAACGTAAAGCCTTATTTACGCGGCGTACATTCAATCCCGATATTTGCGGAATCCCGCATATGTAAAATGTATCCCCTGTCCCGCAAATCATTCATCAATCATCAATAAGCTTCGTGTTGTAATCAGCAGCAGAATCAGCACCGCATTACCGATATCTCAACACATTACCCAGATGTTGCATCAAGCATGTTCCAACAGAACCACGTTGGTTAATCTTATCATAAAAGTATAAAACGGACCCCTTATAGGTGCCATTGGAGAGGCCTATGTCCAGCAGTGGACGAGGACAGGCTGATGATGATGATGATGATAGGGTCATTGTGATGTCCGTCTGGCAAGACCATCTCGAGATCATATGGTTCAGGTCTACTGTAACTTGGAACAGAGAAAAAATCAAGTTTCTAAGTCAATTGAATCAAAAGTTACGATGCATCTTTTTGTTGCATTTTGCATGAAATTGTGAAGACCTTACAATTCAAATAAAGGAAAATACAAATTTATATTTCTAGGAGGTACATATGATACAAAAATATACCCAAACAATCTTAAGTTTGTCAACTATTATTGGTTGTACTTCCCGTTGACCTATAATTCTGAAATTGATATGAAACCTTCTTTGGGTGACTCCGACTATCACTTGACTGGTTTTTTTAAATATATTCAAATGAAGTCCAACTATTACGTAAAAAGTTGGAAAAACCCTACCCGAGTGAGAACAGTTTGTCCTCTATGGGAGGGACCAAGTTTAAAGCCTCGCTACCGTATCTTACATAATTTAGTGTGTACTTTGTCAACTTAGCAGGAAGTTAGTAGATGGTCTTGTACGAGCACTGTAGGTGCGAGTGCATCCTTTGTTTGATATTCCTCTTGCCATTGTTGCGGATTTTCGGACTCGCTTATTGCATGTTGTTCTTGAAATGGATATTAAGCTGTCTTTGAGTGTTTGAAAGTCCAGTTAAAGAAATGTTTTTAAATATACTATACCTAGAAAATATTTATTCCTTCTCAACATCTCTAAGAAGGCGTGAAATAAACGTTTTGAAGATTTTCAGTTAATATCAGTTCTTAGCTCTATATTCGTTTGAGTACAGGAAAAATTTAAACGCATGCATAAAATTTTTAAAACACCTTTAGCTCGAGAAACTTTTCCAGTAGAACAGTAAGTATGAACTCTTAGAGGAGTGTACCAGCAATAACTTATAAAGCCACTCATAAAAGAGCACTGAGACGTGTGGGTTACAATTTTTCTTTATAAAACTAAGGGTCAAAGTTTAAAACCTCAGTGCCGTCGCTTGAATAATTTAGTACATGCAGTTTGTCAAGTAAGTTAGAGTAGTGTCTTATAGCTGTATGATGTACTAGCGTTTACGCGCGGCTTTGTCTGCCTGGTCTAATAACTAATAGTACGAATAGATTACGACAGAAATTCAGACATTAGTATATGAAGTATTTACACTCGTGTACGATTTTTTTGTTGAGAAATGTCAGTTTGTTGAAAAGTATGTGTATATATATATATGTGTGTGTGTATGTATATATTATAAAATTTATTTATTTAGACACTAATTGAACAACGTCTTTAGACAACGGTTGACATGACACTAATTACTGTGTTACTATAAACTATACATTTCAAGAAATTCGTGTCAATACAGAGACACTCGATGTATACACTAAGTGTACCGTGTATAGTAGTGTCGTAGTCGTATATCAACAGTCGAATATGTATACAATACATTCTAAGTGTCCGAGGTAACTTTAACCGCAGGTTCAGTTGGTTACATCGAAACGACGACCGTGACGCCATCACAAAAAAACTAATAGTTCCTGAGATTGGTGCATTCGAGCAAACAAACTCTTCCTCTTTCTAATATCAGTATGGAAGTATGAATAATATGCACTGCCGTTTTAAAGGCACTGTGTGTTTTGTCTCGCCGCATAGTTATTATGTGTTGTGAAGTTAGTTTATTTTACTCTATGTTGCTCGGAAACCCTTAGGTTATTGACTTATATCTAGACTTTAAAATAAAGTTGAGTTGAAGTGACTGTTTGTGGGTTCGATGCTCACTCGGCAGAATGAATTATTTACATTTCCTCTTGAAAATTAGGGCTGACAGTGGGGTATGGAGTGTCTTAACACTCCACTATTTTTATTTTGTGTTAAGACACTGGGTTCCCTCCACCTGCCCCTGCAGGTGCATACGGGAAATCCTGTTTTTCCTCATCCCATAGGAGTTTTATGAAATTCCCTCTTAGTGCAACTCAGTCAAAGCAATCTATATGCCAAATATGCAGTGTTCAACGCCGGATAGTTCCGTGTGCGTTCTGTGTCAGTCACATATTATATTATAAATAAATAAATTATAAACTATGAATTGAAACGGCATTTCGAGATCGTTCTTAAAATCGACCTTAGAGTTTAATGCAGTTTATAAATAAGGGCCCCAGTAACGGAAAAGTTTTATATAAATATTGATAGAAGATATTTATATTCATAATTAAAATCTGTAACTTTTAATGACGTCATTACGCAGTTGTTTCTTCCATAGAGTTTATATGAAACCTGTATAGTATGAAACATAGCATGCTCGTTGTTTTCCTTTTTCACGTATATTTACTGTATCTACCTACTGTATTGTCATACTTAACGAGGCACAGTTCATTTGCGTGGACTGCCTTTACAAGACGTAAAATGCCTTTTGTTGCCGATTCCTTTAGGAATTTTAGGAATTCTTTTAATAGTGCTCCCCTACATATCACAAGGAAAATCGGATATTCAAAGAAATCACTTTCATACATACATGATACGTTGAATTATGCTTCTGCTTATCTATTCATCTAAAATCTTAAGCCAAAAGTTGTATTGCTTAATTTCTTAATAACTAATAGGTCCTAGTGTTAAAACACTATTCCCAATAATACACTCCTGTTCCCCACTTTTTACTGAATTCTGAAGGTATTGCGTGATGAGTGGCGGAACTCAACGTCGCTTTATCTCGTTAGTCGTTAGCGAAGAAATCTTAAATATTTCATTTACTCAAGCGACAATCGCACCCATAACTTGTCGCGTTTTTTTTATATGAGTTGCAAAAAATATTATTTTCATTTTAATAACTTAAATCCACCATACCATATCTTTTTAATAAAAGCTTGTTTTTAAGAAAGTTTATTATTTTTTTAGCTTCAAGAAGTATCCCTTAGCAGGGTAGGCAGAGGGAATCTGGGAAACATGTTAAATATTTCATTTCTTCGAGTGGAAATCGAACCCCTTTACCTGTAATACGCCTGTGCCACTGCGCCACGGCTGGCCTTGTGATATAATTAAAATGAAATGAAATCAAAACTATATAATTTTAGCTATAATAATTTCAATTTTGTAACCTCGCTATAACAAAAACTATCGATAACTCTTCTTTCAGTCATTTTAATACAAAAGTGAACCAAATTAGGGTTATTTCAATACTTAAATTATAGGGCGGTATCACATATTTAACTATAATTCTATGTAATACGTCTGCAAGCTATTATTAAGTAATTGAAGGTTATTTCATGAAATGTTGTTAGTCATTTTCGTTGTATGAAATATGGTTCTGTCATTTAGGACGTAGTGTCTCGAATTCAAGCGGGAAGTGTATTCAAGGGGATTCTCTCTGCCTCTCTCTCTCTCTCTCTTCATCAATTAACTTGACTTCAACGAAGTACGTTGAAGTCAAGTTCGAGGTTGACTTCAACGTACGACTTCGTAGTGTGTAGTGTACGACTTCAACGTACGACGTAACGACTACTAGCAAAAATTCTACAATGTATTTGGAGACAATGGAATCAATAAACTTGACTTCAACGTACTTCGTTGAAGTTAATTGATGAAGATGTAACCTAAATGCCTGATTCGTTTTAACGCAAAAGTTCAATTCAGTTCTTAATTTATGGCGTTTCGAGCGTGCTAGTTAGGCACTATCACTTCGCCAATGTCACGTTGTATGGAAAAGTAGGGCAATAGTATTATTTTTTACTTTGACGCTGTCAAAGTCTTATATAACATATTTCATTCCGCCGAGTGGGAATCGAGCCCATAACCGTCGTGATTATAGTATTAATATAACTTTCAAATTATTTATTTATGTAGTTAATTTATTTATTACTAACATCCAATATATGAGCATAAAATTAGCATATTAGTTTCTGTCTATTATTTTTATTATATTACGAAATGCTTGAAAATATAAAAAAAAATACATTACACATTTTTATTTCATTTTTGCACAACAATTCCCAAATATTCCCTTCAAATATCTTTCGATTGCAAAATTCGGTAGAGAAATCAAAGAACAAATGGCAACTGACTGCATCCAGGGTTCGTTCAATCGAATGGGAAACTTAAATCTGATAACAGATACCATGCTTTGTTATTTGAAATTCTCATCTTGTATTGGTGTAGTATTTTTTTTGTATGTCAAAATAACATATAATATTCATAATACCTTCCGGCCCAGCCCGGTTATGATAGCATGGCAAAACGCAGCGTCGAGTTACGCCACTACAAAGACTTAATTCTCACTGCATAATACTCTCTACCATATGAATCCCTTATTTACAGCGTAAAGCTAATAAAAAACTCTAATTTCATATAAAATTTGGTATTGGCTGTGAAAAAGTAGACTCTCTCGGTCATTTTAGGTCATTCCGTTCGCTACCTCTTCCCTAAAATAGGGAATTTTGCACGATGAGTGGAAAAATCAACGAAATACCAAAATTATTTAATTAAACCCAATTACATGATCATCGCCAATATAGTCGGATATCTATTATGGCTTAGCCACTATTATGTTAAAATTGCCCACCTTCCGCCTAATTGTTTAGGCATTGCGCATTGAGTGACGGAACTTAACACCGCGCTTTTCCTCGTTTTCAACGCGAGGAAATGAAAATATTCAATTTTTCATGGTATATATGGGTTTTAAGATTGTTGAAAATATTTTCAAGGAAGATGCTATTTCTTATTACATTTTAACTTCGGGACTCGACTCGATGAGCAAAGCTGGTTTGCTGTAAATCGAATGTTGGATTGAAATGGTTTTCTAGACATCATAAGCTATATTATAATAATTGATTGGTTTATATCTTATTTGATTTGTTCTGGTAATCACTGTTGTCTGTGTGGTTGACCGGAAAATCATTTTGCAATTATGATGCATTAATAGAAATGAGGACATTAAGTAAAAACTAAAAAGGAAAAATAAAATATTAATAAAGAAACGAAGCCACTCGTGGTACAGGGGGAAACGCGGCAGGTTCGGGTTTGATTCCCATTCGGGGAAATTAAATATTTAAAATGTTCATTTCTTCATTCTGTTGTCGAGTCAAAACGCGGCGCTGAGTCCCACCATTTAACACGTAATGCCGGCCTTTATTTACTAAGTTTATTTTTTAATATATTATAGCGGGATATTGTGCCCCTATTAAAAAATATAACATCTATGTATATGTTTTAAATAAGTAAACACTAGCGCATCTTGAGTAGCATTAGCCTTATATCGGTATAATTTGTTCTTACCTACGCGACGCCGTATCGGATGCATTCCCACGGGATTCAACTGAATTTGTCCCGAATTATTGATGTGTGCGCTTCAAACTCCTCGTGAAAATGTAGACGGTGGCAGACAGTGTCCTATGGTTTTTAGGACATTTGAGTGCAATTGGGAATGGCGGTAGTAGTGGAACGTTTTAGTCGCTTACTGCTTGGAAATGCAAACTTTCTTTGAGTTTTGGTGATTTGGTTTTTGATTAATATTTTTGGTGGTAGTAAGTTTATAATTGAGTAGCTTTGAACTGTGGTTTTGCATCACTGCATCTGCAGTCAAAGTTATACACTGAACGAATGTATCATGTATATACATTCCTTTAAAGCTCGGTCTCCAGCACGATAGAGAAATGAGCGGTTAATGCTTAGACAGAATGGACTCTTTTTAAATAAAATAGGTTTACATTTACACCAATAAAGAGTTTTGTAATTAGATTACTTCGCCCCCTAAAACTGAGCGAATTAATTTCAACTATTACTGCTCCGTTCGACTATTTTTCAGAAGTCATCATAGTCTTTAATGAGCCCGCTCCGCCCTATAGTAGAAATCGGGCTTTAGTTTTTTTAAAGTTATTTCTATTTAATAACAGAGACAAAGCAGCAGATAAGTGCTTCTACTTTCGTCATAAATATATTTATTTAGGTCTTTAGTTTGCGATTTATGTCACGAAAAAAAACGATGATAATAATAGCTCGACTAATCGAAATCGAATCGAACTATGGCCGAAAATCTAATCCATAGAAAATGAAACTGAAAAATTCCATTAAAAAACATAGACAATCCAACGTGACGCCGCGCTACTTCCATCCACAGTCCCGTAATCCCTCTAGGTTTCGAATAGAATCCGTCCATTTGGTGCGATGGCTCCGAATTATTAATGCTCCCAAACGCTATTTGCACCTTATCCACGATCCAGTCGGAAAAGTTTCAGCGAAATTGAACAAAATTGATTTCAATTCGGCAATTGAATATAATATTCATGCAGTGAATTCGTTACGGGCCCGATGACAGTCATGTCAGCTTGGCGGGCGGCGTGTTTGTCACCAATATTGGTTTTGACTTAATTGTTTATACATTGTTAAGTAGTTAACTAAAATGTGGACTATTTTTCGCTTTCATTTGCTAAAATCTGAACATTTTTTAATGAAAATGACTGAATGAATGAATGAATGAATGAATGAATGAATGAATGAATGAATTATATGGCTACTTACATACGGAACAGAACCTTACATTTATTATACTAATATCTATTATTGAGAATTGCCCTTTATTGCTCTTGTCTCTATCCAAAACCCAATACACCTTTCTCTTCAAAAAATCGAAAAACTATCTCCCAATATACGCTGCATAACATACGCCCATAAATAAATCTGTGTGCAAATAAAACGAAAAGTCACTTTATCACTCTCGGAACATTACGTTCATTCTCTTTATCCGCGACCGGCCTATCTTTGAAAGCGAAATCCGACAGAATAAATCCTGAAGGCATCCAGCACCCATGAATAATGCAGAGCTGGAGGTGCGACACATTAAAGTCTCATTGCTCCATGAGAGGGCGGAAGTGCTCCTAATAAGCATCAGATCGAAACTGATCGATCGGTAATCGCGGGTCAACCGGATATTAGGATGTTGTTTGATGGTTTTACATGAATTATATGATGTGGCGTTTTTAGATTGTGTTTAAATATGTCTGTACCAAGATTTAATCCATACTTATATTATAAATTCGAAAGTAACTCTGTCTGTCTGTCTGTCTTTTACGCAATCAGGGCCAAACCGCTAATTTAATTGTGATAAAATACTCATATAGAGATAGTTGAGGGTCTCGGGATGAACATAGGATACTTTTTTTTCTCATATTGGTAATATTTTCGATATACACAAATATATTAAAATACTTATTAATTTGACATGCAATTTATTCCGCCATGTTTATAACAACCGCCGTTGCTAAGCAACGATTTGCAAAGTTTGTTGTTAGAAAACGTCACCCAAAATAAGTTTGCTTAATGCAGACATGACGCGCGCCGACTCAACCTTATGAGACACAAAAACAATATTCTCCAAAAATATTGCCCCTTAAATATTGTTTAAAGAAGTCCGCGTTGATATATACTATAGATATAGATTTGTATACATTAACAAAAAATAGATGATTTCTATAATTTGATATTCATCCTTATGAAAATAAATATAATAGTCACTTTTAGCATTTCATATGGATGAAAATTATAGTTTACTGTATAATAATTTAATAAATAATTAAGGAGATGTCAGTGATTCGGAATGACCTAGCTTACGAGTGGTACGTATAGTATGACTTTGATGGTTTTGTAATTTTTTATATATTTTCGAATTACTGTTAATTTTTATTTAATTATTTGCTGCTTATTACTACTACTACTTATTAATTTATCTCAGTTCGGTTATCTATACCGATGTTATACACTTAAAATATCGTAATTTTAATCATTTGGGATTTTATTTAATATTGTTCGCAAAAATTATTAATTATTTAATATAGAAAAATGTTTAGTACCAGCGCACGGCAAACTTTAGGTACTTTTTGTAATATTAAGAATTTCCTTTAGTTACTTTTACTTCTTTTGTTTGTTAATTTCGGTTACTCAAATATTTTATCTAATAATAGATCTCCACTTATTATTCTTTTTAACTTATTTTAATTATTTAGGCTTATATTTTCTTACAAATTCTATTGAAAACCGAAAATAATTTCATAAATATATTTAATACATAATCGTATAGTTCAAGCGGGGCGCAGCCGCGTTCGGGCCCACTAGTAATAATATAAGATTTCGTATAATTAAACATTTTATGATATTTCAGCTACATGGTAAATGTCAATTCTTATCTAATTTGTTTGCAGACGATAGCAACTGAAATTATAAATCTTGAGGCTAAATACTAAACAAATAGTTATTCTGAGTTCTGTTCTGTATTATCTCTGTTCATATACAACGAACGTGCCAGCTGAACACTAATCACTCGCCAATACCAGCTCGTATGGAGAACACACGGAGGAGGAGGGAACTTCTAAAAAACTCAAATCTAAAATGACAACCTCCCGCGTAACATATTGACAATGTCAATTTCACGCGAACTTTCTTTGCCATAAATCATTTCACAAAGTTTTAAATTGCACGGAACTTAGCCGAGGTTATTAGCTGTTGAATAATTCATGTGCGCCCTACGTATAGATGTGTTATCTCTTGATTTTTTTTTCTTAAGTAATAATATCGCGTTGTAGAGCGCAAACGTCGGTACTTTTTAAGGCCAGCTTTAGGAGTGAACTCGATTTGGTATCTCAAATAACTGTTTTCTTATGTTTTATTTTCTGTTCAAAAGTTAGCATTGTAAAAGAAGAAGAAAAAACATGAATAAAATATCACTACACTATGTGAGAAATAAATTGAATTTTCGTATATCAAGGAATATATTAGGACCAGAAACATGCCATGTGCGATGTCTACTTACCATATTCGATCAATGGGACAGTAAGTCAATAAACCCCATGCTGTACTAAACCTGTAATAAACCTACACATCAATATACCTACGGCTCTCCAGACTAAGTTCCAGATGAGTTGTCATGAAGTTGAGAATCAATCTTGGTTGAAGGTACCCTCGACTTAGAATACATTACAATTAGCGTTATTTATCTATATATTTTTTAAGTATAAAGGTAATAACTACATAAACAAAGTAGCAGGTGACGACTAGTATACAACAAAATTTACCCTATTCTTCATTTTACGTTTCTTGGTAGGCAGACGAACGCCACGATTCTTAAAAGTATTTTGCGACACAGACAACTTAATAAAAAAAAATTCTTGAAGTGTCAGTCACGACATTTTTTATTATTATACCTACTACTAGAATTTATAACAAAAATGTTTTTATAACCAATATCAGCGATAGTTAAAACAAAGTACAGTGCTGTCAATGGAGATGTTTAAGTAATAAAGTAGTCGTTCCAAACTTCATTTTCGTGGACGTTAAAGGTGAAGTAGAAAAATCCTGTCTTCGCCTGTTCCCGTAACATAGGTATATTTAAGGAAACCCCCGTTTATTGTTCCCATACACTTACTAACCTACTTACCTATCTATAGTAATATTGACTGTGCCTTGTCTGTCAGTCACTCACCATCGAAATACCTTAACAAACCTTTTCAAAAAGTTTGATCTCAATATTGATTTCCATCAGAAGTAGGGAGGCACAACTAGGCCAATACATCAATATTCGCCCCTTAAGTTCATATACCAGATTAATTGTCATGACGCGTGAAACCAACCCCTGATTGATGACACCCTCGACGCCCGCTGAGGTTATTTGTCATAATTTGACGATAATATCGTTATCCCGATCACGTCAGGTAAACATTAATGATACACGGTTCACGCATTTACTTTGATAGATTATGGTGTTAATATAGTTCTATGGATATGTAGATTTTTGTTTCACGTCGTTTTCCGCTTTTTGCAGGCTAAGCAAAGGGAACGTTCTAGTTTAGACACTCAGTTATCATCTTACTGTCAAATTTTCCAGACATTGCTTGCCGATTGGCGAAACTCAACGCCGCATTTTATATTGTTACCAAACAGATAAAATAAAAATTAATTATTCGAAAACGAATAATCATATCGATTGGAGATTTTAATTTTATATATCTTTCGCAAATCTATAGATAGTAAAGAACAAGAAGGCGAAGGAAAAGCTTATTTCCTTCAGAGAGTTTTTTTTTTGTTTCAGATTCAAGAAACGTTATATTTACAATTGTCGGTCAACCAGAGCCATATCACGCCAGTGTTGCAACACGCCTCAAACACGATATACAGAACCAGGTGTTTGGAATAGAAAAGGTATATTTTATGTAAAAGAACTGATTTTATTTAAAAATGGATAGTTTAAGTAGCGGTGGCCTAAAATTCTTTTAGAACATTTATAGAGGGATTAAAAAAATATATTTAATGTTTCTCATAGAGACAGCATTTCTGGTCGTTGTTGCGTAGGATTACGATGTAAACGCGAAGGTTGTGAGTTCGATTCCCACTGGGGTCGTTTCTTCGCTCTAGTAACGAGGCAAAGCGCTCATTTCCGCCACTCAACACGCAATACCTCGACAATTCTGTGGAAAGTAAGGAACGAAAATGTCTTAACGGGAACAGCGTATTTTAACATTAGGTTCCCAAGTTCCCGCTCACCCGCTGCCTACCCTGCTACGTGCGAGATACAACATAAAATAAAATGATATTAATATATTTTAACAATTTTTAAGTGCATAATATGTCGTCCTTCTACAAGTCACGCTGGTCCCGTTTTCTTACGACCATTTAAAATTCTGTCATCTTTATTAACTTAGTAGTACTCTACATTTTGGTAAATTTGTCCAACTGTCACAGCGTTCGTTTATTATTCACTTCACTAAAACTGTCAGCAGTAGGTACGGTTTAGGGACGTAACAATATTTAACTATTCGTATAATTTATTTATTTTATTATAAATATTAAATTTCTCTTTATGTTTCGACTAAAATTATATTTCTAATAAATAACGTTAAGTAATACGGATTATAGAACTAGCTCTCAATAAAGACAATAATAAAATTACTATAGGCTGTGGCTATTACACTTTATGATAAATGAAATATCTTTTTAAAAATTATAAAGCAACGATATGTAAATTTTGAATCCGTTAAAACATTTTATTTTTAATTCCGTATCCGTTTAAACTCTTTTTTTGCAATTTATAACCAATGCGTTCTATCGTTGACGTCATAGCTGTGTTATGATGGCATCATTAAAAAAAATGCTAGAAAATAATGATCATCGCTACAATTAAAACTCTTGACAGCGATATCTATTAACGGATCAAGCTATATGAAATAATCATCGACGTGCCATTATTATTATTTTTTATAATATGTTATCTGTTTTAGAAAAAAAAAAAAAAATCAGCGTCACGCTGTATTCCGCACACAGCAGGGTAGGCAGAGGGATCCTAGTGTTAAAACACTCCGTCCTCATATACTGCCGAATTCTGGAGGCATTGCGTGTTGAGAGGCAGAATTCAACGCCGCGTTTTGCCTCGACACCAGAGCGAAGAAATGGAAATATACTCATAAATGTAAATAAATATTTCACTTCCTCGGGTGGGAATCGAACCCGCAGCCGTCGCGTTACAGTCACATGTTGTGGCGGCCTCAAGTTTCACTGTTTTAGAAAAATCATATTTATTTAGCTTTATACCGAAAAAATAAATAAATAGCGTTATTTATGTTATTAAGAATACTTTTCTCAGTAAAACATGTGTTTTATGGTTGGTATTCATGTACGCTTATCGTATTACTTGACTCAAATAAAGCCTCTCAAAGATTTGCGAATTTTATATTTTCCACAGTATAATATTTCCAATTTAAATTTTCATATTTTTCTTTATTTCTGTGTATTAAATATACTTTTGAAGAATAATTATTAATTTTTATGCTTTTTAACATGCGATTATTCATAAATACGTTTTAGCTTCTCGCTGTACTCGCATATAGCAGGGTAGATAAAGGGAAGATAGATGAGGGTAGATAGATGAGGAACGGAGTGTTGACCTACTGTCAAGACACTCCGTTATTTGTCAATTATCGTGGGAGTGACGAGTAACTTAACACCAGAGTAAGGAAATGAAAATATTTCATTTTCTAGAGTGGGAGTCGACTCACAAACACTACGCTTGCACTACGCCACAATAGCCTTTTTTAGGCTGCTTTTTAATATTTTTAATAACTTTATTTACACATCTTACAATATTTCCTAGCGTCAACCAATAATCCACACAACCCACGAAGACTTCCCACTGCCTGGTGCTTGGACTATAATACCATTGCTCAAGCCGCTAGTATCCAAATACAAGGCAAATCGTGAAATCAGATGGATTCTATTCGTGGAGCCCCATACAGCTGTACGTTGTACCAAGCTTTTTGAAGCCCTGGCGTCGGCGGACCAGCATGTTGGTAACTTTGTTTTGTTATACGTATTTTTGAGAATTTTTAGAATTTTTTCGTGAAGGTATTTTTCGTTTTGGATTAATTTTTTAAGTTTGGTATTATTTTCTATTAATAATTTAATATGTGTAGCTCGGTCTTCCACTACAGAAAAGTATTGAGAGACCGGAACTACGGAACGGACCGGACTAGGAATAAAATATGAAGTTAAAGAAAAAAAGTGTTGGAGAATGATTTGATACTTAATTTACTACATTATCAATAATGTCATGGTTTTAAATATATTTTCATCAATTTGACTGTTGATTTATATTTTTTTAGTTTCACCCATTGACACATTGTAAAATAAGCTCTTTCTTGAAGCTATTTAAACTACTATTCAGGACATTTCCTTAAAATGTACTGAATGAAATATGTACGAGACCTCCTGTATCCCATGCAACGTGTGTTATAAAATAAACAATTCTAGAATATATTTTAGGATATAATGTGGATAGGATACCCGTTAAGTGACGACGAGCCCACTATAATACACCACTTTGCCTATTACGAGGATTTGGAAGAGGATGGTGGTTTCGTTTATCCTCATTTTGCCAGCGGATTTGCTATGAGGATAGAATTAATGGATACGTAAGTTTATTGACTAGTTAAATGTATCCTTTATGCATTGGCCATATTTTTGAAAGTAGACTAAGCACACAGTAAAAATTGAAATTGGTTCATATTTTCCTCTCAATTTAAAAATATTTCTTAATCAACTTTATGGAGATGCTCGAACAGATATCTACTAATCTTCATAATATTTATTGTGCAACATTTACCTTAGACAGCTAGAAATGATAATTATTAGAAAAACCTGATCTTCGCAATTATCCTAAACATTGTATTAATAACATAAAAATCTTCATCATCAGACTACTCAACCAAATAGAAAATGGTGAGATCAAATTAGAAGCTGACTTCTCAATCGACCCAGCTTTTGAACTGGCGCAGCTAGTGTACGGTAGCAAAGACAACCCGGGACCTTTACTTACACCGGACTTGAGTTTTTGTGTGGTCTCTGGAGATAATTGTGCGACATATCCTCGTCAGTTTGATATATGTGTGAGTTTTAGGCATGCTTCGTTCGTGCTTGCTAATTTCTGTCTTGCTTCTCTTTTTTAGCATTATGTTATATTTTTAACGGTCGCTGTATTCCGCAATAGCAGGATAGGTAGAGAGTACCTGAGAACCTAGTGCTAAGACACTTCTCTTCATCAGTTTGGAGGTATTGCATGGTGAATTGAAGGTATTGAATGGACAGTACTCAACGCCGCGCCTTGCCTCGTCACCGAAGCGAGGAAATGAAAATATTAAATATTTCATTTTGTCATTGTGCCACAGTTGGTCTCAGAATTGTATGTAAATATCTAATACTTTTTTTTATAAAAATGTGAGAAATGAGATTTTCTTTTAAAAGTATGTCGCTAGACTATTTTCTGATAAAGAGGGTGGGACGAGCGGTTGTGGGTTCGATTCGCATTCAGGGTAAAGCAATATTTTTATTTACTTGTTTTGCTAACAAGACGAAGCGCGGTGTTGAGCACTACCATTTAACACATCATGACTTGAAGTGGGATATAGAGCGACCAAACACTAGGTTCCCTCCGTCTTTCCTGCTATATGTGGGTTACAGCGTGAAGCTAAAGAAAAGGAAAAAGAAAAAAATATTAAGAAAATTCTTAGTACATTTCCATTCGCAGCTTTAGCGCTTTTCTCTAGTGTTGATAAAAATGTAGAGACGTTTTGAATTTCAATTTCGTCCTAGGCTTCTTAAACGTAACCTTAAAGTTTCACGGTGAAAAACTTTTACGTTTTATTCAAATTACAGTGTTTATTACAGTTTTAAAAATTTTCACCGATATGGTGTGGGTTCGATTTCTACTTGAGGAACTGAAATATTTAATATTTGCATTTCGTCGCTCTGGTAACATACAATGCCTCCAAAATTCGGTGGAAAGTGAGGAACGAAATTATTTTAATGGCAACGGAGTCTGTTAATACTAGGCTCCCACGTTACCTTTGCCTACCCTACTATATACGAAATATAGAGTGATGCTAAGAAAATATGATATGGGTTCAATTTTTAAGCGACGAGGCTTGTTTGTGTAAAATCGAGATTATTTTATTTAATACTCACGCTTTTCATGTCTTACATATACCTACCAACCCAGAGTAGGCAGAGAAAATCTAGTGGTATGACAATCCGTTTTCCACTTTCGGTCCGTATTCTACACATTTCAATTAAAATGGCGTAACTCCACGCCGTTTATATGAAAAATTTAACCTCTACAGGGAAACCCAATACCAGAACACACGATCTACTTCGCAGTGAAGACATGGAGTGGCTTCCACTCGACTAGAGCCAAAGTGGTAAAGAAAACTTGGGGCAAACAAGTGACGCATTTGCAATTCTTTAGTGATGCGGCTGGTGAGTATTGTAAAAATACATAACCGTTAGTTTTTCTCGAAACTTCAATTTCGCGACATATACATATATTCTCATATAAATGAAGATATATACGAAGCGAAATTCAAAATGTTTATAAATATGTTTTCAATTTCCACCACACAAATCATAGCTAACCCCCATTATCCTATTTCATATTCAAAGCACATTAATTTCAAGCAAACTCCATAATTTATAAGCAAACAGATAAATATTATTCAAACTTTTCCTCTCTATAATAGTATTGGTATGATAATATGAAATTGGCTTATGCCGGGACTTTCAATGGGCCTTTTGTAAAAGTTCCCCCACTTCAACTAGTTGGCGGTTCAGGCTATCTTTAGTAATATCTATTGTGAAATTTGCCAATTTTTTTGTATCGATCGTTGTGTGAAATTGGATTGTTGCTTTGTGTTTGTTCGTTTAGTTTAATTAATTTTATTTATAGTAGCTCTGTTAGCTAAGATTGTTCGAAAGCGAAGAAACAATAAGTCCAGTACATCTTAGTTCTAGTTTTTCCTTATTAGATCGCGATCGCGATCGGGATTTTTACACGTTTGTGTTGGAAATGTAGAGTTTCCACATATACTTGTATATGATACTAAATATAGTAATAATACTAGATATATGGTTTAAGAGTTTAATTTAAAACTTATCCTGACTCAAAAAAGAGTCGTCCAAAACACGCAATCTGTAACATACAGACGAACGAATAGTAAATTGTTAATTTGCTTCTATTGATACCATTTGTATAGAAAAAACTCTGAATACTAACAATATCGACAGTATATTTATGTACTCTGTGAAAATGTTTCAAAGCACATCGATATTTCCCATTTTAGGTCATTTTGACATTAGGTGAAGAATGTATAGTTTACGTTCTTTTAAAAAATGAGTAACACAACAAACTGAAGAAATTAAGACTAATATTTGTTAACAAATACAAGACAATGTCTATGTGTTGCAATGGGACAAAGTCCGACTGTAAACCCAATGGTTGGGGTTCGATCTTCACTCCGGGAAATGTGCAAATTTAAATTATTCCTAATTAAAAGTGGGCAAATAACTAAATTCTAGCATTATTACACTCCGTTCCCCACTTTGTGCCCAATTTTCGAGACATTGAGCGTTGAATGGCGGAACTCAACACTGCATTTAAAATAAATGTCGTAGCGTAATTGAGATAGTTTCAATCACGTATTTGGATATTTTGGCTCAGTTTTTAGTCTACTCCTTCGTTAAATAGTCACAAATATTGATGAAGACAGATTGCTATACATCAGAGTTCATAGATGATGGAAGACGTTAGACCATCTGGTGAGAGTACTTGTACCTAGCTTTGCATCTGAACCATTTATCTCCGTTGCAGATTTTAGAATGTCTGAAGCCTTTAGTATAAAATTTGTAAGTTTTAAGACCCTCATGGTGCAGTAGAACAGATATAATAAATATTTTTTCTATATATCCCCGTTCTGGGAAGACAAAGTGCGGTTTCCGCCACCAATTAGGCATGGTGATGTTTCGAAATATTTAGTGGATATTGGAGAGTGAGACGTCTCAACACTAGTTTCTCAGTAAATATGTGGTATAAAGTTTGAACCATAAAACAATTTTAGGCAATTCGTTGCCTAAAAGGCATACAAGAGACTAGGACTATTTATAAGACGTACGGGCTTAAATGTTTTGTCCTGGAGTTTTAATATTTTGTCGTTAATATTTAACTCAGTTATTTCAACTTTGATGTGTATTTTCCATAGATCCAAATCTTCCATCAATCGACATTGGAGTGCCAAACACCAAAACGGGTCATTGTTTGAAAACTGTCACTATTTTAAAGGAAGCTGTCAAAAGGGTTGAGAAGTTGCCCAATATTAAATGGATATTTTTGGCAGATGATGATACTATTTTGGGGTAAGTTGTGATATAAATATTGTTTATGCTTACTTAGGATACTTTAATTGGAACTGTGCTATCATTTATAAAAAGGCTTGTTGCTGTTAATAAAATAGTCATATTTTTATTGTTTTATTTCTAAAATATCATAAATGTACGGATACTACGAATTTTGTTTATTTTATTTTGTGATAGAGTATGAATAAAAATTGTATATATAATTATATTTTTAACTTTAGATAGGTATATGAATTCGTAATGATGTTTTAAGTTTCATTTTTAAGAGTACAAAGACTATGCGAAGTGTTGAGTTGCTATAGAGGAGGCCCTGACATTACGGTTCTCGGTGAAAGATATGGCTACGGATATGGAAAAAAGGAGACTGCGTCCAAAGGTTAGATTTCTCTATTAATTTGTATTCTTATTTAGTACTTTTTATGTGTATTTATACTTATATATTTTTAATTTCCTCTTCGTATCATCTGCACTTTTCTTATTCTCCCTAATATTATTAATATAATTTTAGTCTAATTGGATTAATTATAAATGTAATTACTGTGTTATTTTATTAAAAAAATATTTTTCTGGGCCAGTGAAAAAAAAGTGCGGCTTAGGGTTAAGCCATATAAACTGTCTAATAAAGAGTTAACTTACTTCTCTCTAATATATAGTGAGCAGAGGGAACCTAGTGAAAACAGTCCGTTTCTCATATTTTCGTCGAATTTTTCGATTTATTGCGTGTTGAGTGGCGGAACTCAACGCTGTTAATATGTAATTATAAGACTTACTTCACTGACTTACTCAACGCTGTTAATATGTAATTTTGAGACTTACTAATAAAACAAATTACAAAAACAATATTATAAAAAAAGTCATGGGCAACATTTAGCCCGTGGATGTAGTATAAACTAAAAAAAAAATGCAATTATATTATCATATGTAATACCCAAGGTTACGACTACATAACGGGCGGCGGCGGCACCGCGCTGAGCCTGCGGGCGGCGCGCGCACTGTCGACGTGCGCGTGCGCGGCGCCCTCTGCACCCGACGACATGGCGCTGGGCGCGTGCGCCATGCACGTGCTTAATGTCACCATGACACACTCACCGCTCTTCCATCAGGTAGATTGAGTTAATAATGTCTTTTTATCTAGCAGAGGGTATGAAATTTTAAGTTTCAATTTCTTATTGATATCATTTTCTTAGTAATTGAAGTATTAAATAAATAGATATTGTTTTTAATGTAACTTCACGTTTCATCCTGTATACCTATTATTATAGCAAGATACGCCGAAGGACCTTAATGATAAGACACTCCGTTCCAAACATTCCGCTTAATTTTCGAGACATTTCATCTTGCATAGCGAACAACACTGCACTTTGTCATCTAAAGCGCAGAAATGACAATAATTTAATATAATCACTCTCCCATATGTGGATCGAGCTCAGAACCTTCGCGTTTACAGTCAAACGCTGCCCCACTGCGCCATAATGGCCATTATTTACCTATATTATAATATAAAAAATCAACAGGCACGACCACAGGACTACCCCCGGGAAGTGCTAGCGCGCGACCGCCCCGTGTCCTTCCACCGCCACTCGTCCCCGGAGCCCGCGCGCGTGTACGCCGCGTGGTTCCAGCACGACGACCTCGCGTTACGCAGGTATAGGAGAGACGAGCTGTAGACACTTGCTTAGTGACACAATTAGTGACTCGATTCTTTGTTCGATTGGTGAAGGAGTTAGTTAAGTTTGTGTTTATTATGTATATTGTGCGCGACTCTCTATATTGTGAACTATATTTAATTTATGTGAGGAAGTCAAGTGAATTCATAATAGAAAACTTCGTTATTTTCGTGATTTGTAAACATTTTATTATCATAATGTACCTACAACGGAAATAAGAAGTCGTATTATCAAAATTGTTTTATTAATAAGCTGTTGCCAACTTAATTTATTTTGAACCAAGTCCGCCCACTCGTTAGTGACGTCACACCGCTCTAATCGAGATCGCTGCATAGAAACAACATAATATGTATAGAATTTTTCTATGCGAAGATAACATACATCGTGTAATGAAAAGAAAATACTGCTTGTAATATGCAAGCAATGCTTAATAATAAGTACGATCAAAGCTATGACGTGCCGGGCAAGTCGGACGGTGTGACGTCACAAGTTTATTTTTACGCAACTTGGTCATTATTTGGTAACTTATTCTTATATAATTAATAAGTAGAAAAAAATATATATTTGAAAAAATCATTGTGTGCTAAGAAGAATACACTATAGAAATTAAATCAGCTTCACGCTGTATCCCGCAAACAGCGGAGTAGGCAAAGTGAGTGTTACACTCCATTCCCCATTTTCCGCCGAATTCTGAATTCTTACTTGTTTCTGGAAGTATTCTGGTCAACATTATTACGTCGTTACTCTCGAATAAGTGCAATTTTGTGAAGTTTATTATTGTCTTATCGTTTTATATTATTGAGGTTTAAAAAGAAATGAATTTATAATTCCTAGGCATGCCATATAAGTTCTTATTTGTTATAACTTTTAGACCGTCGCAGTGCAGTAAGAAATCATATGTCTGTAAACTCGATGGTTCAATTCTCATTCAATACAAAAAGCAAAAAATACTAATAATAAGCAAAAATACTAGTAATAATACAAAAAGCAGCGTTGTGTTACGCATCTCAATACAAAAATCGAGTAGAAAGTATGTTTGCTTATGCTTGCTATAACATTATAATTGTTTTTATTGTTTTGTAAAAGTCTGTTAGTTCATAAAAGTTATTTAAACTCTAATCATCGAATTATTAAGTTTTAGACGGTTATAACTAAGTTTTAGAAGTATTTAAAAACACATTATGTAACGTTACTATTATGTTGTATACATATCACTTTTTGTAATAAATTTACTATATTTTCTGATATGCTTTGTTATTGACCACCCTATAAATCGAAAAAATTAGAGAAATATTCGTATTTGGTATCGATGTAGTTTTTAGTGGAACTTTCATATAACGACAAGGAAAACAAAGAGTGGGTTTCATTTTCCCCCTCTTAACACGCAATATCTCCAAAAGTAGGTGGCGCGGGGAAACATAGTGTTTTAACACAAGTTTCCCTCTGCCTACACTTCTACATAGGATGCAGAGTAAAGCTGATAAACATGAAATATTTACACAGTGCCTATACCTCCATACATATAAGAAAAACTTGTCTTAAGAGCTTGTACGTGTCGTATTAGTGATTTAATATCTGATAATTATTTAATCAGTTTTTAGACCTATACTAATCTTTAGTTTACAACAGGTTGTGAGTTCGATTCCTACTCGGTAGAAAGACAACGGTCTCTCTCTCTGAGATGGACTGTGGGGAACGGAGTGTCTTAACACTAGATTTCTTATGCCTACTAAAGCTTCACGCTATAGTAGGCATAAGAAATCTGCTTTTTAAATTTACTTTCATCACAAATATTATAACAGTTAAGTATAGAGCCATGCTATAATTAATTAACTCGGAGCTAATGGACGTATTGAAAGAGATGACTCGCGGAAACGTTATAATAAAGCTGGCTTAGCTATAAATATTTGTTTTTAAGAGTTAATCGGATAAGCTTATTATGTGATTATTTTGTTTAATTTTTTTTTATTTATCCATACCTATATTATACATTCGAAAGTAACTCTGTCTGTCTGTCTGTCTGTCTTTTACGCAATTTATTCCGCCATGTTAATAACAACTATCGCTATGCGACCGTTGCTAAGCAACGATTTGCAAAGTTTGTTGTTAGAAAACGTCACCCAAAATGAGCTTGCTTAACACATCTCTATTGGAAACTGAAAATAATTTCATAAATATATTTAATAAATATTCGCTTAGTTCAAGGCGTAGGCGTAGCCGCGTCCGGGCCAACTAGTATAATAATATAGGTAAAGAGCCCGAAAAGCAATGTATATTTCATTTCCTTGAGTGGAAATCGTACCCACACAACCTGCCGCGTTCACACGTTTGTGCCCCTGCACCACGCGACTGGCCTGAATAATCAAATTATAAAATAAAATGTTTTATAAGAATAAAAGCAATATATACAAATACAAATTTTATTATTAGATTTTATTAGAAGCAAACAATATAATTACATACATATACTATATTAAAATATAAAGTAATAAACATTGATAAAATCATCTAAATAAAGATTTCTCATATAAATTAGTGCTAAAATAAACTCGGTGTAAGTTTTGGACAATGTGTATAATATTTTGCGAGTTATATCACAGTTTCATTAGGTCTTTGTGCTCTGATAACTGGGGCATAGTATACACAGTATAAACTGCTCTTTATCTCTGTTGTAGGGAATATGGACCTAATGATTGTTCTTAAAATATATATAAAAAACTAAACTTAGTATTACTTACGGTTGTAAATTCGATTTCCATTTGGGGGAATGAAATATTATATATTTTCATTTTGTCGTTTTGATAACGAGGCAAAACGTGGCGTTGAGTTACGTTCCCACTGCGTACCGTTAAAATTGTTTGTTTTTAAATTTTATCACATATAATTTGATTACTACCCACATCCAGCTGTCAATAAACATTTAACATTCCCCTAACAGCCCCAGGGGTTTAGTGTGACATGCCCCATATTTATTCAAGCAAAGTTGCTAAGTTTCAAGCCTTAAGAGGGTCCTCCATTCATCATGCGTCACGCGATACTTCTCTAAGTACGAACAAGAACTTGCATTTTTCATGGCGGTAACTTTTAAACATGGTTCCCAAAGTTTCCATCTTCCCTCACCCAAAAATGAGCTTTAATTTGTAGGTAAAAAGGGCTTTTCTTCTGTGTAAAACACATATATTTACAGTCATATTATTTTTCTTTGGTCTGAGTGTTCGATTGATGAACTTGTTGATTTAATAAATTTTGTTAGTGTGATTTTTGAAAATTGAATGTAAGTACTTATCAGTTATTTTTTTTTTTCATTTTCTTAAGTGTAATTTTGGGCACTTACGTAGAGTATTGGTCGGTGTAAGCTGTAAAAAACGTCATCTGCCTATATTTTTAAGACATGGCGTATCTAAAGGTGAAATATTTAACAAATTGACTTGCCGGAAACAAAAATATCTTAATTTATGAGAAAAACACGGTATATACTCTGACCAATAATATAAATAGAACCATAGAATAAAAAGGTCAAACATGAAAAACGTATAAGAAGTATAATTTATTTTTTTAATGAGCCAAGAGCTTATATCTTTATTTTTATAGTAAAATGTTGATTTTGAGAATCATGAAAAGGAACATCATTTGAAGAATTACCTAAAACTGCTCCTATATAAATCTTCTTTTATTGTAAATGACAAGACAAACGAGCGTACGGGTCACCCGACTCTTTCCACCCAAATGCGAGACGTTACGTGTAAAGTGGCGGATCTCAACGCCGCAGTTCAGGCACGCAACTACGGTAAAAAACGCGGTAAAATCAAAAACATTCATTCTTTAACTAAGAATCGAATTCACAACCATCGTTTACAGTTAAACAGTTAAGATATTCCATTGCACCCCGATGACATTCTTCCTATTCTCACCTATATATTTTATTCTTTTATTAAATTAGTTAATCAATTTTACATTTTTAAATATAAATTATTATAAAAAACATACATTTAAAAATATAAAAAAAACCACTCTTCCGAGGGCGGGACAAGGATCCAATCCATCGGTGGCTCCAGAGAGAGGAACCTCCGCACAATACGCGCCGTCTCAAGTTACACTACCTTCTGTATCCGGTTCTTGATCCAACAGCTAAGCGATAGCCTCTTAAGGTGTTGGTCGAGGCTTTTCGCTATTAAACCGTTAACCGAAAGCACTATCGGCACAATGATAGTCGCATTGACATCCCACATGGCGGTAATCTCATGGGCTAGGTCCAAATATTTAGATAGTTTTTCTTTTTCGGCCGACACGAGATTGTCTTCATGTGGGATAGTAACGTCGTCAATCACTGCGCGGTGCGCCGCTCGGTATACTAGTACTATATCCGGTCTATTGGCAACAATATACCTGTCAGTAATAATAGACCGATCCCAGTAGAGTAAAGCACAGCTATTTTTAAGAACAGACATGGGATTGTACCTGTAGTAAGGCACCTCACCTATTATTAATAATATTCTAATACCAGTAGATATTCAAATAGAATCTAAGCAACCGTACACAATCGTACATCGCCGTCCGCCATATTACCTTTGAATATGCTAGAATTAAGCTAATGGAACCAGTCTGATGAAACATTAATCACTATACAAAGAAACAAAGATTTTATTGTTCCTATTCGTATAGCGGCGTGTGGAGCTCGAGCCTAATTGTTGGTCAGAATTAGGGCTTTTAATAATAGTATATCTTTTGTTATGGTGAAAAAAGTCTAATTAGTGTATAGACTAATTTAGATCTATGAAAAGAGAGGAAATACGGAGAAAAAAGTGTAAAACTGAGTAATGTTACTAAATTTTCCTATTAAACCTGTGAAGTAAAATTACATGTGGCATGTGAAAATATCTGGTGGTGGTAGAGAAATCGTGGTGTAGAACTCTCCCACTCAAATTGGGTAGTTAGAAACAGTGTTATAAAACTAGGTTCGGTAAACTAGTTAAAAAAATACAAATTTATGTATGGAAAGAATTTCCTATTAAATTGACCATAAAATATAATTAATAACGTCACAATACCTCTCATATATTATTACACAATAAATCAAATACAAGGAATACAATCGTTGAAATAAAACGTAAATAAAAGGAAAAACAAACATGAATTTCGAGATAATTTGTAAGATCGTTGTGTTGAGAGCAAATCTCCCGGAAAGGCACTTTAATACAACACATGTTAACGGCGACCCTCATTCGGGACAGGGGCTTACTTCCGTTGAATTTTATATTGACTCCCTCCAAAGATTTATTTGGTGTGAAGATTGTCTTATAGCTTAGAATATCTTCGTGTAAGTTAGATATAGCCGAAGATCACTCTTGTCTATACATTATATATATAAATTTTGAGCTTCATGCTGTGTTCCGAACACAGCAGGGTAGGCGGAGAGTACCTAGCATTAAGATACTCCGTTCCCTATTTTCAACCAAATTGTGGAAATATTGCATGTTCAGTCGCCTCAACGCCACATTTTCCCTTGACACGAGAGCGAAGAAATAACAGCACCCACAGCCTGTCCCAACAGTCATACATTGTGCTCCACTGCCACGACTGGCCTCAATATTAATATTATTCTTTAGTGTATATCAAATCCTTTTGAAAATATTGTGTGATAGATCTTAGGACACAGCTCGACGAAACAAATAATGATTTTAACTGGAGTTGCATTTGAACTTAAATCTATCACGTTTTCAGTAAAACATTTCTAAATTGCAGTAAGAAGTAACTAAGTTGAAACTAAAAGAAAATTTAGCTGAAATATGGCTACTTTTTCATCGCTTCGAGACGTTGCAGTGCTTATACTCGTACGTACATACAATTTTACTTTCGTTAGAAAAGAAGGACGCAATTGTTTTTTTTAAAAAAATCTATATAAACATTTTTCCAAGTAAAATCTGATACCACCAAGTCACATGACTAACTCACAATTTTACGGAGTGTATAACAACTAGTTTCTTACCTAACTTGTTATACGCCAAAAAATGATAAGAAAATAAGATATATTATAATATCTTTTAAACGCTAAAAATAAAAAAACATAAAATACATTATAAAATCAACAAGCACTATAAAATATGAAACTAAGACATAAAAGACCCAACTCTACAGTTCACGACAAACTTGGCGTTCTGTACGCGTGTGTTCGCGACGGTGCGAGGAGACGGGAGAAAATTCGGAGATGAGGCGCTCCGCTGGCTCTTTGAGTAAAAAGCAAATAAAAGGAAGGCTTCCGCGAAATCGTAAATCAAGCCACTCGGGCAGAGAGCTCGAGTGCGTTTCCATTGTGCGGCGGTATGACGTTGGTTGGATAGTGCTTAGTTTGGGGCTCTCGAATTCTCGATCGGTATATTATTAAGTTTTCCTTTTTTGTATTTTGAATTAAACTTATGAACATATTTGTTAATTTTCGAGCGTTTGCGTTGAGCGTTTGGTTATGAAACACTAAACGTTCTCTATTCAAGATAAAAGGACTTTAGAGTATTTTTTTATTGTGTAAACGTTACGTAATATTTTAATAATTATTTATTGTTATATATAAGAATCATGATTAAACTTGTTTTTAAAATTACCTTACTGTTGTTCGTCGTTAGAAAAACGAAAAGAGTTACCAGCTTGGGAGATTTTAAATCCTTAGTTTTTCATAGTATTTGACTTCATGGGAGATGATTGGTTCGGTGTTCGATTGAAAGCCGCCACTCAATAAATAATATCTTGAATTTGAACGTGAAAGCGAATATAATAATGGGAACAGAGTGTCTTAACAATTCGGTTCCTAAGTTCACTCTGCCTATCCTTGGTTAGCGTGGAGCTATCCTGATACAAAATACAAATCTATCATCCCCACACTCACAATGGAAACACGCCCGCGAGGTGATAGAATCGTGAACACTTATCAAAATATACATCGGCGGAGCTTTCGGTTCAAAGCTAAAAGCGATTACTGTAAATGCGTTCTAAAATATGTACCTTATTCTGCAATCTCGCCATATTTGCCAGGGGAAGTGGAAGTGGAAAGTGTTTGCTCTTATAAAAAGTCACTTTGAATCGCGAATATATTGGTGCCGAGAACTCTTGGATTATAAAACGTATAGCTATGCTATTCTATATACTATGCTTAAATAAATAATGATATTTTATATGCAGAAGTTAACTAAAAGGATGTTTTAAAATATTCGTATACAAATATAGTTAGTTGAGTTAATCTAGAAACAGACTGTAATCTATAATTTATTTTTAAAGCAAAAATGTTTCGTTGAACGTATTGGTCTCAGGACTGGAACTTAAATGGAAAAATTCTTTTTATTTTGGATAGTCAATTTATCATGGATATAAGATACATTATATGACATTAATCGTTTCTATGTTAACGTACATACTTCTTTTAGCTTCATCCATTCATGTATTCCACAGCTAGCAGAGAAGGCAGAGAACAGGAGACACTTTCGTTTCGACCCCAATTTCCACCAAATACTGGAGGAATTGCGTGTGGAGTGGCGAACCTGAAAATATTGAAAATATTTAATATTTCATTTCTCCGAGTTGAACTCACAACCCGTTGCGTTTACGTCGCAGACTCGCCACTGCGCCACGACTGGCCTCATGTGACATACACAACACTTATTTCTTTTTATTTGTCCATATTATATATATATTGTTCTTATATATATATTATTTCTTTTTATATTGCAATGAAATAAAAACATTACACTCAGATAGCAGAAAGACAAAATCACGCGGCCATTAGACCAACCCTCTTCAAGGAGGCAATTGACAAACAGAATTACTCTAATCCCAAACTTCATCTCATCTCTCCCTCTCTCTCTTGAGCTATGGCCATCACAATAAATTGTTCAAAAATTACATAGCAAGTTTACGGGCGGGAAACAGAACACAGATATATAAAGGGTAATAAAAATAAATTGGACCCGCTGTAGAAGCAAGTATTGGAGTTATGCTGGTCCGATCGGCCTTGACTTCTCGGATTAGGTTATTATAGAGATTATTATTATTTTTATGTAATAATGTGGTACTATTTTTTTTTGTCTGTGGAGAGTTGAAAAAGAAATTTACCTAATAGCCTAATATTGCGCTATCATTGTTTTTTGAAAATAATTCATCGCGTAATACCAAAACTACATTTCGACAGAGTTATTAAAATATTAGACATTTTTTTTTCAGCGATATCATGACTTCAACGCAGAATCTACCTACTAGAGGATAGAGGCCTAATAAATATAGAGGTAAGAAATTACTTTCTAATAGAAAAAATACATGTTTATATAGCTTACGAGTTTTCTAGGATAAAATTTATATTGTCATTATTTTTTTTAATTATTCAATAAAAGTACCTAATAGAAATATAATAGCTCGATAAACGAAGAGAAACCGAAAAAGGGGACCGAAGTTCCAAATGAACCTTTTCTCGTTTTTATCTTAACTTCACTCTCCTACTTATGACTTACGAAATATATAAAAGTGTGAGACATCAAAATAGAATCAAATATATACTATATAGTTATATGTTATTTGAAATATATACGATTACTTCCACTAGTTCTTCCATAATCGACTATCAAGAACATTCGACTGCGGAAACATATCACAATAAAAGGATAAAATCGTCCCAATAATGTTTATAAAGCCATGAAAAAGGTCGCTGAGGGTTCAGTTATGTTAGATTTGTTTGGAGGAACCACTTAATAATATAGAGGATTTAAGATTTTTCGTTCCCCATTTTTCGCCGAATTCTCAAATGCTAGTACACAAAATCTCGAAAATTCGGTCTTATAATAATAATATTTTTATTTCATCGCTCTGGTAGGTTAAGCGTGACGTTGAATTCCACCACAAAATACGCAAAGCCTCAAAATTTCAGCGTAGAATGGAACGGAGTGCCCTTACTCTAGGTTTTCTCTATCTATCTTGTTATATAGAGAAATTCGAACACACGAACTCGTACGAGTATAGAAGTATAGAACTAAAATCTGTGTAATTCTAAACAACAATAATTGACACATTGAGGACATTGCAAAGTTAGTCCTGGCTCTGGAAGAGACGAGAGCAGCCACTACTCTTGAATAGAACTGTAAACCTTCAAGTTAACTAAACTTTGAGAGTTACCTCTATTACCATTGTACTCTCTTTGCTCGAGCTATCTACATATTGCACCTTTAGAATTACAGTGACTTAAAATCTATGATTGTGAAAAAGAAAAACAATATATACATAAATAAATCAACAATTAATTTAAAAGCATTTACCACTGTATCATCTAAAATGATTTTGTAAGCCCAATGTTCTTTATTACGTTTCATCTTTATTTGGCGTTTCCCAAAATTTGATATTTTTAAAAGGTAAAGGTATCGTAAAGGTGCAATATAATCTGTGTAACTTTGACACTGTCCTAGCTTAGTGGTGGATTCTTTTCCCAGTTGAAGTAATATTTAAACTTTTTACGTATGTATGTAACATATGTTCGGTATGATTTTATAAAGAGTGACTTTGGTTTCCGATAATCTCATAAGCGTCTAACTGTTAAGCGATAGTTGTATATGTCATTTAACACACAATACCTCGAAAAACTCAACAGGATGTGGAGAACAGAGTATTTTAACTCTAAATTCCAAATACAGCGTGAAGCAGAAAAGATAGAAGGTATCAAAAACACTTTTAAAACGCTTATAACGTAATATTTTATAATCAAATTTCAATTCAGTATGGACGTGAGCTTTACAAAGCCAAGTTGCAGCAACTTCCAATACATCAGACTCAGACGCGGCGTAGTTTATGAAAGCTGTTCAAACTTCGTAGGCTTAACTGAAACCTGCCAATGACAGGTTTCTATAGGGTGTTACTTTATTGAATAATAGCATTCCTCCTGACTATTGATTATTATAAAGCAGATTTGAACCTACGACTGTATGTGGATAAGTCCAGATAGTGTCCTAATATAATGATATTTTTTTATGTCTTACTTTAAATTATCTTCGCAAAAGGTGAAGACACACAGATATTAAAGTGACAAAATAATGTTTTTTTTTTTGCATATACTAGAGAAGTGTTTCTAGTGTCTTAAATCACTACTTTTATTGATTCGTTTCTATCTAGTTATAGATAATAAATATTAATAGAGTCAGCTTTCTTTAATTACCTTTTCCAGTTCTATCGATTAGAATGCCCTTTCATTCACTACTTTTCCACCTTGTCTTGGGTCTCTCTACTGGTTTAAGCAATAAAAATAAACAAAGGTTAAAAAAAATTGTGTTCGGACTTCTGTCACAACATGCAGTACATTAAAAATTGTACGGCGAATGTGGACAGGAGTGTCTTTATCGTTACATTATCTTCCCTCTGCCTACCCTGCTATATAGAAAAAGCACGAAGCTTACTAAAAAACGTAACCAAATAGCAGAATTGTAGGCTATTTGACATTTCCTATGTAACGAGTTAGCAATTTTTAGTTCGGCAACTTGTCGCTTTACAGGATTTAATTAAAAGTTCCCAACTGTACGTCGTGCTTGTGGGTAAGTAGAGTAGGTGGCAATAGAAAATTATAGGAGTAAAGTAAACAATGTATGAACATTTATACTGAAGTAACACTAATGGTTTTATTTTGTTTTAAATTTTGAAGATAAGTTAAAGCTCTTGGGGATTATAAAACATGAAAAAAGCAAATTAAAATGTACAATGCCTCTCCCTCCCATGTAAAATTTATAAACACTTTAAATATACTCGTATAATTAATGTTTTTTTTTCAGTTTTACGTTGTATTCTGCATGGAACATGGTAGGCAAAGCGAGCTTAGTATTAAGACACTCCGCTCCCCACTTTCCGCCGTATGGGAGGCACTGGGTGTTGCGTGGCGTAACTCAACGCCGCGTCTTACCTTGTTACCAAAGCGAGGAAATGAAAACAGTAATAAAAAAACATTATTATTTTTAAAATTTTAATAATATTATTTCATTTCAATTATTAGACAATGTATAAAATTAAGTATAAATTCGCAAACAATAAAGATATTTTTATGTGAGGTAAGTTAATAAATCGTATTGAATTTATGGCTAAATTATTGAGCTTTATTGAAAATCTGATAACATAAGCGAAATGCGTTCAATGTAGTGTAAAGTTCTTTCAATTGAATGACTTGGTACGTAATTGCACTCATGTACACACGTACATACATTTTCTTTTCAGCTTCACTGTATATCCCGCATATAGCAAAGAACGCAGAGGGAACCTAGTGTTAAGGTTTACTGAACACTAAGTTCCTTCTGCTGGCAGCGGGATACAGCGCGACCCAAAAAAAAAACTTAAATGCGTATATTAGAGCAAAAGCCGCTATTAATATCTAATATTTCATACAGTTATACAATGAGCAGAAAATTATAAGAAAAGCTAGACGAAGTTAATTGAAATATATTAATTTCCAAGAGGGTTATATTGCGGGCTGTAGACAATAAAGAATATTGACACAATAACTACCCTCGTGTTGCACCAGACCTGAATATTAAATGGACTTGGGTGAGGATTTCCATTGTTTTAATTATTTTTTCTATTCAATTATTTTTTTTAGTTACTTTTACGATTTACCCCACTTACCTGGTATCTCTCATTACGTTTTTGTCTATCACTCAGCGTATGTTTAGCGTGGAACTTAGCCTACTACAAGGGAAAAGGCGTAAAGCTGCCGTTTCAGGTACCATCATCTGTTCGTTATAAAGCTACTCTAAAAGGCCAGTGAAAAACAAAACAGTTTAATAAATTGTAAAAAGTGGTTTTTCCTTTGTAGAAGAAACTAGACGGAATTATACATTACTTAAGATTTTTAAAAAAGGTCAACAAAAATACGAAGAACATTATATATAGCGAGAAATAACGTAATTTATATTAGGATTTATTTTTTCTATAATAAATTGCTTTCTCAATGAAATTAACAAAATGAAAATGAAATGTCACTAGTGTGTGTTATTCAATCTTATTAAATTGAGTAATAGGGATGTTACTTCGATGTCCAAATTTTTTCACAAAATAATATTCCCACCAACAATGGACACTCGCAAGGATAGAAACACAACACTAGGGGAATCCCGAACGAGCTCTTAATAATACTTGCTATGATCGCCTCTGCAGCTTAATAGTTTGCGTGTATATCAGATTTGCTTTTGCCAATCAACTTTCGAGCTTATTCTTCTAAGAAAAAGTACTTTTTTGAATAATATGTGATACAGTAAAAGAAAAATTTAATATTAAAGGTAGTGAAGTAAAGAGTTTAAAATAGGGTGTTGCGTGGAAATTGGTTTTCTAATATCAGTATTAAGATTTCAAGTGTACTCGTATATTCAATAGGTATATTTGGGACCAGTCAGGCGCAAGCGCAAGCGTTCGATTCCCACTCGAGTTCTAGAGTCGAGAGTTCTGCCACTCTTTCAAAAAAAATGTACTTAGGGCTTGTTACTTTTCGTTGTCTTACTATAATATAGTTATATTTAAAAGTTATTGTAGCATTGAAAATGAATATTCTTTGATTGAATTTCTCATTACCCAATATCTATCAAGTAATTTTTGTCGACGAGGTGTGTTTTGCCAACACGTCCTTGCCACTCTACTTGTAAAGTCTCTGCAAAAATTGATGTACTAACCGCAACTCAGATACATATTTTTTTACGAGTATCCCGCACATAGCAGGATGGGCAGAAGGATATCTGGGTGAACCTAGTGTTAAGACACTCCGTTTCCAATAAGACACTTTCGTTTCTCCACTAAACAATTTATTATAGTTGTTTAATTAATAGTTGTTTCTTTATTTTGATATCTCAGACAGAAGAAAAACAATTATGAACGGAAGATTTACATTTTTTTCTATTTGCCTCTAGTGCTTATTGAATAATGCTTAATTGGATTGTCACTGTTTGTACTTTGAGTATTATTATTTATTACGCAGTAGATTTGTAGATATTTCTTTAAGTAAGATAAAAATGCCGTATTTTTATTAAAGTTACCTTTCAGTCTTTATTTTACATATAGTAAAGTTAAGACACTCTTCTTACCACGTAATGCTCAAAGTCGCGATTTATGAAAATAATTTATCATTTTTCACGTTCGTACGCCTAAAATTTTCCAACTTATAATTCGTTCCAACCAGGAATCAAACCAGTAGTTATCTTCATAATGTACTATGTACTATACTATATCCTTAAACAATAAGAATACTAATTACCCGGCGTATCTCATATTGTTTCATTATATTTAAGTCTATGTAAATAATACTCGAGTGTTCTTGCTTGCTGTCCGTTTGTAGAATAATTGCCTCGTTTCTCCATTTGCTTTCGCACTTATGTTGACACTCCTATTATCACGTCTAGATTTTTTCTAAAGGCATTGTTAGGCTGGAATTATTTAAATTATGTTTTTTTATCATACATCTGTGTATTGTAGACAATTAATTACCTATTGTAAAAAAAAACCAAGTGCGAGTCGAACTCGCACGCGAATTTATGCCCATATTTAGCAAATAAACGGTGTTTTTATAAGAAATACTTATATAGCTAAAGATTTTCAATCATTTTTTAATATAATATAGACTTGTTATGTTTATCCCGTTAGACTACCAACACAATCGCCCGTAGCTATTTTTCACTAATTATTCTCTTTTAGGGTTCCATATTCGAAATCATTGAAATTTATGTATTTCAATTGCAACAATACAATTAATTTTCCTTTTTTTCAGCTTCACGGTGCATGCCACATATAGTAGGGAACTTGGCTTATAAAATACTCCATTTCAATCTATCGTCAATTTTTGACGGATTTAGGACGTATGTGTGTCGATAGGACCGAAGTATGACGCTAGGTTCTCAGGTCCCCCCTGCCTGCTCTGTTATATGCGGAGTGCGGGATACAGCGCATAAAGCTAAAAAATATACTCGTATATTAATAAACAAAAACGGCGCAGTGGAACAGCGTTTGACTTTAGCGCGGTGTTTGCGGGTTCCATACCAACTTCATATTAATATTTTTCTCGTAGACAAAACGTAGCGATGAGTTACGACGCTCAACATGCAATGTCTCGAGAAAATGGGGAGAAAAAAAAAATATTTTTCTGCTTTATTGGAAAAGCATGATGTTGCTTTGCTTTACTTTTACCAAATATAATGTACGGAATCGTTAATCTATAATTCTAAATCAAACTTCACCTTATTATAAACATAGATAAAGATATTTTCGTTCGGATTTTGAGGTGAATTGTTGTCCATTGTTATGGAAGTATTCATTAAACATGAATAATGAGGGAACTTTCAAAATTACCAGCATCGCGGCGAGAGCAACAAGTTGTTACAACAGCTCTATTTTAATTATAAGTTCATTAATAGTTTTAACCCTTTCTCTTCGTTTAATATTATAATAGAATTAAAATAGTTTACGTTATTTCAGCTTATATTGTAAGTGTTGTAAAGGGGTAAAGAAATTGTGTATTACAGTATTACAGGATGTATTACAGGATGTGTCTACAAGTATTACTGCTCGGCGTTGAGTTTCGCCACTCAACACGCCCTCAACCTTCAACCTCAAAAGTTAGGCGGAAATTGAAGACTTCCATTCTCTGTTTTGATGAGGAACATTAGGTTCCCAAGTTTCTTCTGCCTACCCTAATGGTACGAGATTTTGCTTAATACTATTTCTAAAGGAAAGTGCTAAAAAACAAACAAATAATGCCATCAAAAACTAAACTTGTGCTTTTCAGAACCTATGATTTATATTGTTCCGTGTCGCTGTAACTATCTAAATACTTTTGTTCCGTATTTCCCAATAACTCTCGTGCCTTCGCGCGATATCTCCGCCTAGGAGCTGTTTGACGAATTGTATGTTTATAGTGTCTATAACAAATAAAAGAAATTACATACGTACATATTTGTAGAGTACAATCTCTTCCTCGATGGTGGGTTCGATTCCTATTCGTGTGAATGAGATCATTTTCTTGCTGTGGTGGTATTAGTGTTCAGATGATTTGGCATGAAGATACCATGAGGAGTGTAGGCTGGATACAATTTCCCAAAATTTCTATCTATGGACATGGGAAAAAATTGGAATCAACATTATATAGTCCACGCAAACGATACTGCGGGGTACGAATAGCTTTAACGAGTACTTTTGTGCTTTTTTATACTGGTGGAGAACACTAAATTCTCATGATATACCTGGCTACCTAGTCATGTGCTTGAGTCTCCGTGAAAAATATACAAAAATACAAATCTCTAAACAAATTTAAAATGTTACTTTTTGCTGTGAAAACATAAAGCAACTTAAAGCACAAAAGCTCAATGTATGATTTATTGTGTTGTTCGTGTACAATGGCGCTACTTGTGTCACGTAATACGACTTGTCCCAGATAGCGCCTGAAGTCGTAAACCTATAAGAATTGGATGATTTGTTTCTATAGAAATTATGTTAAGTGTTTTTCTTTTATCTTCACCCGTTTTAATTATCAACGAAGAGTAAATTTTTGTATTTAAGCACTCCGTTCTGAAAGGTTCTGATAGGAAGATCTGTGGGACTGATTTCCATTCGGGAAATTAAAATCTTTAATATGTTCATTTCCTCGCTGTAGTGTCGAGACAAAGAGCGGTGTTGAGTGATGCTTCTCAACGCCCTCTGCCTACTGATTCGAATTCGCCCGAAAAGTAAAGAGTAGTGTCTTGACACTAGGGTTCCTCTGTCCACCCTGCCATTTGCGCTATAACGTGTGAGGCAACTAAAAGTTTATATTATAAGACCACAACGATGCAGCCTCCGAAGTTCTTGATACGACACGCTCAACTGGCCCATTTATCTAGTTTTATAAAATCAAGAGATTTTCAGCCCAGTTCTTCAGTCAGCTTCCATTTTTGGTTTTAATGATGATGTTAAAAACCCTTCGTTCGTTCGCCATTCAGACACTTCTGTTCACCACTCGCTGAATTTATAGGACATTGCGTGTTGAGTGAGCGAGGATATGAAAGTAACAAATATTTCGTTTCTCCGAGTGGGAATCGAACCTACAACCGTCACCACTTGTAATCATTAAACATAAATATACTAATAGTTAATTACATAAATTTTCTATACGACAGCTAATAAACAAGCCAAATGATAAAACGCTCTAGCGCCGGTGAAGTCATTTCCGCAGCGCTAAGGTCGATTAGACAGACAGACGGGAACTAAGATTTACGTATTTCGTTACTGTACGGTTTTAAGAGAAATTGAAAGATTTTCTTTTATAGTATTTTTTATTTTATTTTAAATATTTTTTAGTTTTCCTAGTAGTAACAATATATTTTCGTTTTTGAAACAAGGTCTAGGTAGTTATACACGAGTACATATTTTGTCTACTTGTAAGTATGGAACAACATCATCACCAGACCAGCTCGAAGGTCTCATTTTATTATATTTTTATCTAATTTACACATAATTGCCAAGTTTCATTGCGATATAAAAATTAGAAATGCTTATAATTAAGATTCTTTGATTTTATTTCATAGTTTCGTACAACTTAACCTAATAATATATATTTTTTTTAATTCTTTATACATATACATTTTAACATAATATATCAACATTAACATCAAAGAAAATTTAAAAAACATATTGAAATCTTTTAATAAATTTTAGATTATGCGTGCGAACTTTTTGTGATTTGTGTGATTTTGCTGACGGTACTAAACGAACTAATTTAATCGTTAGACTGTGGATGTCAGTTTATCTCCGGTCGGAGAGAGAAATCGAAAACAAGTCGAAGCCGTCAGACCGCGGATCCTTGCTTAATGGTTTACAGCCGAGAAGTTCCTTTAATTACAATGTTCTTCAGATTTTACACTTATTTTGTATAGAACAAGTTTCTGTCAGTAAGTATTTCGTAAAATTATTTATTAATAATAATATTGATAGTTATATTGTATAACTATCAATGAGACCGGCACAGGGGCAAACCGGCGTTGAGTTCCATTACCATTCAACACACAGTGCCTTATTAACTCAGCGGAAAGTGAAGAACGGAGTGAGACGAGTGTCTTAATGAGAAACAGTTCAATGAATGTCTTAACACTATGTTCCCAGATTTCTTCTACCTACCCAGCGCATGAGTAGGATGCAATGTGGAATTAAAGTAAACTTACATATATTCAATACTGATGTTGAAGAAAATAAAAGAACATACTAAAACAAAAAAAATGTATTAATTTTTTTTGGTAAATGCACATTACCACCAGACAAACAACCAAAATGTATGATACATACAAAAAAAATATTATGGCATCCACAGTTTAGTTTATTAACTTATAAGTAGAAGCAGAATTCTAAATACAAAATTAGAAATAAATAATTAATATTAACGAATTAACAATTAAATTATTATTAATACTAATCTGCCGTCGTACAGAGAGAAAATTGTATTAAGACACTCTGTTTCCCTCTTTAATGTAACAAGCAATATTTATTGACGGAACCCCACGATTGACTTTTAGGTAAAAGTAAAGTACATAATTTTATAAATGGCAGATATTTCTATACTTTCACATACATTTTTTCACAGAATTTTATTGCTCTTTTTTGTTTGCGAGATCGCTTATTGCTTTGTTCGTCATTTGCATATAATTAATATCATTTTTTATTCAGACTTTTTATTAATAATTTCATAAAGTAATAATCACCTAATAATATTAAGTACAAATTCGTTTATATTATAAAATTTTTCATATTTTTTTTATATATTCTGTGAAAAAACGTCACAATTAAAAAAAATACTATAAATTATATTTACATTAAAATATTTATTAGTAACTGGCAGTTTTCAGAAGGCACGTGTCGTAAGGCTTTACAATATATAAAAATAGTCATCTTAAGTTAATATAAGTATACAATTCAAGCTATTTAAAAGTTTTATAAAATATAATTACATATTTTTTTCATAATTCATATGATAAAAATAATACAATTCGGAAAAAAAAATCTCGTTTTGTGGTATAGAATAAAAACAATATTGTACGACTTATACAATCAGATATCAGGAATTTCCATATTAAGCATTTAGGTATTTTTATAATAGCCGTGACTTCTACTGTGCACACTTTCTAAATATAGCCTCAAAAACTAATATTGCTTATAATTTAATGTGATGATGAAACACCAAATTGACCTTTTTTATTTTAAATTTAATTTTTATGTATTTTAATTTTAAGCATAATAGATATGTATTTATACGCACATACTTTTTAAAAACTACACACAAACTTATGTACAAATTGTATTACATAAAGCCTACGCTACGCCTTCTAACTACTCTTTAATGACAGTGAATTTTATTAGTAGCAAAGTTAATTTAATTTTAGCTATATTTAGATATTTTAGCAACTGAAATATAATTCTAATTATTATTAATAAAGATCACATTTTACAACACGCATACATCTTATTTAAATTACAGATTTCATATCAATAATTTCAAATGAGGTTTTAATCTTCTTAAATATATACAATAGTTATAATAACATGTACTAAAGTTTCAACATAATATATAACGTCTAAAAATATTCGATACAGAAGAAATACGAGATTAAATATAACGCCAATTACTTGTACTCTATTTGAAAATGTATATTATGATACAAGAATATTTATATTCTTGAAATTCTTGATATGAATTATGCATTCATATACTTACTAATATTTAAAGGCAGCTTCACACGAATCCGCGGACAATAAACGCACAGATATATTTTTTTAAGTAACATTTAATTTAATTTTTCTTTTATAATTCATACTAGTATAATTGTAGTTTTCTAAATGTGAACTCGTGTTTCAAAGCTGCCTTAACACATCGACACGCCAAATTTTATACATTTTTCTATCTAACATGTCGTAAATAACGTGATTCACGTATCGGTATCGTGACTAGTTATTTTATATAACCTTCAAACATTTTTTAATAAAAAATGCTTAAGATTTATTATAATATCGATATTTCATGAGGCACTTATTCTTTCTACGTAATGTATATATACAATTAATAAAAAATAGTCACGTATAAATGGGCATAGAATATAAAAAAAACAGATAATATAGCCGCTCTAAATTGTTACGACAGATAAAAAATATATAAATTGGAATTGGAAAACGAGATTCTACTAAAGCTCACTACAAAAATCGATATTTAAAATATTTTTTGTCTCATCAATACCTGTCTAAGCTAGTCGAGTTTTGACTAGTGACGTCACTGGCGGCGTCAGTGGAACTAGAAGAGGTATCGACGTCAGACGTGGCGTTGACGTCGGACGTGGCGTTGACGTCGGAGGCGGCGTCAGCGTCAGAGGTGTCGACGTCAGAGGTGACGTCACTGACGAGGCCGAGGTCGGTGGTCGGATATCAAAGATGTTCGTCGCGTCCGTTGAGGGGTTGTCGCTCAGTGTGGTCGGAGGGACGGTTGCGTTTGAAGAATCCACACTGTAAATTGAGATTGTATTTAACTTATGTTTAGTTCATAGTCATCTTTTATACGGGATTGGTCTTACAAACCTTTTTTTAGGTACAAACCTATTGTGAACACAATTTGTATTTATTTATTTCTTTAACTTACTAGTGGCCCTATCGTGGCTCTACCCACTTACACAACACAATTATTTATTTCCTCATCTTAATTACTTTTGTGATCTAATAATATTATTGTTTTAAAACCATTGTTGATCATTGATGTTATGATTTGATTGACTCTATTTTTAACACCAACATTTGGTTGATTCGTTTTTTAATTACAGTAAAATACAATTCATTTAAAAAAATATCAAATTCCCATGACTAACCTTATACAATCCAAATATCAACAGAAGCAGCAACAAAGCACCCACGACCGCTGCAACTATGATCACCCACAACGGTATAGTACCGTTTTCGAGCGCTTCAAGCTGCGGCGTGACCAGCGTGACTGCTTCCCTTACATGCCAGGTGTTATCCTTCGGGCGACCCACCATTGGCAAGCGGGACACTCGCGCCGCAGATAATGTGGACAGTTTTATCGTTCGGTCTTGGGAGATCTGGATAAAAGAGATAACAATGTTGTTTTATTTCATTTTAATTTTTTTAGCTCCAATTTCCTACATGAAAAGAAATCAAGATGTTCTTTTTTGAATTAAATTTAAATTTACAATATAAATATATTCTAATTTACAACTTCGGTGTAATAGTTTTTGAGAAATAACTCCGTAGTGAAAGAACATAATATATATGGATATATAAAATAGAAATAATAGTATATAAAACAAATAATATTTTTTATTAAGCATTTAAAAATTTAAGACATTTATTCTAAAAGATCTAACCTCATTAAGTACTGAAGCATTGATCCTAGAGCGCAGCGCGACCGACACCTCCTGCCCCTTCACCAGCCGTCCAGTGCGGCATCGGACTACTTCACATCTGAATTTTTCTTGACATTTTTCTAACAGTTCCTTTAATTGAGGATCCACCTATAAACAAACGGAACATTAATATGTTTGTAAATACATTTTAATAATTGCAATCATTAGGGAAAAATATGAAAAGCGTATATTAATATTTTATATGTAGACATTTATTTAAGATACTAAATAAAGATCTAAATGAGAAATTGAAAAATACCTCATCTTGTCGTTTCCGTCTTGTGCTATCACGTCTCTGTTGTGAAGAAGAACTGTAGCTGCTGCCTCCTGATGAGTAAGACGATTGGCCACCTGTGGCCAAAGAAATACTAATTTTAATATATTTAATTCACCTGTTTGAACTACACGATAATTTGTTTACTAATCTTTGAATTACTGAATTAGTTTCATGTGTAGTGACAAGAATAAAAAATTAAAAACTTTAGTTTTGGGCTCTGTTACAAACATACACCTAAAATAGATTTTCTCATATATCTTTCATGTACAGACATCGACCAGTTCCAAATTTGTTATACTCATAGATAAATAAGAGAAATTAACAATATAATTTAATAAAATGATTATCTATTAACAACAATAGCTACCTGAACTTGAAGAGTACGAATATGAGCTACCGCTGCTACTTCCATGCGATGCACCAGATGCACTCTGATAAGTTCCTTGATGTCCTCCACTTTGGAAACCACTACCACTATGATAACCACCACCACTATGATAACTACCACTCTGGTAACCACCGGACTGACTTCCACCAGCTGTAGACCCTTGGGCATTTGTAACATCAGCGATACCATATTTAAATTCATTATTATGATTCTGTGCAGCATAAACGCCAAATCCTTCTAATTTATCTTCTTCTTCATCTCCTACAACAGTCACACTCGGACCACCTCTAAATGTTATAGAACCAGCGTTCATTATATCAGGATTGACAGTTTCTGTGGTACCCCAAGAGCCGTGAATAAATCCTTGGCCTGAGGAACTGGAACCTGAACCGTAGGTTTGTTGGACACCACCACCGCTTTGTTTATTAACGAAGCTGTAAATAAAAAATATATCATTATTGCTATTAACTTTTTCAAATTATAATTAATCTAATCTAGCAGGACTTGAAACCACATCTCATCTGCTCTTAGTGTGTGAATAACACGTAAAAAATAAAAATATATTCTTAGATGTACAATCAAATATTATTTCATAAAACACGAATTAATTTATAACAGACAATAATAAAAACAGGCACTTACGCATTAAAAGAGCTGCCAGCTTCACCTTCGTGTCCAAGAGAGCCATATTCAGTACTGGTTTCACTTTGTGATATTATATTATGATTCGAATCGTATACAATCGTCCTGTTCTTCACTCGTACGATACGGCCATCTTGATTTCCTTCAAAACCACCCACACCACCTTGCACATATACAGTTTGACCTCCATAATTTTGACCCTGGCTTTGATAACCTTGACCTTGAGAGTGACCTTGGCCTTGATAGCCGCCTTGGCTATATCCATTTTGCCCATATCCACTTTGACTTCCGCTTCCACTCTGAGTAAACGTGACATGACCTCCTTGGGAGGAGGCTTGATTAAAACCACGGTTGCTACCTTGGTTCGACGCCGCTATCACTGCCAAGTTTTTTCTGATAGCTTCTTGTTCTTCAGCTGTTAATCCTTCACCACTGCTTGACCAAGTCCGGTTATAAGTGTACGTTCCTTGGCCGCTATTAATTTGTCCTGTACCATATTGACCACCAGAAACGTGGCCCCCAGAAACTTGACCACCAGCAACTTGGCCACCATAACTGCCACCACCAACATGTGTTTCATACTGTCCACTTGATACTTGTCCTCCGCTTGATTGGTTTGTACCATATTGGCCACCAGAATAATGACTACCACCAGTTTGGCTTGTGCTAAATTGACCACTTCCTTGCCCACTGCTTGCGAAACTAGTGCTAAATTCTTTTTTACTTTCATGGCTGGTGCCAAACTGTCCGCCACTAGCTTTTCCAGATCCATAACCAGCTTGACCGTATTGACTACCACTAACTTGGCCACCAGATTGAACATTGGCTTGCCCATTATTAGATTCATCCCAAAATTCTGCAATATTAATCTAAAGTTAGTATTCTGTATTAAATTAAGTATAATATTTTTACATGTCTTAACAGAACTTACGTTGGCCGTAATATCCTCCAGCTACACCTACTTGAGATGACGTGTAAAGTTCGCTGCCCTTCAAAGCTGAAAATTAATAATTAAATTAATTTTAATAACTTTATGTTACCACACGTATAGTGTATATTTTCAATAGTAGAGGAAAGACAACAATAGAAAACAAATCTATTGTAAACAAAACTAAAAACCCTACTGCATAAGCTGAATTAATATATTTTTATTACTATTAAACTATTAATATTAGTACTCGCACCATCGAGAAAAATCATTTTTAAAATTAGTTTACTGGTCTAACAATTACAAAAGAACAAAGGAACGGACATACAAACATACTTGCTAAAAACATAACCTTCTTTCCTTTTGGCCTTCGCCGCAGTCGGGCTAGGCTAGGGTTTAATATTATTTATTCTAGTTATTAAATATTAATATAAAATAAGCTAACCTTCCTTCTCCTTGGAAAGTAAAAAGGCGTAAGGGTTCTGCACGAAGAGGTTCTCGGGGTTGACGTGACGCGCGACGTCGCACACCATGTCGCCAAGCCACTGCGGTTGGACCAGCATGTACATGAAGTTTTCACCTGAAACGAAAATGATATAATTATAATGACAAAATTATAATTCACTGCGCTGCGACGACCATTACTCTTTATAATAATATAAATATGATATATATTTTTTTTCATATTCGTTAATATAATTTGTAATACAAAATCGGTGGAAAGTGGAGAACGGAGTGTCTTCTCTCTAGGTTCCCTCTGCCTATGTGGGGTACTTTTTCATTTGTTATATTCTTACCGGTAAGAGTCTGATACGGCCACATGATGTATATTTCAGCTTCTTCAACAGTGAACGGTCCCTCGTTCTTGATGTTGTACTTGTGAATGACTTGAGGCCCGAGTTTAGTGTCGTCTTTCAGGTTTTGAGATTCATAGAGCGATGCGTTGTAGTGGAGTTCTGGTGGGTCGGATGTTCTGTAAAGGTGATTTGTGATTTTACATATTTTCAGAACCAACTTCAGATCAACCAAGAAACATTTACACAAAATAAATTGTATTTAACTTGAGGCAACTTATATCATTCTACATAAATATTTTTAAGCCCTTACAGTTACATTATTATTCTTTTTCGAATTAACTATTATTCTTTGTATATCAATTTGATTTTTCTACTTATACTTCCCAAAAGCCATGATCTAAGAATTATTTATTCTTCATTGGTAAATAAGACCAGATTAGCATGCAAGTCACGTTCGAAATACATAAATCTCTTACCCGATAGTAGACAGTATTGCTTTCACCACAACACCAATTCCCAAGTGCCTAACATTGTCAAACTGTGTTCCTTCCTCAGGATTAGTCGAATTGACCTCCATGTCAAAATCTAGAGTGGTTACACGTGCGTCGACCTCGACTATTACTCTGAAGTTTACCTTAAACGGAAAAGTTATAATAAATACATTGCTTTTTACTGGAATGAAATCAATCAAATTCAAAAGGTTTATTTAGCTATTGACATATTTTTGCAAACACAAGTTTCTATATATTTTTAATCAATAAGCTTTCCAGGATATCAGGATTAGTTTTTCGCTTTCTGTTTAATTTTCGAGAAAATAATATCATTATCGGATTCTGTTATTTATACACAATATAATCTTAGAAAAAATTTTGAAGCCGTCGAGGTCTCATGGGCACATGCATAAGTTTGCACGGTATGGGTACGATTCCCACTCGGGGAACGAAATATTTAATATTTTTATTTCCTCGCTATGGTAAGGAGGCAAAGCGCGGCGTCGAGATCCGCCACTCAACACACAATGCCTGAATTTAGTGGTTAATGGGGAACGATGTGACTTAAAACGAGGTTCCCAGGTTCTCTGTGCCTACCCTGCTATTTGCTGAATAAAGTATGAAATTAAAAAAAACATAGAAATACTTACATTTTGTCCGCTAGCGAGAGGATTACCCAGATCACATTTCAACGTACTATTACCACTGGATCCTTTTTTACTTATAGAGCAATATATTGGCGAGGTATCAGCGTTGTTTTTGTCTAATCTCTCCATCTTAGCGTAAGTGACTCCAGCCGGTATCTGCAAATAGTAGGCGGCTTCGAAGGCATCTTCTCCGGAATTCTCCACTTTAATGTCAATGTGGACGTTTTCTCCGGATCCGAGCACGTAGTTTATTGTTGGACTAAAATGTGAAATATTTATTTAAAAAATCTACTTTTTAATTATAATAATGGTTCTAGACAACAAATATGTATGTTCTATGAAAACAACAGTGTTTTATTAACAGTTACATATATTGAAAAAAAATGTCGTCTAAATTTTTTAGCAATTTTTTTTACAAAGCTTGTAAAACATTTGCTACTCTATTATCAAATACTTACGTAGTAACAAACATCTTAAGGTCTGGTATGCACACATTGTCAGCTCCACAGTTCTTCTGTATGTTGAGAGAGTCAGTGCGTTCTATAGTGCGAGTGCGGTCCAGGACTGGTGGTACTGAGCTACCGGCGGCCTGCTGGATCAGCTCGTATGTCATTTTTACTTCTATTGGAGTTAGTTTGTCGCGGATTTCATCCTGTTAAAAGAAACTTTCGGTTAGAAACATATTTTTTTTTAAAAAATTTCAATACATTTTATTTGCTATACACTCTATGCCTAATATCACTGGGAAAGCAAAGGGAAAAAAGGAATCATTGTGAAGACACTTCGTTTCTCATTTCCCCAATTTTCAAGTTATAGTATGTTGAGTGGCAGAAATTTATTTTAGCTTTGTCTTTCGATTTTTTCATTCGACGATTCAAAAGTGCTTATTATGTATTTAATATAAGAACTTTATTCTATTTGAATAAGGAATATTTTGAATTTGCATTTCTACTAGAGAAAAGAAACGAAGACACTTTATCGCTCAAGTGGGAATCAAACCTTCGCGTTTACACGCTACTTTAGTTTACTTTACGCACGTTTACTTTAGTTACACGCTGTTAGCAACTGTGCCACGACCAAATAATAATTTAAATCTTACAAGATTCTAAAATACAATTAAAAAATTTAAATAATTAAACAAATAAATTCAACGTACTTCGAGATACACCATAACTTCTTTGCACATCTGCTGGCCTTGAGTGAGCAAAATATGTGTTTTGTAAACAGTCTGTCTGCTCTCCATCAAAAACATGCGCTTGCTGGTCTTCTGCCGCGAGTCCAAATCGAGGGTTACTTCGAAATCTACAATTAGTTAAATAACATTTTATTTACTGATAAATGGATTTATTAGGTTCAATGTCCTCAATAGAAATTCTATTTGTAATGTAATTTATATATTTTGAAGTATATTTAAAATTATTATCAAATACCTAATTTATAAATTAGGTATTTGATAACGTAGCTTTTTATTTAATTAATTCAGAAGTAAGTGAGTTTTTGAATTACTACAAAAAAAATAGATTATTTCTTATATTTTTTTAAATAAAAAAGTTTTTTATGCAGGAGATTTTTTCGTAAATACAATTAAAACTATAACATTTTCTAACGAACAAGCGCTAAAGTGCTATGAAAATTTAGTGAAATGTAACATTGAATGGCTACGAGTGGTATATTTACAGATGATAGATAGCCTTATTTAGTATAATTTTGATTGTTTTGAATGCCAATCGTTTGCTACTTCCCACTCACCGAAATAGCAAATATATCCTTCCGCTTGGAAAAAAGAACATGAATTATATAGTAACTAAAAATATAATAACTAAAAATTAAGTTACAGACCAAACATTTTTTAAAATATTAATAATATTTTTTACTATATTAAGCAAAGCAAACATAATAGCTTCAGTAAAACTAACCTACGGACTTCAATCTACGAATAAGCCGACTTCAATCAAAATCTGACATAGTCTGATTTTTTTCCACACATTTTCAAATATTATTCATTAAAAACAGTATAATTTTATATAATTTGATTATTTAATATAATTTTAGAATAAAAATTACACAATATAATTCTACTTACTTATCTGTTGGTCAACGTTGACACCGTCATAGGTGAGGCAGAACATGAGCTGCGCGCACGCCACCTGCGTGCCGTTGGCGAGGCGACATCTCTTATCGTCTAGCGATATCAACTTGGTCTCGCCGAGGAACTTCACTTCCGCCATCACTTTTACTACTGGACGTGATCTGGAGACAGGCAGACATACTATAGAGTTAAGGTAAAGAAAGAAAGGGAACAAGAGTTTTTTTATTGGAAAACAGAAAGAGGTCGAGAGGATCCGTCGTGTGCAGCGGTACAAACAGAAATACTATATCATCAAAAAATATTGAAACTTACTTTAAAAACACTACGCTATCCGACTTATAAGCGCCAACAGCCAAATCAGTGTAGTTGTTGTTATCCAGATCGACGCCTCCAGAAAGAGAGAAGCCAAAGGTAGTGAGTAAAGGACTGATCTCTTCAGCGGTGATCGCTTGAGAGTACTTCTCGCCGATACCGAGTTCGCTGCCGTGGTAGATGTAGACCACGCCCCGTCCTTTCTCTCCACCATAAGGCGCTCCTACTGCTACATCTGAAATTTTAGAATATTTCTTGCATGCATAGGGCGCAAGGGCACAAGGATGCGACTTGTTACGCGGCAGTCGTGGGTTCGATTTCTACTCGGAGGAATGAATTGATTTACATTTTAATTTTTTAGTTCTAGCGATGAGTCAAAGCACGGCGTTGAGTGCTGCAATTCAAAACGCAATGCCTTCAGGAGTGTATAATAATAGTTTTACGTGAAATTTTAAGTAATAATACTACGCACTGTGGCATGGCTAAGTTTCTTAACTAAATGACTTAAGACCAATTCTTATTCAGGACAAGTAGTTGACACTGTCCAGATGCAATCGCTATGCGCGTAACCTATATTACAAGTTACGCAACGTTACATTAGAAAAAAGTCAATTTTCTTTATGTATAAGGTGTGAAAATACATAATTATATGAGAACCGTGGAAATAAAACCTACGGCAATGACATCAAATAATTTTTCGGGACTTAAAAAATATTTTCAAAATTATGTTTTATTTTAAAGTAAAATATGCAAATTAACGTATTTTCGCAAAATTTATCTAAATATTCGTATACTAACCTCCAAATCCATCGTAATTGATATCTCCAAGAGATGTGACGGCTAAACCAAATCTGCCCTTAGATACTTCGCCGGTTCTTGCGTGGTTCTTCGCGAAAGCCTGAAATTATAGCATTGTGATTTGAAAATATTCGTGTAGGTACAGTTCTTTTTTTTAAATAAGAATATTAAAAATAATAATATTTAATTTTTTTTAGAAAACGTACAAAAATATCACGAGGCGAGGCCCGAATCCGTGCCTCTTGAAATCTGTGGAGTTGCTCTGACCACTAAGCCATACGTTCTTATCAAACTACGTCGAAAGTTTTATACGAAATATATTATTATTAAGATCCTGAGAGAGAAAATGTATATGATAAAATGTTTAATGGCTTACTCTGTTCTGTCCTTGATAAATAACATAAATTCTTCCATGCTCGTAGCCGTCGCTCTTGGGTTTGGTGAACATTGGTGCACCAACAATGATATCATCCATGCCATCACCATCAATATCACCACTGGCCAGACTGTATCCGAAGTAAGCACCGATTTGAGATCCGCTTATATTTTTTATGTTTTCAAGATCCCATGTGTAAAGAACCACCTGAAATATGTAAAAGTGTGAAAAAATGCTCTTTGCTTACGTATTTTGTTGTTTTTGCAAAACCCAAAAAAACGCTATGCATACGCGTTATAAATAGGTACCTACTTTAGGTAATAATTCGTTTCGATTTTCTGAATAAATAAACTGCCTATAACATGAAAAAAATCTTAATTTACATAAAGAAAAACGTACCAAACCACGCAAATCTGATCCTCTTGGTACTCCAACAGCAACACCCTGTATTCCCTGACCGGCGAAGTCACCGACTGTCACCGAATACCCCATATACGAGTCGTCATACTTAGGGCTTGCTTCAGGTGTCGATATAAGTACTGGCTTCGAATTCAACGTTTGCACTTTAAGTTGACCTAAAATGGTAAGCTAGTGTTAATATTTGTTAATGGTTAATTGCTATATATGTGATACGTACATGTTTCTTAGTTTATAATACATTGGTATTAATTTTGTGAATTGAATATAATTATTAAATCTCATTTGAATTTCAAAATTATTTAAATTGTACGTAATTATAATTATCGTTGACAGCGTTGCAGCTTCAAGCTATTTTCCATATACCAGGGTAGGCAGAGAAATCCTAGAGGTAAAGTACTCTCTTTCTCTCCCAGTTCCCTCTTTCCGCTTATTTTTTAAAATTTTATATTACGTTGCATCAAAAATGACAGTTATAACAAATTTATACGGTTCTTGATGACAACGTGAAGACTACACATTAAAACCATTTCAAAACTAATACCAATATATAAACGTTGAATTTTACTTAAGCTAGTTATTTAAGCTGCTTTTTTAACACTAATTTATTTGAATACACAGTAAGGACAGTATCTTACTTTCAAGTGTAGCGTTATAAACACCAAGCAAATGATTGCAGTACGGTTAACTAGTAGTGGCCGCACTGGAGTTAGATTTTCTGAAAGTTCACTTGCGAAGAAAATATTGAAAAGAAAGAAAAATCTAACTTCACAGCAGCCACGAGTTGTTGACCGTACTGTACATACATTTAATGACGCTGCCATATAAAACATGATGACAGTAGAAATACATCTATTGTGTCCACTAACAAACTATATAAAATTAAATAAAAAATATTTTTTTAAACTTATGTTAAAAACAATAAAATAAAGCAAATAAAAAAGCTTAAACTATAGATAGGTATTGTTAATAGACACATTTTATAATTTATTTATAATTTTACCATGTGCCTTAATTAATTTAATGATAAAGATATTTCGAAGCGTTTGAAAAACAGAAAAGTTGATCGAGTTTTATATCGAATTATCTAATACAAGATCCTCTAAAATGAATGCAGCTGTTCGACCATGGAACGAGGTGATGTAATTCTAATATAATATAACGATATATAATCTTTCGACATAGATGCTTCTTGAATTTTAAATTTCATATAAAACTCACAAAATGTATGATTTTCTTGTAATTAATTATTATTACTACATTAAACTTTTAATTAAACAGTTTCTTATATTTATTCAAGGCTGTCTTGGCGCAGCGGCACCACGTCTGATTGTTAAAGCGACGGTAGTAGATTGGATTACCATTTTTTATATAATTAAGTAACAAGAGCGAAATGAAAATAATTTAAAATAATAACAGCTTTGAGTTCCGCCACTCAATATGTATTATCTCGAAAATTGGCGGGAACGGAGTGTCTTAACACTAAAATCCTCCTGCCTATCCTGCTATATGCAAGATACAGCCTGAACCTTTTTTTATTTATTCAATTTATATTAATTATACACACTTATTTAAACACTTAAAATGTCGTTTTTAGAATAAAAATTAAACAATATTCTTAATTATAATAATCACACCTCAATTAAAAGGGATCTTAGTTAAGAACCACCAAATTGTTTAAGCGACCAAAATTAATTTTAAAGCCAATGGGATGATTTTTTCCTTTGAATTAGTTTAAAAAGCGTTGGGCGGTTTATTTCAAGCGTTAATGTAAACCTCGTAATCCCTTAATAGTGATGTTTTTTAATATAAATCTCCTAAATTTTGAAGTAAACATTTATAAAAACATACAAACAATTAAAAGAAATTACTAATTTCTTTCATACATCTAAAGCTAAGTTCTATAATAATGATTCTGAAGGAAACAATGAAAAGAAGTATTTTAATGATATACATAAGATCGATTTACAAACTATTTACAACATTCCCGTGCTTTAGGTTGGCACAGCAACATCTAATATGGATTGCGGACATTCATGAATATTTGAATCTAGGTCTCGTGCAACACTAAATGCTAACAAAGTATCTAGTTATAGTAGAAGTCTATGTGGAAAGAAGTCCTAAGACCTAAGTACGGAGATATGACATGTGAAGCTAATGATTGGGCTCTCATAGAGATAGATAGATGACTGTAGTGGTATGGACTATCAGCACGTACGATTTAGCTGGAACTTTATTAATTCTTATTTAGGTGGGTGTCCTTTCTTTTTATAGCGTTGTTATCATGTTTTTGGACTTTCTGCTTATAATTTTAGCTTTCTTTCTTGAGATACGTTTCTTTTTTCTCAATATTGATGACAAAATTGCAAAAGTCTGTTAAATATCACGTGTATATAGCAATAAAAACTAAATAAGAATTAAAATTATTCCATGTGAATGTACTGCAGCCCTTATTATTTTGTAGGATTATGCTAAGCCTAGGTTATTCTGGTTAAGAGTTACAAGGGCAGTTTGGCGTTACGTTTTATTTTTACCTTCCTTCGGCATATAGTAGTCGAACCGTGCGCTAGGGTCTATCGATAACGTTCGCCCTGTGGATTGTCATTAAATATAAAGAATTGTACACTTATATTGGCTGCAGACTGTTAGATCTCAGCGACGCTATTTGAGTCCAAGAAATAATACAAACTTAAATGTAAATATAAGTATACATTTTGTTATTAAAATGTCTCTTTTTAATTTTTTATTCACATATAGTCTTATTTCTTGGATTTTTATAAATATAATCTTTGTTTTCAATATTTCTTATAACTCACCTTGCCAGTAGAAGCTGCCCGGTGCTCCCATAAACAATCTTTGACCATCCTATAAACAAAAATGTATGAACATAAATAAAACGGATTTGGTTATGAATTTAGTATTATAATATGTAAAAAAATAATGGAGGTTCATTAAATAAATATCATGATATAATTTTAATTAATAATACTCATCATGTTTAAGAACCATGTTTGAGAATTTATCGAAAAAATGTTTGCTAGAGTTATAATTTACAAGTTTAAAGTATTATTAAGAAATATTTAAGATTTTTTTTGGATTGTTTCATATTTATAATTATGCAAAGTTTTCATTTATTCCAAGAGAGTGCGGGCTCGAATTCCGTTACGCATTTTTTTTTAAATATTACATATTTACACTACATTTTAAAAATGTTAAAAACACTAACTTTCTCACATAGAATGCTTACATACTTGTGCTTATCATAAACTAAGGGGTGGTTGAAGCTCTAATTACTTTATAATAGATAAAAGCGATTGTTTATGTGCGAAGAGCACTTATGTTGGCTTCCATTGATCATTTCAGAGTATTGATAGTAAAAGTGGGCATTGATAATATGTAAATATAAGTGTCGGTGTAGATAATCTTCTTATATTTTTTTTGTGTATTGTCAATTTTTTTACTGTTATTAATAATAAATATTATTGCTACAAAATTTTAGTTGCCTTTTTAGCTTAACGCTACAGCGAATAGGAGGATAGGCAAGGAAACCTAGTTTTAAGACACTCCATTCCCTACCTTCCAGCCAATTTTCAAGACAACTCGTTGAGTGACTATCTCAATGCACTCATGTCCGCCAAAAATTGAGTTTTGTGGAATAATATACAGACAATATCCGTAGGAAGTCCTACGGTAATAGATTTTTTATTTTACATCTCAAAGATCCACGTCTACGTAAACAAAGTTGCATAAATATAAATTCTTGTTATCCGAACCCACGACCTCCGTCTTCACTCTACAACCCTAATAAACATATAATTCGAAACGTATACAACAAGAAAAGAACAAAATCTTTAAGAAATGTAAACCAATAACTCCAAAGTACCGATACAAAATGATCTCATCGCGTACATTCCTCGAGCCATTAGCTTATCAGACAGAATGCAGACGCGACCAATCCGTGTGAACGCGAGATAACCGATACATAAAAAAAACTACTTGTTAACATGTGTATTTATAGATTTTTTAGCTTCCCGCTTTATCCCGCATGTAGTGGGAACCTAGTGTTACAACACTCCGGTCATTCCTTTTCACGTATTTTACCTGTTTGATATTTTTCACATTTTGTTTTCTGATCAGAAAGAAGAGCCTGAGCGGTAATAGAACGACCACGACCTCAAAGCCTCAAAGAAAATATTTGGCGTCACGCTGTATCCCACACAAAAAAGGGTAAGCAGAGGAAACTTAGTGTTAAGACACTCCGTTACCAATTCTAGAGTCATTGCGTGTTGAGTGCAACGTCGCTTCGACACCACAGTAAATATTAAATATTTTATTTCCTCGAGTGGGAATCGAACCCACAAGCTGTCGGTTTACCCCTCACACTTCACCCCTGCGCCACAACTGGCGTTTATAAATTTTTAGTCATAATATTGTAAAATGTCAACAAAAAAAAGGTTGGACTGTTAACATGTGTATTGATTTGTCGTTACTTGCCTCTTGAGATAAGAAAGGGCTTAAAGACGAAAGTTGATATATTCTGTTTGACGATAGGATTATCGTTTTTTACTGTTTATCAGTAGCCATAGCTAATAAATATAAGATTCAAAATAAATTTGCTTTAAAATATTGAAATAATGTTTAGGTACATTTTATAATATTAAATGTATGAACTACATTTTGAAATATTTAGCTGTTGCAAATATTAAAATATTGCATTTGAGGAACATAGTGCCTGACTGTAAAGGCGGCGGTAGTTTATTCGATTCCCATTTGGGAAAATGTATGATTTTCATTTCCTCGCTCAGGTAAATAAACAAAGCACAGCATTAAGTTTCACACCTCAATATGAAATATCTTACAATTTTACGGTGATCGATGAACGGAGTGTCTTAATATTATGTTCCCTCTTACTATCCTGCTATATGCGGGATACAGCGTGAAAATAAAAAATAAAATAAAACAGTAGCGTACGGGCGCTGGCTGGCCGCAAAACGCGTACGCCGTCACGCCTTATACGTAAACATACAAGCTGCGCGGGCGCACGCCTCAGTTTACCAATGCTGTCACGTGGGGGCACAATGTCAAAACGAAATTTTATATATGGAGGTGGATTTTCGCAATTTTTTTGTAATAAATAGGTATCCAAAATATTTTCTTAGATAATGTTATGCTATTCTTAGCTTCAGGCAGAGAGAAGAAATGAAAATAATTCTATGAGTGGAAATCGAACTCACAATTACCGCGTTTTTTATTGTGGTAACTATCTAAAATGAAGCAAATCATATTTTCGAATATTAAAATAAAACCCACAGTTACTCACAAATCAAAAATAATAATCAATTCTAGTATTTTTTTTACTATGTTAAATAATTTTAAGAAACTACTTACTATTAAACAGTTCTATACTTCTAACTTATAAATAAAACAAAAAGTTCTAAGAGTGAATCTAAGCATGACAGGACGTGGGTTCGATTCCCACTGGAGGATATGAAATATTAATTATTTGCATATCCTCTGCTCTGCTCTGGTAACGAAGCAAAGCACGGCGTTGAGATCCGTCACTCAACACGCAATGCCTCCAGAAATAATCGAAAAGAGAGACAGTAGAAAATTGAGGAAAGCGAGAAACGGAAGTATCTTACAGGGAACGGAGTGTCTTAACATTAGGTTCCCAGGTTCCCTACCTTGCAAAGTGCGTGAAACAGCGTGAAAGTAAAACAAAGCAGGTATTTTACTCACCTACCTATATTTATATTTACATTTGTAACTAAAACAATTCATAGAACACGTTGAGCCCAACAGGTTACCGCGAATAATTGAATATTCTATTAACCAATAAATATTGGCGGCGTTTAAACCCCATAACTTATGGTAGTAGAAGTGCAGACAAAAAGCGTGTGACGCTAACATGCAAGCATAAATATTCATAGAGGTGATGAAATTCACTATAAAATATATTCATATTATTTATTGTTTAGCGACGGGTACCTACATGTATGTACATATTGGACTGAGGTGAGAAAACCCTTAAAAAATCCAAATTTATGTAATATAATAAATAAATACGGCCCGATAGCAAATAATATAGATCTTCCAATTCCAGAAATGGAAATACCACAAGAGTAGGTCCAAAAATTCCTAAGACTCAAACTAAAACCGAATGCACGAATAATACCAAATAAGTAAAAACGTATGTCACAAAATATTTTATAATAAAACAATTACTTGGACAAATCTCTAAATGTTTTCGATTCATTTCGCGAGTGGTATCGCTTTTCCCGCCAACACCATTGTCTGCAAATGGCGGCCGTTTACGGCTACGTTTCGAAACCCATGTATGTAAACTTACAAAGAATCTTTAAGACGTTTCAATGACAAGGAATTTTGATTTGCATAGGAAAAAGGCTGAAAAATAAAACTACATGGAGAAAAAAAGGTGAGTCCTTCCATATACGCTAGTAACAAATAAAAGAGAACAATTTCCTCGTATAATATACGTTCGTAGCGCAAAGAATTATAGGTTCGAAATATTGCTTCTAAAGATTTTTTATATCAGTTTATTTTATTTTTAGCTAGTCATCCGTAACTTTGCTTGCATGGCATAAAAAATCTCTTTTTCTCTCATTTCTTTTTTTTTCTTTGTTAGTCGTACTTACTGAGCATAAAGTGAACCGCTGAATAAAAGAAGAAGATCTTGCAAAAATCAGAGATTGAAACATAGTTTTTTAATTTTTTATAATATATTCTTAATTAAGTTTTAAAGTAAGCTATTTAAGCTATTAAATTTAAGCTATCATGGTAAAATGGAATATTAAACGATTAAAGCTAGTATATAGAAAAAATATGTAGTTTCAAAATTCTGAAAATGATTTCCCCAAATCATAATTTAAATTCGGGAAGGTAGGGGAGCACTAATAGAAAACTTCCCGAAATATCTACAAAAACTAAATAAGTGCCGATTTGAAAAAATATATATTCTTTAATCGTAAATTAAATCAACAATCTGATATAATCAACACGAATAAAGCAACTCGACACAACAAACAGTTAATAATAATAAAACAATAGAGCTTACTTCTAAACGAATTTATTGCAAAGATTGAAGTCTATATATGGTAACGTCAGGGTTGGGAACGACAACGAGCACATAATGTAAGTTTGTTATCTTTATACATATTTTATTTAGTAATTTACTACGCATAATATATCCTAGCAAAATGAAGATTTTTATATTGAAGGTTCTAATCCCAGAAGCTACTGGTTGGGTTCGTTACCAGAGCGAGGAACTGAAAATCAAACTCGAAATCGACTCTTGACTGGAATCAACAACCTGTCACATTCTCCTGCACCACAACTAACCTCTATGGAGATGTTAATAAATAATCACAATTATTATAATAAGGGTACACGCAATATCCTGAAAATTCGGCATGAGAAACGGATTGTACTATAAAAACACTAAGATTCCCTTTGCCTAAAAAAAGAAATCTCTAAAAGCGTAAGGACAATCGAAAATAATTCAGATTTTACAATATCCTTGTTCACAACCTATTAAATGTAACTTAGTAAAGGCGTCACGTAACATCTTAGTTTACACGGCGTCGCTGGTTCCGAGGACTTATGTTCGCGGTATTTGTGGGTAGTTCGAGGAAGAGATCTCATCTCCCTTTCGCGAGTGCTAAGATTTGTCGATAATGTTAGTGACTTAGATGTCCCTATGAATAATTTGCTTAATCTAGAATCTTTGGAATGTGTTTTTGAAGTTGTATATAAAATTTTTATCCATTTAAGATTTTGTAAGTTCAGTACAGTACATTTTAAAAGTAATTTTAATTATTGTTAAAATATCGGGTTTTATCAGTGGGACAAAATAGGAATTAGGACTGTATATTTTTACAATATAATTATAAAAGGTATATTTTTAGGAATATGAATGTTATTTATTTTTTATTAGCTTCACGCATGCTAACCTGTACATAGCAGATGAAACCTAGTGTTAAATAAAACACTCCTTTCCGATTAAGAGACCCACCTTCCACCGAACTCTGGAGGTAGCGGAACTCAACTCGTTACCAGAGCTAGGGAATAAAAATATTAAATATTTCATTTCCTCGAATGAGAATTGAACCCACTAACTGTAGCGTTTACAGTCACATGTTTGTGCCAATAAGCAGTTAAAATTCATAAATCGATCCAAATAAAAAAAATCTTATTGATATATTTAGTTATACTAAAAAAATACAATAACCATAAAGAAATACTTTATAAATTTTATAAACTTTTTACATTCGCCTCTTGTCATAAATTAGGCATGTGAAAAAATAAACGCAGCAAAAAAGGCTCGTCACGCACGCAACTTTGTCACTTTTTTGATGACAGCTTTTGGAAGGTATCTAACTTAATAATGAGCTTTCTGGTTGATTGGAATACAAAGTAGTTTTTTATTGGTGTACAAATTTTAGTACTTTTAGTAGTTTTGAGGTAATTTATTTTGTTCAAATTAATGGTAGGAATTCGTGAAACTAACACTGAATTATATGTAAAGGAATTGAGTTATATTTTGTATTGTTCAATAAAAATTGTTTTACCCAGCAAATATCTGGATAGGAAGAGTTAAGACACTCCGTTCCCCACTGTCCGTCTCATTTTTGGTTCATGGCATATTAAGTGGCTATCCTACTAAATGTGAAAACAGCATGAGGCTAAAAAAGTTAATTCCAATAAGAAATTGTCTTTATTTATACAGAAAGCAAACACTAATGCTAATTTACGATTTCGAAATAATCGAATAACTCGCAACTAAAAACATAAACTTAGATGAAGATCTACCACAACTGTCAAAACGATGACATAACGACAAATATGTCAAGCTGTCATTTCACGGCAATAAACAAACTCCAAATATAGACGCTCATAAAGAGGAGAACGGAGAACAATTCGCGATATTACCTACTATTTTCGGAAAAGAATAGAAACCCACTGGTTTTATGATATTTTTTGCGAAGGTAACAATATAAGTTTTAATAATTCATAAGGGCGACGGTCATTCGCGTCACGTGCGACCGATGCGATCCCAATGATAATTCAACAACGTAAAAATAATACTATTCCCACGTTTGTAAAAGCACGATATTGTTTGGTTTTTGGTTTTTTTGATTTTGCATATTCATTTTTGGTTGTACATACTCAGAGAGGTTAATTAGCATTTAAATGAAATTAAAACGTATGTATTTCTTGGTATTGGTTAAAAATAGATGAATTAAAGAGATGGGGTTGCATTTGTGAATATTGTAATTAAATCCATAAGTAATGTGAAGGTACTCTACATTTATTTTATTAAAAATATCTAAATGGAATATTTCTAAGAAGACTGAGAAACACTCGTGTCAAGACACTCTCAGGACATTGCAACTTGAATAGCGGAACTAACCTAGCAGCTTATATTGACAGATTACAGAAATGTATATAATTCATTCGAATCTACAACCATCACGTTTACAATCAGGCGCTACTGGCCCTGAGAGGCCCACTGCGCCACGACGGGCATCTAGTTTTATATAAAAAATAATTATTCTAACGTAAAAGCTGAACATTTCCTTACTTCCAATATACAATTTATGGTATCGGAATTTGTAGCGAAAGATATCAGTATTCGATAATAAAGATATTTCTCCACTATAATGTTTCTCTATTATCTTAAATCCGCGTAACGATCTATCGATTTTACCATTTTCGAAATATCGATTTAACTGACGTCCTCATCTTAGTTATAGATGAAATCGATATTCTTTATAAGGAGCGTTTAATCGAGATCGGAAGAGCTATGATAAGACACTTTAAAATTTTTAAATAGTGAAATAAAGAAAAAAATTTTTTTTTAAAAAACTATTAATAAAATTCACCATCATGGCATAGTTAGAACCTGATGGCATTTGAACGAAAGTTAAAAAATAATTTCTAACAAATTTATATATTTTAAGTTCTATTTCTAATGTAGAAAATGAATTATTTTCATTTCCTCGCTCTGATTACAAATTTTTGTATTATCCAAAATATGTTTTTAAGCCCGCTATATGTAAATTGAACCACTCGACTCTCAGCAACTATGCTAATAATTCGAAATTCACAAAAAGTCTCCACCAGAAGGCACCATGTAGGAATAAATCTTGATATAAAAAAACAACAAGTTTAACATTTTAAGACGACAAAATAATGGTATTACAATGACCGTTATTACTCTTACAATACGTTTAACTCACCTTTGAGACTGCCGCGGAGAAACCTGCTTGACACACGCCGGTCTTACGTTGCCCGTGGCTCGCTGAAATGGTAAGGAAAATCGTTTAAAATTCACATATTATCATTTATCGTTTTTTATTCGCTTTTTTTTCATCTTCACGCTGTATCCAATGTAGCAGGGTAGGCAGACTGAGCCTAGTGGTCAGACACTCCGCTTCTCACTTTCCACCGAATTCTGGAGTCTTAATGGGGAACGGTGTGTCCTAACACTATGTTTCCTATGTTTTTCCATGTGCGGTTTATAGTGTGACGCTAAAAAAAAGAAATATCGAAATATATTAGGTCAATAAGGTATACACATTGATTTAATTTTATGTAATGCAATTATTTTTATTGAAATCTATATAAGTACATGCAATATATGTATAAAATTCTTATTAAAAGTAATATTTTTATTTACAGTTTCATAATATACATATATAGTCGCTATACATAAATAACAAAAAAATATGTGTTAACCACGGCTAGACGGTGTGGCGGTCGGATTTTACGGCGCTGAGTTCCGCCACACACAATACAGACAATGGCAGAAAGTGGGGAACTGAATTGTCTTAATGTGAACAGAGTGCCTTAATATTAGATTAGGTTCCCTCTGCCTACCCTGCTGTGTACCGAATAAATAAATGCTTTTATAAATTGTTGTTTTGTAAATTAATCATTAACCAATTTTAAAAACATATATAAATATTTATAATTGATTTAACTGTTATAATAACCATTTATATTTTTTATATATAATTATTTATCTGTACAATGTTATAAACTAACACCGATCTAATAAATATAGTAACAAGTGATTTTTATCCCTACAAGTGCTCATCTACTGGAATACTCACCTTCGTCCTGGGTACGGAACCCTAAACAGAATATGTTATTATTGTGACAAATATTTTGTTGTCATATTAAAATGTAACTTGACTTTGACTTAGCATATTATAAAGTAATATAAGTGCATACATTATATTCATTCGATTTGCCTAAAAATAATTTAATATAATATGAAAAAAATGTAAATTAATATAAGGTTAGTAATTCTATGTTTAAGTATACTTTAATTTATAATTTAAATTCGAAAAATAAAGTTCCAATATAGAAAGCATTCTAATAATAAATCAAAATGTCGGCACCGCGGGCGCGCGTCACGCTAATTTCCCTCTCAATCCGCCATTACCGGAGGAAGTGACGTGGTTTTTGGCGCCCTTTTACCGTTATCGAGGGCATATCAATATCAAAATAAAAATGTACTTCCGTTTTGAATACACATTACATATAACTTATTTAGCTTTGAAGTAATTAAATGGATTGTTTTTTTAAATATACAATGTATTAGTTTATAATTTTTTTTGTATAATGAAGATATAAATAACCATAACCTAAAAAGTTTAACAATTTATTTATTTATATGAAATCCTTATAAATTGGCTGTATTAAAAAAAATACTTACAATTTCGACATGGCGAAAACTCATTGACCTCATCGGCGATGGAGCTCTTGGCTACAAAGCAAGAGCCGACAGGATCTCGCTGTTTCAATTTGGCCGTCACGAACGATACATAACGCGGGGCACAGGCCTGTAACAAAAAAAAATTAAGTGTCAAATTTTCTCTTTAAATTATAATTTTTTTGAGTATTTTTTTTTATTTCCACTGGGGAGACATAATTAAGCGTTTTAAATATTTATTTATTGACATATCTATCATGAAATATTATTTAAAAGTACTCGTAGCTATTCTTGAAAAAAAATATATGACACGTCATTTAACAAAAGCTATACATCCGCTTTGGCGCTAGTGTCAATGTTTGTGTGAAATATAGATCTCTTCCTCTAATCTACACTCTATGTTGGAGGTAAGTAAGATATTTAAGCGGCAGAAAGATGGGTGATTTATCACTTTATATCTTCTTCCCACATATAATACAAAAAAGAACAAAGAGGAATATTATAATGAACTAATCGTATTAATCCTTATAACTAAGAAGTAGTTTATTAATAAACCTCTACGCAGAAATATTAGCCAGACCGATGCACAATTTCTCAGTAAAGTGCAACAACAAATCAATAATTTGTTTCAAGTCAACGAACTCTACCCACAATGTTTCATAATAGTAATGCTAATGTCAAAGTTTTACGATCATAACATCCTTTTAAGGAAACGTGATTCCTGAAAGATCACGCCCTGAAGCTTAGTATAGAAATGTATTGTTTTACAGGACTTGGAAGTAATTGCTTCAACTTCAAGCTGTATCCTGACCAGAGGGTAGGTAAAGAAGTCAAACAGTTAAGACACTCCTTTCTCCACTTTCTGCCCGTATACAAACGTTGTGTTTGAAGTAAGTGTTAATATTCGCTATATCCAGCTAATCCATTTCTTTTTTAAATTATTATGTATATTTTTAAATAAAATAACCTAATTTAATTAAAATAGTTCAATAATAGATGCGCGTGCGCGTTAAACTTAACAAACAAACTTATAACTCGTTGTTGATAGAGCATCTGGCGGATATGGACTTACAGCATTTGTTTTTAAGAAATAAACAATTTATATTACGCGCACCTTTAATATACCTTTCTATCATAAATTGTAGGCAGAATAATAACAAAGCGAAAGAAATTTTTCTCTAAATTTATTTTCGACTAACTTTTACCTACGGCTTCGCATTCGTTACAAGACCGCTCGTGTATTTTACACCGAAGCAATTAACGTGATGATGTAACTCTTTTCTATAGCTTTCTTTTAATATATATTTTTGTATCTGGAGCAATAGTTTCTAAGATTGGAGCGTTTAAACAAAAAAATTCTTCAGCTTTGTTATATTAAAGTGTAGAGATGGGTATAAAATATGTGTACCTACAAGTTTTAGTATCCGTTTAAGAACGTAATGTGTAACACATCATTAAAAGTGTTAAAAAGCGTTATGCGTTATGCGTTTAATAAAATATGTTAATATTTTATTAAAATAGTATATTTCAATTATCTCTATAAAATTTACAAATATAGAATTTTACAAGTTTTACATGAAAAATCTACAATAGCCCGAGGTTTACCTATAAAAATGTAACGTTTTTATACGATAACGCCGTAACTACTAATCGATAGTGTCATAATAATGGTCAGCTATACACAACATAAATATAATTAGAAGCAATTTATTATTAGAAGCAATTTACGCTTTTCTCCGCTTAGCAGGATGGGCAGAGAGAACATATTGCAAGACACTCCTTTCTCTACTCCTAATTTTGGACTCTGTTTCGAGTCTCTCTTTTCCTTGTTACTAGAACGAAGCAATGCAAATAATAGACTCCCCCAAATTTAGAGAATATTCAAGCCACAAAGTTTACTTGACAATTAAATTCAATACTTCACAAATAAGTCAACTTACAAATATAAATTGTATATTATAACATTCTCTTTGTCAGACACAATATACATTGTCATAGAAAAAGTAGCGATAGTCATAATATAGGAACGAGAAATAAAGATGAGATTGTTACTCCAAGTTTTCGCCTCCAAAAAGTTAATAAATCTTTAATGGGGCTGAGTATACGTGTATATAATAAAATTCCGCAGTGTATTCTTAGTTTGCCACTAACAAAATTTAAAATATCTGTAAAAAAATTCTAACAAGTAAAGCTTATTACACTGTTCAAGAATATTTAGAGGATAAGCATGTATGGAATTAATGTCTATTGAATGTAATGCAGGATAGCTGCCAGCTAATGTAATAGATTGTACCATTGATTTTGAAAAGAGCAACTGTTGAGTTTCTTGCCGGCTCTTCTCAGCAGAACTGCCTTACGAACCGGTGGTAGCTTTTTGTTGACATGTACATTCGACGATTCAAATGTGCTTTTATAGTTTATTTGAATAAAAAATATTTTGAATTTTGAATTTGGATTTAAACAACATAAAAAGATTTCTTATTTGACTGTAACCTAATATAATACGAAAATATAAGACCCTTTGTCCATCGGCCAACAACCTAAGTTTCGAATGTGGTACGTTTAAGTGAATCACGCAGTTCGTCATACCTGAGTCAGTCGGGATAAGAATTCCAATACTGTGAAGAATCTTAACTTAAATTATACATATGTAGTTGTAAGTGCTTATACTAAGAGATAGCGCTGTTTAAAAGTGAGGTAACTTTTATATTATTATTTTTATTATTTTGAGACAATAACCTAGCGACAAGAAATCACTGTTTGCCTATTCTGATATAGCAAAGAGATCCTAGTGTAGAGACACTCTATTCTCCGTTTACAGAATTCTAGACGTTCTGTGTTGAGTGGCAGAACTCAATGCCGCGCTGTATATACCCGAACGAGAAAATGGGGAAAATCATTGCTAATATCATTTCTTAAATAATATTTGAACTCGTAATGATCACATTTCATTTAAATTAATTTAATATAGCACCTTTGGCTTTAGTACACTTTAAAACTTTTTCAAAGGTACTATATTAAACAAAATATATATTTTAAAACTTATACCCAATTTCACTAAAACCTCTATATACACTAAGTTGAAGTGAAAGTTATTTTGTTATTCGCAGGAACTTAATGCCGTTAGCTCTTCTCATAAAGCATAACATATTTCAAATACATATAAATATAATATATGGCCAGTAGATGAGTAATTTCCTTTGTTATTAAATTGTTTTTGCAATAAAAGTGTGAAAAATGTAAAGTATTTGGTGAAGTATATAGCGAAGCTATTGTCCAAATTAGATTTCAGAAAACTATAGTAGTATTGTATTGGGCAGTGTGTGGGTGATAAAGTAACGTTTAAATGTATGGAGTCTTAACACTGGGTTCCCTCTGCCTACCATAATATAAATAGGAAACGTAAAGCTTAAAAATATATATGAAGTGGTAGTGGTGTAGTAAGATCATGGGCGGAAAGCTAGGCCTCTCTGCTCTCTTATAACAGGATAAAGAATGCAAAAGAAAGAAAAAAAAATAAGTTGTAATTAAAAATGAGATAGTTATTCTACAATAATTTTAGAAGCAAAATTTTCTAGCAGGCTCATGCTTTTTCTCGTAAAAGAAGTTAGTCTAATGGTGAAACACTCCATTTCCCACACATTGCCCAATCTTCCTTACTTGTTGCAATAGGCACAAGCGGAACTTAACGCCGCGAGTTATTAATAACTATAACCTAATACGTAAATGCATTCTTGTAAAAGTAATATGTTCAAAATGCATTGTCCGACCTATTTGACACACAATGGTTGTTTGTACCGCAGTAAATCATAAATAGAGTCACGTCACACGCTAGTTATAGAGTTTCTTCAGTGTAAATAATGTTTGAAATTCTTAGAGTCTTTGTTCAAATTTTATATGTTAACCAAAATAATAAGTTAGTATATATTTAGAAGGAAAACTCAAATTATTACTGTAAATATTGTTGTGGAATTTCATATGATTATTTTAAAATGACCACCGTTGTGTATCTTTAAGTCTTGTCTTGCTTAATTCTTGAAATTTCAACCTTTTTACATCTAGCAGGGTGGGCAGAGGAAATTTTGTTTTAAGACACTGCGTTTCAACCTTTTTCTCAAATTTTAGAAACATAGTAGTGGAACTCAAGGCCGCGTTTTGTTTACCCCAGCGAGTAAATGAAGTTTTGTTTAAAAAGAATATAATGTCTATAAAAATATAATAGTATGTCATGTAAATGTCATGTAAATATAATAGTATGTATGTCATATTTTTGTCATAAAAAAATATAATAGTATGTATGTCATTTAACATTTTTTAATATCGAAAAACAGAATAAAACCATAAATAAAGTAATGATAAATACGACACGTCCCAAAAAGAATTGGAAGCCGTGACCATCGTGCATTGTTATATAAAGTCGACGTCCACGATAAAAGCTCAGTATCTACCTCCTATTATAGGCTATCAGTTTTTACGTAGACGATTATAGGCATTGTTTACTTATAAACGTAAATCCGTGTTGTAATCACGGTAACATTAGATTCCACTCTAAATATCATGTAAGCTCGGCTGCGCAGGCGCACCTAATTGATTTTTAGTGTCGCCATACTGCACTTTTACAACGGTAGAGTGTCAAATTTAAATATTATAATTAAAAGTTTGTTTACTTGGTTTTACGCAACTATTTATAGTGACTGATTCTATTTTGGTTCCTAAAGGCGCTTAAAATGAAAGGTATTTAAAATAAGAAAATTTATTGTAATAATCACTGCAACTTCAAGTTAACTAAGCGCTTACTACTTAAGCTATAGATTAAACAAACTGCATTAATATAAATAATGAATTATACGTCGATTTTTTATTTATAAAGCCATAGTGGCGAAAGGACACACCGTATATCTATAACTCAATGGAATGAATTATTTTAATTTCCACGCTGTAACGCTCAACAAGCAATGTCTCGAAAAGTAGTCGGAAATTAGGAAATAGAATCTTCATTCTGTAGACTAGTCGTAAAGTAAAAAAATATGTGTATTTTAGAACAGTAAAAGAACTATTAAAAATACTTAAACCCAGTTCGAACTAAGACCAGTTCGTAGTCCTACCCGAATTAGTACATTTAAACCTGCTCCACGCCTCTCACTAGTCTACCGCTATATCAATGCAGTTAATTTTCGAGAATCTTACGTTACGCTAGCTTGATAAAAAATCAGTGAAGTCGACAGTTATCAGCTTTATATGGGCTCTGGGGGTCTAAATGAGCACAATCATAGAAGGAGTTGCGTATAGAGTGTACAGAAAAAGGTAAGCTTAGCCTAGTTGTTAAATACTTGCTAAATTATCGATTAGAATAGACATTTTATTAAATTTTATGAAATATAGTTCGGAAAGTAAACATTTCATTTTTATATATTTAATTTTTGCGACTATAAAAGTGACGGTTGTTCGATTTTCACTGGGGGAATGAAATATTTTTTAATAAAGTCATTTCCTCGCTCTGACAACGAGACACGTGCGACGTTTAATTCCGTCATTTAATACTCAATGTCTTAGTGGGAAATGAACGTCTTAGCTCTATGTTACCAGGTTCCTGCTGCCTATCCTGCTATAAGCAGCGTGAAGCTAAAAACATATTTAAGCACCATATTATGGATCTTTTTTTTTCACCCACACCTAGTAAAGTAGTATACGTAACGGTTGATACATCATCAATAAGGGTGACCAGGAAGGGCTATAAAGGGAGAAGGATCTAGTTTTTCCTACACGCACAGTAGATACCGTTCTATACAGTTATGACAGACCTGGCTTCATATGGTGGGACATTTTAAATAGTAAATGGGGCACTAACGCGGCTTGCCCTTAAAAGGTAAGTAAGCGGTCTTTGCCTGTTGTCGGTTAGTTTCATTGAGTGAACTAATATTATAGTATTTAAAGTTAAAGAGATATTGGTAAAGGGAAAGTGATGATCCACTCAGTTCTCCTCTTTTAGTATCTATTGTTTTAAAACCTACCTACATGAAAATAAAATAGAATAGATTGAAAAATTTATTATATTGCACTTTAGCTACACCGATATAGGAATAGAACTTATACCTATCGCCTTTAATTAGGTACATTTCAAGTGGGACACTGTGGGTGCCAAGCTCTTATGTAGCAAATTTATATATGTTTTATGTAAAAAGAAACAGTAGCCCATAGGGTACCTACCACCAAAATTATTGAGGGTGAAGAGCTGGAAATTAGAAATCACTAAGAGAAATCTTTATAAAATGTCAACGGGAACTGGAATAATAAGTTTTTTTGGCGTCAAACTATAATCAGGGAAGTCAGAAGTAACTTGGGAAGCTAATGTTTAGACTGATTTATTCCCTCATCCGCCCTTGAAAATAGAACCAAAATAAAATAATATAACGAACATACCAAAGCATCAACATATTGATATTCTATATAGACAGATATATTGTAATTTACGCTTGCTAAATGATAGCCGGGCGCCAGGACGGTATAAATCATAGCTGTATGCATCGTATCGCGTCTAAAAGGAAATTAACTGCACAGAGGTCATCACTATCGGATATTGAATTGCAAGTTCATCATATCGTACGCTTTTTTGCATATTTTATCCTATTCATACGTTTGCCAGTTTAACTATATTTAAAACCTTAATCTTCGTCTCTGTGTATAATTGAAGGTGAGTAACGTAAAAAAATTATAAATACATTTTTGTATATTCATCAGCTTGCAAGATAGAATAAGCCATTTCTCATTAAAAACTTGTGAATGTCGTGATTTCTTTATACATTAATCCGGAACTCGTTAACCATTTGCTTCGTAAAAGATATAATCAATACACGAACTGTGAATAATTGTAATAATAGTAATGCTTTTGTTAAATTTATTAGTATTTTCGCGCCCGTCACCGCCCTCTCGCTCTCAGCTATCGACGACCCGCGAGGGCGCGGCGCGTGCGCATCGGCGCATTGAACTTGCGTGAAATATTGATTATCTTTCATATTATAATACTGGTTTTATACCCTAGATCTGTTTCTTTTAAGTTTAACAGTATATGTCCTGATTGTTGTGAATGTATAATAGATTAAAAATATTATGAGAAAAATTGAATATTTAAGTTCGGTCTGTAACAGTATTTAAGCTTCTAAGGAAGAAATAACAATCATAAAAATATGTTTCCAAAAGGACTTTTTTATTTAATTCAACCATAACATCTAAGGCATAGCAAAAATAAAATGTTATATATTTACATGCACTATTTTACTAAATCTAGAACATTCTATTCTAACTAAATTTGGTTTCAATCGCAATGTCTCTTGCAGGCAATGAAAGGGGCTTACAATGCCCCGGCTCCTTATCCACTGAAAATAAATATAAAGCACAAAGCTTATTTCGAAAGCTACTAGTAGAGAGCGGTGACAAATTGTGCCCCTGTTTTTAAGTACAGCTCTGACACTATAATGGGATACAAAGTATCCTACGGTTGGACTTAAAATGTCTTGATGAGTAATTGCAGTAGTGCTTTTTTAACTAACTGTTAACAAGGAGGTTGTATGTTTGACGTTTATATTTTGTCGTGTGTGTGCATCGATTTTCTCGTATTGTTAAACTGTTTTTTTCTTTCAATAAGAATACAAGGTGATTCCGTTGTTACTAAATTAGGATCGGATAATGAAAATGTTATTTTATTCTAAAAGTATATTTTTTATTATTTAATAATATGTTTTATATACAGTGTATATTCAAACAGAAAGCGGAGAATGTAGTGTTTTAATACCAGATTCTCTTTGCCATACCTAGTATATACGGGATGAAGTGTAAAGCTCAAAAAAATATTGTATTTTGACACGTGTAATGGTTTCGTTTAGAAGAAAAAAATGAGAATTGAGTGATATGACACTAAAATGTCTTTATCTCCTTATATTTATATTATTTCTTGCGCTATTTGTTTACAGAACTCAATAAAATTTTATGTTACGCCTTTGTTATTATTTATGACTATCCGATAGCCTAATGCCACCATTTCAAGCTATCGGGTTTTTTTTTATATTTATACAATATATGCATATTAAAATTTCTTCGCTCTATTGACGAGGCGAAGCGACGGGTTGAGTTCCGCCACTCAACACGTAATGCCTCAAGAATTCCTCGGAAAGTGAGAAATGGAAGTGTCTTAAAGGGATCGGAGTGTCTTAACATTATATTCCTAGGTTTAGGTAATACAGCTACTATAAATAAAGTGCTATAAACCAGAAAAAAAAGCAATTGACAAATGAATATTTGATAAATTCAATTTCTCTACATATTATACGATGCGCACGCGCAACGACGTTTTATCGATCGCCTATCGCATTGTTCTTTTGTTGTAGAAAATTATTCGCATTAGTTAGCCGCATTGAAGCGATGATAAATTGACACTGAGGAAGTTGACCAGCATTGTGTGACGCCCGAGTGTGCCTATCGACTTGCGATATGATATGGGCTTTCATGTGTCTGTCCGTTTGAAAAATTGTCTGGATTTCATTTCTATTTATTAGTCTTAATAAGTAATTTGAAGGAGAGGCAGAAAGCATATACGTCAGGTGTGTTCTTCAAGTGTGGTATTTCTTTTTCCTTTATTTTTATTTTAAACCTGGGAATCTAGTGTGAAGGCACTCCGCGTCCCCTTACCTATTTGACGCCGAATTCTGTAGGGAACTCACAACCTTACGTTACGCTTACAGTATCACGCAGGTCACTACTGGCTTTAAAAAAGCTGGGCTGGCGTTTTTTCAAAAATAATCTTATTAATACATATTAGCCTTAATTTAAATAGAAGCCAGACAGCATTGTATAATACTAAATAATTAAGAAATACAGTTTATTTATAGCTTACTATAAGAATAATATACCTAATAATATATAGATAATGAGTAAATAACAAAATAACAGAGTACAGACTAACTAAACTACAGTAGTTACGTCAACAAAAGATTTAACGAAACTCGTCTATCATAGTCACGTATCCAATATCCCTCTTTACGTATGAGTATATAAATTTTTGTTGTTCTATTCATCACGTCTCATTAACGTTTAAGCGGAACGAAAGCTTCAAAAGGATATAATTAAATAATAGAAATAATAATGGGCGCTAATCAAAGAGCTCGTCCTCTGCGGGTAATGGATTTTTTTGTACTCAGTTTCAATGTAGTGTCTGGGTTTTAAAGAGTTAAATAATTTATATTAAATATTTGTGTGGGTCGTGCGACTCTAAATGACAGATTGTGGGTTCGATTCACATGCGAAGAAAAGGAAATATTTAATATTTTCATTTTTTTCGTCCTGTGCGGCCAGTGCAACAATAGGTACCCAGGTTCCCTCTGGCCACATTTTGCCACGTCACTAGAGCGAGGAATTGAAAATATTTAATTTCCCGAATGGGAACGAAACCAACAACCGTCGCATTTAAATTCGCAGTCTTGTACCACGACCGGCCACACCAAGCTTCTCCAATATAAAAATATAATAATATATTAAAAAACCTATATCTCCATGCCACTTCTAACAAATACTCTGCCCAACTAATCTCACGGCGCGCGTGTCTAATTCAGCTTACATGAATTATACTATTTAAATGGCGTGTTATTAATTTTACAATGTGTTGATTCTGGTTGTAACTTTGTTGAGAATTATATGTATTTATTTGAACTGAATATATTTATTAAATTTTATTAACTTTGTTTTAATCGTTAAGATCTATTCTAATAGTTAGGTAATATTATTTTCAAAATATACATTGTCATAGCGACACTAATAAGATAGGAACGAGAAATAAAGATAAGATTGTTACTCCAAGTTTTCGCCACCAAAAAGTTAATAAATCTTTTATGGGGCTGAGTATACGTGTATATAATAAAATGCCGTAGTGTATTCTTAGTTTGCCACTACCGAAATTTATAATATCTGTAAAAAAAATTCTAACAAGTAAATCTTATTACACTGTTCAAGAATATTTAGAGGATAAACATGTATGGAATTAATGTCTATTGAATGTCAGGCAGGATAACTCCCAACTAATGTAATAGTAAAATATACCATTGATTTTGAAAAGAGCAACTTTTGAGTTTCTTGCCGGCTCTTCTCAGCAGAACTGCCTTCCGAACCGGTGGTAGCATTTTGTTGACGTGGACATTCGACGATTCAAAAGTGCTTTTATAGTTTATTTGAATAAAGAATATTTTTTGAATTTGAATTTGAATAGGTACACGCAGCGCTGCGTTCAGTTCCGTCATTCAATACACTCTGCTTGTCTCTAAAATAAATGGAAAGTGGCAAATGGAGAGTCATAACACTAGATTCAACTTTACCTATACTGCTTTATGAGATGCAATGTGAAGTTTAAAAAAAATAGCGAATAGTGTTAACAAAATAAAATTAATTTACAACGCAACACCCCCTATAATCCGCTATCTAGACCAGCTAAATGCCCAAAAAGGATCGAAAAGACCAAGAAAATGTCTCAAAAAAAGAAAAAAATTGTGAAAATATTTCAGACATCCTATACAACAATACGCGGACTCTCCTTAAAAGGAGGTCTGGCGGGCCGCATGCCCGTCACCGTACCACGCCAAATACGGCGGCAAGAAGTAAAGAATTCATCTGACAAATGACTTGGCAATTTGTTACCTTACAGGTACCTACATATATCTCCTCGTATGTACGCTACGTATGTATGGTGACTTCGAAAATTCGAGCAATTAAATGTTTAGGCCGTTTGTGTCATACTTATCTTAAGCGAAGGAATGAATGGTTTAATCATTATTTTATTAGTGAGGAATAATTTTTAAATATGTTATTTACGTATTATAAAAAGGTAAATATTTAGAAATGTGAATAGGGTGAGACTAGAACCTACGACAGGCGCTGTAGGATACTATAAAACGATTGAATAAAATAGCCATATCCAAAGTTTTTTAGCACACAATCGGGTACATGTCGTACGCAGCTGGCATGAAAGTGAGGGACGCTGATATCTTAGGATTTATCGCAGGAAACGTATTTGCAAGTGTAATACAATGTTAGCCCGATCGGTCGGTAGCGGAAAATTATCGACGTGTGTAACACCTTTTATGGGAAAATTGCCTTATTAGAACTATTATAATAGTTTATTTATTTTGTTTCTTGTATGTGTACTTTAAAATTATTATTGAAAATGGCGTTGTAATAATTACTAAATATAAATAGAAAATAAATATATTAATCAGCTTCACGCTATATCCCGCACACAGCAGGCTAGGCAGAGGGAACCTAGTGTTAAGACACTTCGTTCCCCACTTTCTGCCGAAAGAAAGAAGGACAAGTGAAATATTTATTTACGTTTAAATTTTCATTTCTTCGCTCTGGTGTCGAGGCAAAGCGCGGCGTTGAGTTCTGCCAATAGTGGTTGATTTTATTTATTGATCATAAGTAAATCAAATTAATAATTTAAAATGAAATCCTAACTTGTGGAAAACTTTATTACCATTAAATCTACCTCCAAAAATAAAATTAAAATCGTTTTTTGCTATAACTTTAACGTCTACTGCACACAGACAGACAGATAGACAAATTTTTTGTTACGTTTTCATATTTGTAAATGTTAAAAAATATATATTGACATGGCAACCACTGTATGACTCACTGCCACTAAGCCTTAGGCTCCAAGAATCTTAAAAATGCAAACATTCCTTGCTCCAGCCACACGCTGTCGTGAGAATGTCTATAGCAATAAAAAGAACACCTAATAAAAAGGTAACAATTACATATGGGACTAAAGAGACTACCAAGTAAATAAATCAATATATATAAATAATACAAACGTCTGTCTGTTCATACGTTTTTTATATTATCTTGGTTCAGTTTAGCTGGGCAATTATAAATCAATAAAGTTTAGACATGTCCGATGTCGGTAGTAGCGTATTCAATTTCGCTGGTATGATTTATATTATTTTCTTAAACATATATTTCAGGAATAATTTAAGCACTTTACTTGTCAACTGTTTTATAAGGAGTCGTAATAATGTAGACTTAAGAGAACCCAATTGTTTTTCAGTTTTACACTTTGCGCTAATTAGTTAGGTAAAAAATTAAAACTAAATTGGAAGGGTAGGTAAGTTGCAGCGGAACTCAACACCGCACTTTGTACTAAAATATGGAAATCATAATTATAATTTAAAAATAATATTTAATTAATATTAAACACATCACTATATATTGATCACTAGTTTGCTATAAATAAACAACACTATATAAAAACACTCTCTCGACTTATCAGGAGGGCAATTATAAATCAATAAACTTGAACGATATAGCGACGATAATATATAGGCTGTTTTATATTTCAATTCGATTTATATTGAAATTACAATAATATTAAATAATTATATTTGTAATGTTATTGTCTGTTTGACTGTAAAAGCAGTGGTAGTAGGTTCGATTACCAATCGAGAAAATTATTTATTTAGCTCTGGTATCAAGACTAAGCGCGACCTTGAGTTACCACTTACACAATGTCTCGAAAATTGGACGAAAAAGGATCAGAGTGCCATGACACTAATTCCCTCTGCCTATTTAACTATATGCAGAATACAGTGTAAAACGAAAATAATCTATACAATCAATAAATAAATAACTAAAAATATAATAATAATACAACTTTCCCAGCATCCTCTACAAAGACGGTATCCATCTTAAATTCTATACGCGCCATAATATTCTAAAAGAAAACAAAAACAAAGTCCGATACAAATTGCCGCATCAGTCCTCATCCCGTTTTTGCACTAATTCGGCATACCGAAATAAAAATTCCGCCTCCTTTAAGTGTCCACAAAAACTGGCGACATACGCTTCTGCGAACAAACCGCAAAAACTCACTTAAAAATTGTAACTTGATAGTTCGTTTGAATTATGAGCAATCGACGCCCGTTTCGCGTCAACTTTTTCTTTCTGTGTTTACTTGTTCGTGTATTGAATTATTGTTTTTTATGTAGAAGATTTTGATGTTTATGAAATGTTTGTATATATTAGATGTGCAATTTTAAGTGTTTATTTAAGTTTAAGTTATTATATATTTTGATTTTAAATTTGAAGTTGAAGGGGCATTGTAAATATGTATGGCAAATTGCTGTTATATTACATAAAAGAAAATCATTTAATCATCTATTTTTTTTAATAAGAAAATAGATTGATGAAAATACCTTAAACATGTACAAGACACAATAACAACAAGTACGTCAAGTAAACCAATAAAAGCAAGAAATTACTAAAGATTTATGACTTAACCTAACAAAGTAATACATCTTTAATGTGACCTATGTAGAGACATATAGAGTCTACCAAACAAACCCCACCATTAACCCAAAACCATGACACAGATAGCTAATCTGTCCACAAATCGTAAAGACGACCCCCAAAACTAATGGTGTGAGGACCCCATGGCTGCCTCACTGACCTATTTGTCTATGACTATAGCTATCTAAACCCATATAGAGTTTAAAGGTCAGTTTTTACCTTCCCGCTGTATACAGTAAATGGTATGGCAGACGAAAGGAATCTAGTGTTAACACATAACTTGTCACGCTTTGGTATGATGAAGAGCAGAAATTAAAGTCGCCAGATGAACCAGCCAGCCAGATGAAGATGAACATTTATAAAACACCCCATAGCGACTAATTAAAAAAATTGTACATATATTGTTTTATTGCATAATTTTAATAATTTATTATGCACTTTAAAATATTATAAAAAATAATTAATATTTCAATTTTTATAAAAGCCAAAATGTAGGGTACATTTGTAAAAAAAGATTAATCGTTGTCGCGATGACGCTACTCGCGTTTTGATGATAAGTTAGGTTATGTCACGGAATTTTTATGTAAGTTTTTTATTGCAGCGTTTAATTAAAACCATTAATCTGGAAAGGTAAGCTTTATAACTTTCTTTTTTTTTTTCATGATTTTTAATCAATTTTATGATGATTTTTTACACTGTAGGGATGTGCCTAACTTAATGCGATGAATCAAATGTTGAAATATTTTTCTGGAAATATTAACCATATTATAAACAAATTTAATGATAAACAATATTAACCATATTATAGATAAATTTCTACCAAGTTCTATCTCTGTAGATATATATGATCAGAGAAATGAAATACAATCTCTTAGGATCTCTTATTCCCTACGAAAGAAAGCATTTCCCGAGCTTTTAACGAAAAAGCGATAAAACAAAAATTATTTTTGGTACAATGAACTTGTGGGCGACAACTATGGATATATGGATAATATCAAGTATATGTCGACATATTAAAAATAATATTAAATATTCATAATTACAAGCGAAAATCGCGTGAGCTTTCCATAGAAAATAAACAAAAACAGTGTTTGTCATTTAAAGACGTCGCGCGAACCTTTTGTCTATTCGTAAAGGCTAGTGCCACATCAAATCAGTATGGGTGGAACAGGAAGGGTGCAGCCGAGACCGTAAACTTTATAGGTCACTATAACGCTTTATGAGTTCGAGATTCGAGACACCATAGACTTATGTTGTATATTATATAAGAATAAAAGGAAAATAAATTGTTTTTGTTTTTACTTTTTCCCGTATATATCAGGGTGGACAGAGGGAACTTGGGAACCTGGTGTTGAGGCACTACGTTCCCCATTTTTTACCCAATGCATGGTACTCAAAGCAAGGAAATTAAAATAATTCACTGCTATGAGTGTGAATCGAACACACAATAGTCACGTTTACTATCAAATGCTGTGCCACTGCGTCGCGATGACCTCATAAGTATAAGTTATCCGTAGAGTTTTAACCCCTTTTAAGAAAAAAAGGTAATAAAAATGAAAGTATTATCAATTTGTTTATTAGTTTCTTGTTATTTTATTGATTTTACAACTTTTAATGCTTTTAAAGTGGGAATAGTAAAAGAGTCACTTTTATTATCATTTGGGGTTGTATTGACAAAAAGTGGCTGTGGATTACTCTATCTATTATCTATATATTATATCTCTAGAGATATTTCGTTCTCAAAAACAGAGAGATGAAATGAAGACTTACCACAATAGGACCGTTTCTGCCAGTACTACTGAGAGTGGCTCCGAACCACTGATTAGACTTTTGGTCGATCTGACGATGCGCACTGTCTACGTTGTTATCTGAAACAAAATTTAAAAAACATAAATATGAGATATCTACAGACAATATAAACTGTAATAATTATTGGGGAAAACAATCTATACAGATTACATTCCCTCTGCCCTGAGAATATATAAAATATATAAAAAGTAAAAAAGAAGAAAATATAAAGTTTACTCGTAGATGAGTTTCTTACATTATATTATATATTAATTTACTTAATAAATCTTCTTTAACTGTGGTATTCAGTTCGGCCACTCAAAAGACACTGTCTCGAAATTTGCAAGGAAGTTATGGAATAAAGTGTTCTTAATACTAAGTTCCTTCTTCCTACTCTTCTGTATGCTATACAGTGTGAAGCTAAAATATTTTGTCTTTTATTTATTTCATTTTTTTAACTGGCATTGCGTAAAAGATTAATTAAACATAATTTAAATACATTGTATTTACTTAATATTATTACAATTTAAATATTCTCTTATATTGTCATCGCCCTCAATATTCGCGGGAACCTTCCCATGTAATAGAAATAGAAATGAATACTGATTACAAAAGCCTACGGAAACGGATGTAGCGGTGGTGACGCGTGAAATGACGTCATTAATGTAGACAGTCATTAGCGGCTTCGACTTGATACATTAGACAAACCATCTAAAAGTATAATTATATATACCTAGTGTCGTATGGATATTTTAGATTTTTCCTTTTTTCTATTTAAACATTTCTAAATTTGAATTATATTATTATATATTATATCTTGAGGCCAGTCAACACTAGGTTCCCTCTGCCTACATTGCTGTGTACGGGATACAGCGTGAAGCTGATTTGTTTATTTTTATTTACTAGCTGTTAATAATAAAATAAATGATAATAAAAAAAATATGTCATGTATAAATATTCATTCATAATTTTATATTCTTATTTTACTGGACGGAGTGACTCACGAGGAGGAAAATACGGTGAGGTAGTCACGGTCTACTTTCATTTATGTATGTGATGTATGATGACTTGTGAGTCACTAATGTGTTTGTCATATAAATTACTAAATACTTCCCTATCATAATAATCACCTGGACTAGAAGCATGTGTTTTTGATATCAGTACCCCACGCAAAGCCCAATTTTTAGTTTCCATTCAAAGAAACGTGCGTGTTGAGCGGCGGAACTCAACGCCGCCCTTTGTCTTGTTCATTCTTTTTAATATACAGATTCGATTAATGTATATGATGAAATTAAGAGTCAGTAACAACTGATTTATAGTACTGTTTTTATAAATTATAGACCTTTTTTCTGAATAATTACCAAAAAAAATCTCAATAAATATATTAAACTTTATACATTCAAAAATTATAGTAATCGATCGCAGTAATAATAAGTAATATTATGATCCGCTATACCTACAAAACATTTTAAACAATACACCCTTTCTTCGAACCCTCTACCATCGCTACACTCATCCATTGCTCCACGGAGCCACAAAAGCATCATAAATATATATTTCACATTTATCCACCAGCTAATCCTAATAAGGTCTGACAAATGATACAATGAGGGCTTTCTTCATAAAACCCGATGCACTTAAATCAGTAGACGCCGCTGTTTGTTTTACTCTCAACGCCACCCGAAAGCTTAAACACTCGGGACTTAGTCAATTTATGGTGCAATAATTATTTTTTCACTCTCTATCCCGCACATAGAAGGGTAGGCAGAGGTAACCTAAGAAGTTAATGATAAGATGCTGTGTTTTCTTTAAAACTTCCGTTCCCCATTTTCAGCAATTTTCGAGGTGATTTTTTTGACTGTTGAATGGCGGAACTTAACACCGCGCTTAGCCTCTTTACCACATATACAGCCAGACGAACCGTGACAGCCTTAAAAATATTAAAATGTTTCTATTTAAAAGATATTGTTAATTAATTAATATGAATGGGCGTCGTGTTGCATTGAGATAGAGTGTTACGCTAAGTTTGTGAATTCAACTTCCTCTCAAGGGGAACATTTTTTTATTTTAAGAAATATTTAGAGAGGCACTTTACTATACGGAATTTATAATACTATACGGAACAAAATAATTTATAAATAAATATAGCTTAGCTTCAAAAATTTGGTGGACGATTACGTAATGCCCGATTTTTATCACGAGCTCTTAATGCGTACCTTATAGGGATTATTGGAGTAAATTACAGCTTACCTTTATTGTTCTTGCTGTTATCTTATGAAGAAATTAAAACAGTACATCAGCCAACGTTAATGGTTTCTACATCGTATAGGTACATACTATAAAAAATATGTAATAAAGTTTTAAAAATATTTGTCTGTATATAAATATTTCATTTTGTATTTTTGACACATTGTTCCAAAGATAGAGATAGTATATAGCTATATTGGCATTTTTTTAACTTCACGCTGTATCCCGCACGAAGCAAAGTAAGTTAAGTGCACCTGGGAACCTAGTGTTAAGACACTACGTTTTCATTAAGACACTTCCGTTCCTCGCTTGACTTTTCTTACATATAAAACTTCTTCAGCTTCTTCAGCTCTCAAGGCCAGAACTACATAAAAAGGAATAATTTGGCATATGAACGTTCCTTGGAAATTTTAGCAGAGGATTAAATAAAGATATTAAGATATCGAAAATTATAATGGAAATTTAAAAAACAGGATTTTATATTCCACAATCAATATCCATCCGATACAATCATTTCCTATTTTATGGTCATTGCCAATCATTTAAGAACTTCAATACGAGAAAAGTCACGGATAAAAGCTAGCACATACGTATATTAACACATAGCTGCATAATATATTGTTTCCCATATATAATTTTAAAATAATCATCCTCTACCATTGCAAAAGTATAATTAAATCATTCAAAAGCTTCAAAAACGAGCAGTGTGTTAAAGGAAGTCGGTAATCTCCTCCTATAGTAACATTAAGACATTAAGCTTGAGCTTTCGTAAGCGCGACAGGTACTAATTAAAGAAGATGATGGATTGTATTTAACCTACAAATACTTTATATATCTATGTTGATTTTTTATATATAATATAACGAGCGGTATATAATTATAAATAAAATCAGCTTCATACTGTATCCCGCGCATAGGAGGGTAGGCAGAGGAGGAAGGTGTTAAGACACTCCAACTCCGAATGTTATGACGAATGTCTTATTATTTATTCTATGTATGATTTTATTATATTTTTTTAATTCCACGGTATAAAAACAGAGGGAACCTAGTGTCTCAAAAGTCCAGTGTCAACTAGTCCTTTCCTAGTATCCTTTTTAATATTATAAAAATGAAAGAGTTTGTTCCACTTCTACGCAAAAACAACTAAACATATTTAGATGAAACTCCACATTACAGTAATATAACCTGTATGTCTCAAATTCAGAATAACAAACTATAATTTATGTAAATATTTATATATATTCAACGTAGCGAGTGTAATATAAGTTTTTAATAAATTATAATAAAAAAGAAATAACTATATGCATTACTTTTTCATTAAAACTTTAACTACGTTCATTCTTTCATATTTTACTTTCATCAATTTACGTACAAGCGGTCCAAAAATTACCCTTACATACTAATTTAGGTCCAGATCATTGACATGCGAAGGCATTGAAATACATCCATCAGAAACCAAGTATCTAATAAAGCCAAATATGAACTCTACATTGTGATATTAAATATTAGATTTGTAAAAAAATCCAAATATAGGGTGGAACCCTTCCCGATACGCGTTATTAAGTAAAAACACAGCAGTCCCTTTATATAGTTCATTAGACATACTAATAATCAATAGTAACATTATTTAGATGTTAGTCAAATTTGTTGTTTCGATTATTACGCATATTAGTTACATTATTTAAAGTATAACATATAAAAGAATATATGCACTGTCCGAGATGCTTTGGGAAAGCTTCACGGTGTATTCCGCCTGTAGCAGGGGTTAACACATAAGACACCTCATTCTACACTTCTGTGTTCAATTTTCAAGATATTACATGTTCAGTGGCGGAACTCAACGGCGCGCTTTGCCTTGTTACCAAAGCAAGGAGATGAAATAATTTTATATTTATATATAGACCCTGTCTAAAACATTATTCTAAAAACAGCTTACTCATCCCCATATGTTTAATTATTTCTAACGATTAGTGTTTATAATATCTAGATCAGCGTTTTATAACAATGTAAGGGGCTATGACCGAATTTTATTATTTAGTTTGCACAAAAACGATCTCACGCGACGATTGTTTATAATAAAACTAATAGCGCCGACTTCAGTCTGAGTACAAGAGTTTTGTTGTGACTGACAGACAGATATCTTTATAGAGGAAATGGGTTGTATGAATAAAATTGTTTATCGAAACCTCAGTGGACCGTCTGACCTTTGAACACGAGGATCGTGGGTTTGATTCCCACTCGAGGGAATTAATTTGTATATCCGCGCTCTGTCACCAGACGGCGTTGAGTTTGACCACTCAACACACACTATCTCGTGCAACTCATTGAATTGGAAAAATGAAATAGAGTGTCTTAACAGAATAGGGTTCGTTCTGTCTGTACGCAGATACCACAGTGAAGCAAACAATATGAAATAATATTAAATATCTCGATTATTATATAAAATACTATGAAGTATTTTTATTTCAGCTTCAAGCTGTATCTATGCATGCATGCAGAGAGAACCTAGACACTCCGTACCGTACGAGTGGCGGAACTTAACGCCGCGCTTTGCTTATTAAGTATATTTAAAACTTCATCTTTCATCTCATTCATGAAACTATAAAGGTATAGCTAATACTTCCACGTACTACTTCAATCTGTACATCTGTACTCAATTGAGCCACCAAATTGGACGAATTGGCTCCGACTTCGAACCACTTGTTGCTAATTTATTACAATATAGAGGGGACCCAGTAATTAGCTATAAGGAATTATATCATTTATTTTTAAGTACTTAACGATGGTTATTGTTTGTATCAATTAATAAATATAAGTACCTACATATTGTGTTATGCTATGTCAAAAAAAATTCTAAGGTTATATATAAATGTTAGAAATTAATTTGAAATTGATCGCAGGTAGAGTGGGTAACATTAAAACGACTAACTTTTATATAATATAGTCTATAGCCTAGCCCAAGAAATGGACTATTTAGCATAAAAGATTTGTTTTTTTTTAAATCTATGAGTTCAATTAGATCCCGAGATTAGCACGTTTGATATCTGTCACCGGCCAAGACAAAACACCTCACACAACAACAGGCAATCTTACGGATCGAAGTAGAAAATATTATCAAAAGAAAAACTTTTAATTGGGCATATAAATGTATATACAAATTACGCTAATAATAATTCACCCAAATCAAGAATGAAACCTACTACCGTCCCGTTTACAGCCACACACTACGCCACTGGGCCTCTTATTAATTTTACAACCCTATATAAACGCCAAGTAGTACTGTTATCCCGTTTTTTTCAATGACACCTCAAATATTAGCAGAAATTATGAGACGTAGAAATTTTGTTGAAACTTGTGTTTCGGACACTTGACTGTCGTAACTGGTTTGGTAGAATTTGGCCAAGCACAGCCAAGTACGCTGTTTGCCAACGTTGGCTTTATTTGCTTTATTGTTTGTTTATTAGCACGAGTCAAGAGTGTGTTTGGAGAGCGTTGGGCAAATGATCAGTGTTGGTTGTCATGCTTAATAACTTTTTTAGCTTTACAAGCACGTGTGTTTGAGGTGGACGCGGTGGAAGAGGAGGGGAATGCGGCTGTAAACGCGACGGCTCTGCGTTCGATTCCCATTCATATTGCTTATAACGAGGCAGAGAAAATCTCTAAATTAGAACGGAGTGAGAGGAAACATTAAGTTCTCAGGTTCCCTCTGCCTATGCTATGCTATGTATTTCACATTTAGAATAATAGGCTCAAGAAATCAAGACACTCTAAAAGCCCGAATTCGAGACATTGCTTGTGTGTGTCATCGCCGTGCTTTGTCTTGCCAGTGTCGAGAAATTGACATTTTTTTTTATAAAAATATGGGCTAACAACGAAAATTTCTAAGATAAAATAACATATACAATTATTTACCTTTTTCGTCCATATACAAGTAAAATAACAGTAAAACAATATAAACAACGTCACGCAAGCCCAATAAAAACAAACTCAAAACAGACTCTAACCGCAGCGATAAGTCACTCAATTAAGCGTCACGTCTGTGACGTAAATAAACGCCGGGATTTCTAACAAATGTGTGTAATGTTATTGACATTATATTAAACAAGTTGTAGCCCGCAACTTCGTCTGTGTAAAGTATAAAACGTAAAATACTTACATCATTTTTCCGTTTTGTGTGAATTTCAGCGTTCTATACGAATTATAAATTAGATTTATAAAAAGGGAAAATTTAATAAATATTTTAAATCCTTTTTTTAAATTTTTTTTCTTTTATAATTATACAAAATTCTGTTCATTAAAACCAAAAATAAATAATAATTCAAGTATATTATATTCTTGTTTCGAGTTCTTACATATTATATATGGATATTTAAAAATTAAAATATAATTATATGAGATTTGAATCCACGACCACCACGCTTAGTGAACTCCAAGCCGTCTCGGCGACGTGATGACGTCAACAAGTAGTATAAAGTCATTTATCTTAAAGCATGATTGACAAGTCATGGTTATCGAACAATTTCCGCCGCAAAGCGACCGTTTTGTATGTACACTTAATTATATAAAATAAGCATATACATATATTTAAAAAAACGTTTAAAATATTATTCGACTTTAGAGTCGATAAAAAAAATAGATAATGTATAAAAATTTTGAGAGTAGCGGGACGAACGACCCGAACCCGCGCTTCTTGCATATATGGGTTGCGTATATTAGGATTAAAAAAAGACAATGTTTCAGCATCCATGTATTTTACATTTAAAAATTTAACAGACTTTTTCATAAAAAGGTATAATGTAATGTTAAGGTTGGCAGACCCTGTCTGCCTGTCTGTCTGTCTGTTGGGAACCTGTGCTAAGACACTCAGTTTGCCATTAAGACACGTCAGATCCCCACTTTCCGGCAAATTCGTGAGGTATTGCGTATTCAGTGGCGGAACTCAACGCCGCGCTGTACCTTGGTACAAGAGCGAAGAAATTAAATTATTAAATGTTTCGTTTCTTCAAGTGGAAATTGAACCCACAACCTGTCATTTTTAACAATCACAGTTTGACCCCCTGCCCCACTGCGCTGTATTTATGGCCATATATGTAGATATTTAACCATACGCTACAAATATAGTCATTTTTGATAGCAGGACCTTGGCTCGGCCGTATTTGTTGAATCTTGGAAAACAATGTAGGTTTATTTTAGAATTTCAGATAATATAAGGAATATTGACTTCTTCTATGTAAGTATATATACTTACGTACATACATGTTTTTTTTAGTTACGAGTTGTATCCAGTCTATATGGGGTAGGGAGAGTTTTATGATATTCTTTTCTCCACGTTCCGCCCAAATTTCGAAACATCGTGCGTTAACGGGTAGAACTCGCGTAAAGTTGCTTTTATAATTAATTTGAAAATAATGTCGTAATTTTAATTTATTTTTTGTCTCTATATCTTTATTTCATAGATAATCATTCGAGACGAACTGTGTACTGTCAGATATCAACAATTTTCATTTTTTATTAATATATATTCTTTTTAGACCACTTGTAGCACTTTACAAAGAAAAAACAGAATAAAGGACTAAGTACTAAGTAAGTCTGGGTCGGGCACTTGTTGCGAAGGTCGTTGACCTGTGCCCTTGCATCGAAATGAAATAAATGACGCTTCTCGAGAAGCATCAAAGTCGTCCCTAACACTGCGGCGCTATGTGCAGTTTACTACAGTAGAGTGGCCATATTGTTGGGAGAACAGACAAATTGTATTTTAATTTTATGAAAAATATATTAAAGTAGTGAGGCCCTTACTTAATTATCGTGAATTATAAAATGCAATACCCCTTTAATCCTGTTCCTGTGGGAATTTGGGGAAATCTGCTATCACTGTATATATACTGTATACACACCTACTAAGTGCCTATTAAGTCAAGTCTCAGCAGAGCCATAAGGGTTTTTATTTAAATATTTCTCATTTCATTTTTTCTTCATAAGTTGACTGATTGTAAACGTGACGGTTGTGAGTTCAATCCCACTTGAAGGAATTATTTATTTATATTTCTTCGTTGAATTCCGCCACTTAGCACGCAATCTCTCGAAAGTAGAGAGAAAACAGGTGAACAGAGTGTCTTCACACTAGACTCCTTGTATCTCATTTATGTCCAGTGTTTATATGCAAAGTGCGACAATTCAATTCGCCGCTCAAGAAAACATTATAACAGTATATTACAATTATTTCCTGTTTTCCATACTTTAAGTATATTAATATTCATATTACGTATATTATTATTAGCTCAGAAGATAAGGGCGAGACGGTTTTCCATTAAAAGGTCAACCTATAAGCATTCAATGCAAATAATTGATTTATAATCAATGCAGGCGGCGTTAAAGCTGCGTTATGTTTGTTTGGCCTACTTGCACATATTATCAATGTATTAGAATAAACTTTATTAATGTAATTGAAAATATTATAAATCAATTGACGCCATACTGGCGGTCTTAGGACGTGGAATTTCAATCGAATTGCACTAAATATTTATGATTAATGTTATGTAATGTGAGCCTATAACCCTGTTTCAAAAAATGGAGTGTTCAATCATCAAAATATTTTATTCTATTCAAGAAAAAGAATCGAAGTTCCCGAGATTAGCGCGTTCTACCTAACAAACCTTTCAGCTTTATGATAATAATTTAAAATATAACCTAGATGTAGATTGAGATGTTTTTTTCTAAAAGTTATCAGATTCCGGAAATTGCCTAATTATTTACTTATACTGAATTCCAAAATAAAAAAGGAACTGATACACACGTTAGAGCTATATTCTTATAAGAAAATATAGAGTTCACAAGTTTTACTTTAAATTGAATTGAATAATGTTTTCATTCGAATTATTCGTTTCCCAAAATTCATTTTCTATATTAATACAATCAATAATGAATACTTGTAAAATAGTTTCCCAAAAAAAAAAAAAAACAAATGCCCACAAGTCCACCCTACACACAGTCGCGGCAACCCATTGATTTATGTAATATCAACGCGCGAAGCGTTAATGTTGGTGCTTTCAAGTCGGTCTGAACGCGGCCCCAATCAGGGCCACTTCGTAACGTTCGACCCGACGGGTACACACAAGATGGATTGTTTGCGCATATTAAATTATCTCTTCATTTTTAAATAGCTATAAGTATAATATAAGTTAGTAGTGGATTATGACGTCACTTGGGCTCTAATAGGTATTGTATAGGGAAGATTAAATATTGATATTCAGAATTGAGAGGTCGGGGAGCAGGGCGTGCAACTGTAAACTCAACGGTAGTAGGTTTAATTTGAATTCAGGGAAATAAAATATTTAATATTTTCATTTTCTCGCTCTGGTAGCGCAGCGTTAAGTAGAGAATTCGGCGGATTTTGGGGAAGTGTCTTGATAGGTAGCAAGGTTTTCTATGACTACAATGCTATGTACGGGATGCAACGTGAAATTAGAAAAAGATTAAATATGAGACCGCTGAAAAAATATAAATCCAATTAACTCTTAACCGTAAAAGAACCTATGAACATCATCATTAGATCTCTAGCAAATCAGCTTTAATCAATCTGTGAATAAAAATATTTCGTCTTTATTTCATTGACCCTGAAATAAAATCAGTGGTTAAGTTGCAAACCTCCAGATTACTCAGGCTAAGCAAACATGATATCAACACGAAAAGCCAAATTTGGTCATCTACAATACCGGTTAGCTAGCTGTCATTTTTAAATATAATCTCGAGGTATAACAACACGTACCTACTACGGTGCGACTATAATTAGAATTAAAATTATATTTATATTATTAGTTTTTTAGCTGTATCCTGTACGTAAAGGGAACCTAAGAACCTTTAACAATAACATTTCCGTAAATGACCATAAATTTAAAGTTGAACTGACTACCATCATTGGTGTACCCACATATGGAAGGGTAGGCAGAGGGAACCTAGTATTACTACAATTTGCTCACCCCTTTCTCCCTCGCAAGCAATTTATTTCCACTAGTGGGAATCGAATCTACAGCCATGACGCTTTACAGTCATACAGCATCTATATAACTTATAAAATATAAATTTTATAAGTTATATAGAGGTTATATTTTGTATATATTTTAGCATAATGTTAACTAAATAATGTCAAGGCCGACAATATCTTTCGAAAAATGATTATATTTAAACGACCTGAATTGCAGTGACTTGCGGTTATAAAAAGTGTTTGTTATACAAAATCTCGTACACATATCGAAATAATATTTATTAATTATTTAAATTGAAATAATATATATTGAATCGTATTTCATTACATTTATATAGGTATTTTCTTTTTAAGATTATTTTTATTCTTTACAACTTGTGTAGCGTAACTCTACGCTGCTCTATATCTACCAAAATAAAAGAATATTATTTATTTATTTCCTTATATTAATATTAGACTGATAAAATAACAGTTTACAGTATAACAATATTATTTCTTCGAAGGCTAAGCGAACAGAAATTGATGAAACGCTTCCATTCCTACTAATTTTATTATATGAGGGGTAGGTATTCCTCGCACGCTTGTTTCACGTTAATTTCACGCAGTAAATAATATGCTCTAATCCCCTAAGTAGGGGTTGATACTGCAACCATTGCATCTACACCAACAAACCAAAAATTCTTCGAGTTCTTAGTAAAAAAATAAACACTATTCATCTCAATCAATAATAAAGCTATTTTTGCGCTAAGAAAATTCACACCGGATGTACGGCATTAGCTACACCTAAGAGTGTTACCCACCCACGCGCAGTTACAAGAGAACCAATGTCACGTAGTAAGATGCGCAGGAGTGCCATTTGGTAACCATGTTAGTAATATATTCTCTTATATTCTCTTTTAATATTTATGTACTACGCGTTTAGAGTCCCATTTGGGAATATTCAGGTCATACTTAGGTAAAATGCTATAGTTCATTTCGTAATATTTTTTATTGAGCATAAAGTGGAAGTAAATGATCATCAGATTGACAAATGCAGACAAAAAATGCAATTTATACTAATAATATAGTACTGGAGAGTTTGATTGTTTGGTTGATCGCGCTAATCTCAGCAACTACTGGTTGGAATTGAAAAATTATTTGTATTGAATAATCCATTGAATAACGCTGTAAGCTACATCATTATAGCCGATGCTAGCCCTATAGCCGCTGCTATTCAAAAAAAATTATGTGCAATAGTGGTGCATATAAGTGGGGCGCGACCCCCCGGACGCCCAAGGAAGCGCTGGTTGGGTGTCGTAATGCAGGACATGAGAGCCAATGGTCTAACCACCGAGGACGCAAAAGACCGTGCAAAGTGGAGTAGGTTGAGTAGGAAAGCAGACCCTGGCAATAGCCGGGATTAATGCCAGGAAGAAGAAGAAGTGGTGCATATAAGTGGTGCGGAGTCTCAAGCATGCGTCTGCACGCGCGACAGGATGTGGGTTCGATTCCCACTCGAGAGAATAAAATATTTAATATTCTCATTTCTTTGTTCTCATAATGGGACACAGTGCAGCGTTGAGTTGCGCCTTTCAACACGTAATGCTAGCAAAATTCGACGGAAAGTAGGAAATAGAAGTGTCTCTACACTAGGTTCCCAGGTTCCCTCAGCTTATAAAAATCTCTCAGTTATATCCATTTGATCACGTGGACGAATCCGCAGGTGACACCTAGTGCCTCGTAAATGGCACGTCCAATGTTTCATTAATTCGACAAGTGGCGAGACAAGTGATAATAAGCTTAAATTAATGTCTTGGGACCTCTCTGCGGAGTGCTCGCACAATTGCACTTAAGTTATGATAGAATATTTCATACGATTCGAGCTGGTAACTTGAGTCAAATATAAGACTTTTTTGTTTTTTTTTAACCCAACATTCCACCGAATTCTTAACGGATTGCGTTTTGAGTAGCGGAACTCAACGCCACGCTAGGCCACGACGGCCTCTGAGAACAGTCTATGAGTTCTTGAGGAAAAATGACATAAAATATGGATAAAATAAACTTAGATTAAAGGAAAAAAGAGTTTATATATGAAGGTTAGGTTTAACTATACAACAAACAACATATACCTTTGAGTTAAAGGAAATTCTAAACTCATATAAGTGGACTCCATTATCATTCTAGATTCAGGAAAAAACTGGAAAATGATCCAAATTTTTACTTACTTATTATTTTTTGCATATATTCTACAATTTAGTATGTGAATTCAAAACCCACATACAACCCACAACCCAAATATCGATCCCACGTAATTGATTTTAATAACTACAGTATAGTAGTACTACCTATAGTTGAGCTGCACCAGTTTCGGTATTGCGTCGGTGGGGACAGGTACCTACGAGTGTATATAATTGATAAAACATGTCACTGCCGTATAAATAATTTTTATGATTGAAAATTTAGTTGTTATGAAACAGATTTATATTTAAGAACGAGTTATATTTTTTTAGAATAAAAAATAAACAAAGAAGCATTTTCAAACTTGAACAGAGGGTAATTAGTGTCAATAATAAGAAATAAATAAAATTAAATATAATCTGCCCGAGTCGGAATCGAACTTACAGCAATCTCGTTCTCATTCATATAGTGCACTCAATTAGCAGTGACACATCTCTTCGTTTTAAGTTTTTTTTATACAGAAATATAAATAGGTCCAATTAAATGTTACCAAAAAAAATGTGAGATTGCAAAGGCGGTTTCAATAATACTATACCTAAAGAAGAATTATACCTAAAATGATAAGCGATAAAAAATATGCATCTATAAGTAGCCTAAGTTCAAAGTTCTTTAGTGCATTTCATCTCGGCAGCTTTATTGTATAACAGCACTAGATAACCACTCGATACTGATAACAATGATAGGGCACGCAAATACATAGTGATGTGACACTCTTAATAATTTTTATAAAATTAAGATATGAAATTGTTTTCATGATTAGTACATATTATATAAACTTTGCAGACTGAAATCTAGAAATAAGGAAGAATTATATGCAAATTGTATAGCAAAGACTATATTTAATTATTATTATAAAGTCTATCTCATGTTTTGTAATATAGGAAGTTCAACTCTTATAAGCGTCTCGCTTCCAGATTTTCCAAAATATAAAATATAATATAATTATAATCTGTATACCACACCATGCACATCACTAAGCCGTATCTTATCAATGGCGGTGCTATTTCACAAGCTTCCATTGTGGTAATCAACGTCGACTTCAGTAAACAATTGCCGCCGACTTTCTACAGTAACGCACTTTACTGATAACAAATTAAATTATTGACCTATTTTCAAATATATTGAAATTTTAAAATGTATTAAAATCCTGCTAAGTCCGCTCTAGTTTACTAAATCATATATTTATGTCGATCTTAACTATATACTCGTACTTTATTTATTTTATGACTTGCCGACTGGACAAAAATTTTTTAAAATCCCTTCTCAGAAAATTCAGCTAAAAGTGAAGAACGAAAGTATCTTAATGAGAACGAAGTGTCTCAACACTAGGTAAAGTTAAATGGAATGTAAACAGCAAATAACATTTAAATAAGTTTAAATTCACAAAGCTAATTGCATAATCGGTAGCTAAAGCTCGGGTTTCGCACCGCCCGCCCGCGCGCCGCCCACGCCGCCACCCACGCTACAAGACCCAACACCCAATACCCAATACATGGTAATTATATACTAACGAATTAACAGGCCAGAGTTCAGAGAAAGCAAATATTTGGAATATTTAGGTGTTAATTATTTTTGTTTAATACTGTCAGTATTAATGAATTTAATTCACATAGGCTTTTGTAAGGCGGCTGACTAGGGAATTGAAAAGTTTTAATTATTAATATTAGTTTTTCTTATTTCTTTGTCGTTTGTTTTATTTCTTTTAGATTCACGCTGTTTCCTGCATTAAAAAGGGCAGGCAAAATGAAAGTAATATCAAGACACTCCGTTTCCCACACTCCGCCCAACCCATCACTCTCCAGACGTTGTGTACTATTTACCAAAGCAAGAAAATGACTGAGCTATGATTACTGGTTTTTTATAAATTATTAAATTGAAAGAAAATAGCTTTAATTTGAATGTCATGTCAGTGTGGAAACATATTCTAAAAATATCTCCATTAGTATTATTTTCGACGAATGGACAAAGAAGTGATTTTACAAATAAACTTATATATTTCTTCTATGAAATCCAACAACAAATAACATTCTTTCATTGGCAAAGCTCGACTCGTAACAATCTGGTCGCATTCATTTCATTGCAACATACGAGTATACAAGTGTTCTAACATTTGTTCGCGGTTGGAATCTTAAAACTATAGATTTAAGATATAATGGGTCCAGCCCATCAGTATTATTAGTAGACGACAAATGTTACACAATTTTCTCAGGCATTTTGGTTTTATGGTGGTTTTATAGCGCATGTTATTTTTGCAGTAGAAATAAGAAAACACTACTTTTTCATATTTTTTTAAAATATTTTGAGCACAACGGTGATTTTGGTCTAGGGAAAAGTTGAAATGTTTTAAAAATAAGTCTAATTTTAACAAATAATTGCATCTGTATAGTTTTACAAAACAAAAAATATCTATAAAGTTTGTAAGTATCATCGGGCAGCGTGGGTTTTTACTTCATATTTTAAATTATTTTCATTTTTAATACTCTTTATATTTGTAATATTGCAACAGACTCCATTACCACAATAAAATCTGGACAGATATTCATTTTCAAGCCAAATCTGAAGCATCATTTATTAAGCAAGACCTAATCGAGATTTACTAGAACCTTCTAAGGCTTCGCTTTCCTTTATATCCTGACATATTATAAAGTGTAACCGTCTAAGTAAAACTACAAATATGGTATAACTACGAATAATATTACAATAAAAAAGTACGTAATTAACCTGGATAGCAGCGTGGACTTAGTGTTAAAACACTCTTTTCTCCGATTTCGGGCCAATTTTAATTTTGCCTATTAAGAGACTAAACTCAACGGCGTTCTTTATCTATTCATTCCACCCGATAGTATTAGAATAAAAATTGAATTACTTTTTTCAACGAATTCTCGTTGGCCTCGAGCCTCTAGTAAGTTCTAGTAGTATCTATAGCTTTAGCAGAGGTAGTAGAGAAATAAAGATGTCCATAAATCACGTCTGAAGACGGTCACGCGGCTCACGCGGCATGAGAGCACGGAACAGTGGCATGACATAAGACACACGCTTGTACAAAACATTTCAAACATTGTCGTATTTATTATTGTGAATCTGGAAGATCTTTTGTTTCGTTTTGTGCACTACTTCTGTGGTTCGAGATTATGAAGGCAAAGGCAAGTATAGGCTTTATTTTAGTTCAATTTAAACGTGCAAACGTGTGACTGTTAACGCGAGGGGTGTGGATTCGATTACCACTTGGAAGAATGTAATATTTATTATTTACCCCACTATTACATTAACTCAAATAAATTAAATATTTTATATTTTCCTGCTTCCACAATTCAGCGGTAAGTAGGCATTAAAGCTAATTACGTATAAACAAATCTAAACTATAACTTACATCGATTTTTATCAAATTCCATAAGCGAGCACATTTGCAGCGGGTTCCCGGAGCCTTCGCTCACTGCACCGCGGTGTCCAGGTCGACAGCGGTAAACTGCGCCTGGGCGTTTGACGCCGTTGATATGGTAAGGCTCGTCTTCTGGTGCACCTACTAATATCCTGGAAAGATGTTTTTGCTATTAGTTACATGTTGATTGATAATAGAGATAGGATATTGGATAAGTTAATTTTATTAAATAATAATCTAAAATTAATTTATATTTCAAAAAATTAAATATATGTACCTAAGAGAAAACGAAAGGGACTATGTAAATCTGACATTCAACTGCATTAATTAAAAATCTTGAAATGTTTCTTTTAACAATAGCCTAACCTAATGCAGGTTTTTAATAGTTTTGATATTAAGACTTTCTTTATAGAGAACTCACATAGATATATGCTTATATCATAGATATGTAGGGATAGAAAAGAAGTATTTTTTTCTATTATTCTTAAGTTCAGCCAAAAAAATTAACTAGATCACTAACACACCCACCTACACTTATACAACAAACGGTTTCACGAACATCATAAATATATGTAATATGTATAGCGTACAGTACGATCGACGAGTCTTGGCCACCCTGAAGGTGTCTGTAGAAGCTGTCGATGGCCGCGCAGATTCCATTTTGGGATTTTTCTTACCTTTGATTATTTTCATCGCGCGTGAATATTGCGCAAAAAATCATAAAAACCTAACTTCGGAGCGGCCACGACTAGTTAACCGTATTATAGAATGAATAAGGTCATACAACAACGGTGCGCTGGCGCAGTGCCAGCCACGCAAATAAACCGAGTTCAATCCCCGGATACGTTCGCCAAACGTATTTCTATGCGACTGACTCATATTGACAGTCAGTTAATATATCTATACAGCTAGTGGTCTGGCTTGGTGTTGTTATATCGATTTGGATAATCGTATTCATGTGGAATGACGATTTTCTTGCGGAAGCTGTGGAAATCGATTTCGGATGTATTAAAATGTGATTTGAGAACGGATTTATTTCTCATTTTCTTTAGTAGTTTTCAAAATTAATATTTTAATTGCCTTTTTGTTGTATAAAAGTGCGAAAAATTTACTCTTAAAAATAAAAAATAACATTCAGAAACTTAGAAATTGAGTTTATTAAGCAAAAAGATATATTAATACTTAAAAACTAATTTAAAAAACAGTTTTATTATTCTACACACTAAAAATAATAAATAAATGACATATTCCCACTTTTGACAGTTCCGTCTCGAGGGTTTGTAGCGACGGAGATATTTTAGGCGGCGGAAGAGGGGACTATTTCGAGCGTTTCACCTTAGACGGTACGTACTTACATACCACGTATATATACAAATGGATGCAGCGTATACTTGCAAATCTTACTTCTTTTTAGAGATAGAGAGAGAGAGAGAGTAGGTGGTAGAGAGGAGGAACCTAATATTAAGACTAGGTTACCTGCTTTCCGCATAATTTTCGAAACATTTCAAATTGAGTGGTGGCATTCAACGCCGCGCTTTTGTGTTATTATATAATAATTCATTTTCCCAAGTCTTAATTGAACCCACACCTGTCACGTTGCCCGTCAGATGCTGTGCCAATTTGAGAGTAATAACGTTATAACTACTGAACCTAGTTGAAACTTAGCTTGTTGTTAGATTACGGAGTATTGTAGAGCACTAAGAGATGATTTCTCGAAATTCCTATTGGAACAAGTAAAAACAGAATTTACATTTATTTCTAAGATTTTTGATGACAAATATAAAACGTCATACACAAAATCTATCTTAATTTAATAGATTTCCTTGACTCCATCCTCGAGTCCATGGTTGAGTCAGCGACTGACTCACGAGTCACGACTCGACTCGCAAGCGCCACCTGGCTCGCGTTTTATTTTTGTTGTTATTACGACACTGTTTGCCTCATATCTATTTAGAATTGTAATATTGTTTGCACTGTACACTCTTAATATCATAATGGCATAGTAATGGAATACTAAGTGTATATGATGATTGTAGGATCGATAAAAAGAACCTGGAACCTGGTATAAAAACATCTCCGCTTCTTGTTCATTATATGTAAATTGCGTGTTGATTGGCGGAACTCAACGCCGCGCAGTGTCAACCCGAGAGGGAAATGTAAATTTATATAAATTTATATATCACGCTGCAACCTGCAACCGTGGCGTAGACAGTCATATGCTGTTAGCTGAAACCATCAAGAAATTTGATGCAAATTAATATGCAGGAACGGAGCGTTATTTTATCTACCCTCACATTTGCAGGATAAAGCGTGAAGAAAGTATTTCTCCATAAATTGTAACAGAAGAAGTTATACCTGAAAATGTGGCAAGAATTCCATAGACAAATATACTATATTTTAAAATGACAAGTTATTTGTACAAATGGTTGTGGGCAATATAGTGTGTTGTTTAATATTTACAATTTAATATAGGTTGATTTCTTAGTTATACCTCATACATACGTATGACTTTGGAGTTATTAAAAAATGATAAGGGGGCAATGGAAGATGAACTCATAACACGACGGTTATGAGTTCATCTTCCACTAGACGGATGAATTATTTTAGAACTTGAGCTTTAAGAAGCTTGTCTTTTTGTTTTAAAGAAAACTTTAAAGCATACTAACGCAATTTTAATTACAAAAATATCAAGAATATATATTTTAACACATATTTGATCTCAAATTTACAGAGTAACATAGGTGGCAGGTCTCACACTTTGTCAAGCCAAATCGAAACGACTATATTCTAAATATAACCCCCTCTCTAAATGTAATATGAAGCTATAACCATAGCGCTGAACTTAACGTGTTCCAACTGTTCTACGGCAATATATAATTATTAAAAAAAAACTACGAAAAAAGATAAAGAAATATTGGTAACGAAAAATATTAATATAATTTTAGTTACAAGCTGATCCTGTAAATGACAGGATAATAAATGCTTAGGACATAGCGAGCTGATAATACATGCTTAGAGCTAGAAAATAAGATTAACTTAAATATAAATAATCATCCAAAAAAAACTGGAAAAAATTGTATTAATAAAAACCCCTTACACGCAAATGGAACCCACAAACATCTCGTTAGCAAACAAACTCTACTACTCACTACCTTTTTAAAAGAACCATTTTATAATAGCGTTGGGTACACTATCTCTCGCAAACAGTGTACTCGTGTGTACGTATGTCTTGTACAATTGCTTTTTTAGAAAATCGTGTCATTAATGTAATTACTAGTAAATATTTGTTCTTATATGAATACCACCTTTTTTAACAGTATAATGATAAAGATAAGAAGAGAAAAAAATATTTTCTTAATTTGTCACTATGTTAACTTTGCCTATATAATTATTATTATACTTTATATATTTAACTTTGAATAAGTTAAATAATATAACCACCATACGCTAGTTTGTAATAGTTATTTCCATCTATCGTTAATCTTTTACTAAATTCAATCTAAATTAAAATTAAATCAGCTTCACGCTGTATGAACGGAGTGTCTTACACTAGATTCCCCCTGCGTACTCTGCCGTGGGCAGGGTACAGCGTGAGGCTGACTTTATAAATATTAAAAATAATAATCATAATTGAACCCACAACCAATGCTTCTCAACTTCTCTTTTCTTTCTTATTCATGCCTCCACATGCCAGACTAATAACGGGTTCCTTGATTTAGGTCGACATTCGTTCCTATTAAGGTCGCTGTTCGCTGCCACAATTGGTCCTACTAATCACTAATTGTTCGAAGTTATGAACTCTGACGGGCTGACACGTCATTAAATTGACGTCTTCGCATTGTTTTCTTATTTTTAATATATTGTTGTAATTATCTGTTGTTTACCGATTATAGAGGAGATTCCTGGAGATCCAAATGAAAAAGGTAAAGGAAGTTGAGTTCCAATCAAAACGTTATGTCTCGAAAATTAGACGGAGAGTGACATTTGGTTCTCTCAACCTATATGCAACATACATCGTAAAGCTAAAAAAATAATATAAAAGTTTCACAGTTATACAGGAAGCCCTACCAAGACGCCTCATATTTCCATTTTCACCCTTTTTCGTTCAATCTTGACCAGTCATGTTTATGGATTCTTATGGCTTCTTTAAGCTATGTACAAATGTTATAAAATGGATTATTATTTTTGAGATGAGTATCAGGAGCTTTCCTTTTCTATTTGGAATAATAGAAGAGAGCTGTCTGTTTTTACTCTTCTAGGATTCTGGTTCAGTCTTTTAAATGTTTCTAATATATAGAAAGAACAGTTAAAAAAGTCAATTCTAACGTTTACTTCATTAATAAGATTGCTTATAGTCTACAATAGCTGTTATTTTGAAAAGCAATCTTCCAGGAGTCTATTAAACTGTCATCGTCAATAGAGGTTCGCCCGCATGGGGTGGCTGCCCTGATTGGTTCAATGAGAAAATTGGCAAGGGACCGCGTGAGAAATGCTACGTACTGCGAAATCTCTTTACTGAAACCCGACTATGATCGAGTATGAGAGTAGACAAAGGAATCTTAGTATTAAGACACTTCGTAAATACATTCCAACTAATATGTTAGACATTACGGCGTAACTCAACGCTGCACATTGTGTGAAATTGAGCCCACAATCTCCGCGTCTATAGTCCCCAATGCACCATGAAGTCTCTTTTGTACTAAGAAACATTTTTAAAGCAGATCTTAAAAGCAATCATTCAGATATTTAACAAAATATATGTGACAACTACGCTTCAATATCATTCAATTGACCAATTCATTCACAATAACAACTCATGAGTTTAGCTGGTCCTAATGCAAATGTGAGAGAAAGTGGGTGTGGGTTGCGTTTTTATTGTTATTTAACGTCAATTTCGACTTACTTAAATGTACGTAAGCTAAAAATGCTTATAGCCAAATCAAATTTCATAATCTTAAATTGTGACTTTTAAAGTGATCTTAGTAATGTATCGCTCTTTTCTTGATAGACATTTTGTGGTGGGTGGCGGATCTTAACACTGTATTTTGTCGTAAAAGCATATTAATATGAAAAAAGGAGACCAAGAATAATTCTCTACCATAAGATTAAAAACAAGCAAATTATTTTATGAAAAATATATTTTACCATTTTTCTTTATATGTTTTTGATATTTTTCATAAATAAATACATATTAAAATAAAATATGCAAGAGTTAGGTGTAATTCGTTACTTTGTATCGCCGCTAAGCTCTGGCTGACCTCGTCTCTTACTAAATCTTTTCACCTGTAAACTTAAGAGGCTTACGCCTTTTACGTTTGATGATTCTTTAAGTGCTTCGGTCATATAATTTTCGATAGAGCACAAATATATAAGTGGTTAAATATATAAGCAGTCAAAAATAAATATAATTAATTAAAAGAGATTTTTTGATCACAGGTGCAAAAAGAAATTAAAATTATTTCCTCGGTTTCAAAGTTATATTACTATTGAAAATTTGTACGAAAAAGATCTTTACTCTCTCTCTAGGTTTTTAAGCAGAACATTTGCTTTTAAATATTTTTTAAAAACAAATTACATATATGTTATAATATTAAGAAAATACGTATTTTTTTAAATGTTGCTTTCTAATTTACTCTTATCACGCAAAATGTAACAAATACCTATACCTAGTACTCGTATAAAAATATAACACTTTTTTTTAGCAATCAGAGAAAGGCAAAGAAACTATAGTATAAAAACACCTCATTCCCCATATTCTATGTTGAGTAACCTAATAAAATCATTAAAAAGCGAAGCGAAACAAGCGAAAGCATACCAGCCTTATATGAACATGATTGGTAACACTAAGCTAGGAGATAAAAACGTGCTAATGTCCAATTCTCGCGTCTCAGGTGCGTGGGAGTGAGCGCGCCCTACTTTGTGCGATACAAATGAAAGTACCCTTGAAAAATAGCCGTAAATAACTATCACGTATTGTTGTTCTGTTGTAAGATAGGTCTGTTTTAGGATTCCGTACATCAAAAAAAAGAGAATCCTTATAGGATCACATTTTTGTTCGCCCCTACAAGGGAACATTCAATTCACTAGTAAGCATATCATAATCTCATCCAGTTCTCTAGCAATCTAGTAATGAAATCTTAAGACATTAAACACAGTAAACAATTTTATAGCTTAGATTTTCACCCTCATCTAAATTAATATCTACAATGGCATTAATAAACTGAGTTTTATATTTTTTAGCTTCAAACTGTATCCCGCAATAGCGTAGGCAAAGGGAACCTAGGAACTTATGGTTAAGACGCTCCGTCCCCATTTTCGTATATTTAAATTATTTTCATCTTCCCGCTCTGGTGGACTAGAGCGCCAACTGGTTCTGTAATAGTACACCAACGTTTATACTACGGAGTGTCTCAACACTTACCCTGCTGTACGAAAAAAAGGATAAAGTTCCTATTTTATAATATAATAACAAAATATAAAACATAGGGAAAACAATATTTAACCAAGTCAATATACTCCTGTATTTACAATAGCAAAGATATAGATATAGATATTTATGGGCTACACGGACGGTGGCGACGGTCGGTGCGACCACCCGTGTGCCTTATAATTTTACAACACGTGGTAACGGTACCCCTCAATTAAAGTTTTATGTTAATATACCCGAATTTCACGCTTATTAGCCAGATTTACGAAATATCCGCCGACATTTTTTGATAGGAGATTTAAAAATTTACATAAAAAGTCCAATGTGGTTTAAGAAATCCCTTCGCTGTTTACGTATTAATTCATTTTATATACAATCTTGTTAGTTAGATCTTGTTGATTTTAACTTTTAGTAGTCGCCGATACGTTGATTATCTCTAATTCTGTATTCAAAACGTTTGACCGATGTCTAATTATGATTATTGGCATGTAAAATTTCGTCATATGCCACAGGTGTAGACTATCTTGGATTGACTATATAAAATTATGATGGTTCAGATCGAAGACATTAGGTAAACTGAGGTGTTGAATTCCGTCACTTGACGTAAAGTCGGGAACAGAAATGTTTTAATGGGAAAGGAGTGTTATAACACTAGGTTCCCAGGTTCCCCCTGAATGTGCGGCATACAGCTTGAAGATAAAAAAAGATTTCCAACAGTAAAATCCCTCCTTAAACCTCAATTCATACATTAACAGGAAGGTCACTAGCATTTACTCGTACTTCGTCCTCTAATTAAATCAGTCGCCACCTGTCATTCCTCGTGGGATGCACGCGTGCGCACCTTCCTTCCTCCCGATCACTGCATCAATGGAAAAAATACCTTATCCCGCTACAAAAAAGTGCATTTTAAATTGTTTTTCAAACAATTTATCTTTATTCGGCATCACAAAAGCTTTCAACTGGGCCGCAGGTGTTAGGATATCGTTTATTTTGAACGCACGCGACTATATACATACATACATACATGCGTACTTACATATTATAATAACCTCACTACTTATATATTTATATTGGTTCGCCATTTTGGAAAACTATTTATTTTAATTTTTAAAACATTCTTCGATTTTTTTATTTAAAAGTTAAAAGTATAACTGATTTCCCTATTTTCTAACATATTAGGTCAAATATTTCCAAAGTTGATAAGTTAACTTTATTACAAGCAAGTTTTGTTTAAATTTTTTAAACAATAAACAGACAGTCTAAATTTATTTATAATTATCTACTAATAACACTCCTCAGTTAACGCTAATCCGGTACTATTAACAAGGTAAGCCGCGGTACTATATTTACCCTCCTAGCGTTGAGCGGGGAGCACGAAGTTAACTTGTGTTTGAATTAAACGTGATTTTCATTCTAACTTTTAATATTAATTAATAATGTTTTTTAATAGAAATTATTTGTAAAAAAAATAACATAAAAAGTTACAGTAAGCGTGGATAAAAATGTAATCAGGCAGTTTGGGCACTTTGAGAAGATAAGTGATGAAAGAATGGTAAAAAGTTAAAAAGAAATATGATGCAAGAGTAAGTGGTAAGAGAGGTGAAAAAAGTTAAAACGGTATACAAGATCACGTAAAAAGTGGCAGGACCTGCGCAGGATTGATGATATCAGACAAGGAAAAACATATACGTATACAGGCAACGCAGGCTTTGGCTTTGAAGAGTTAAACTAAATTATAAGTTACTCCGTTCCCAATTATCATCTTTTCTTTTCACTAAGGCAAGGAACCTGAGGCCTAATTTTCTGTGTCCAGGCCCGATCTATTCTAAAAAAATGTTTTTCAGTCCTAAGAGACCCTTGAGTACTGTTAGAACATAAAACAAATATATTTACGAAATCTGAAAACAGTAAAATTGAAACAAGCTCGTTCGTCTGTTCAACATCAAAATGAGATAAGCAAAAGATCAAGTGAGCGCTAATTTACCTAAATATCGAAATTTCTAAATAAACGATCTCTAAAAACCCCGCCGATGTTTCACAACCCACTTACACCGATATAATGGAAACAATACAGCTTTGTAGTGTGCTGTAGAGTTATAGAAATTGGAAGTAATATCAGGTTTTTAGATGAAATATTGGTATTAATTTATTTTAATTTGCTTATTGTTTTATAATTTTTATTCGTAATTTAATTAATTGTAATTTAATATGCCAAAAATAGAATACCTAAATATAATAAATTAGTCTTTCCCCATATATTGACATAATTAAGTTGTTTTCAATTAAAATACAATTACATTATACTAAATATGCAAGCATTTGGTATCTAATACACATTACCTATGTACGAAGAGTATTTAAAATTATGTACAATAATGTTCTTTGATATAAAAAATAATTTCTTAAAAAATCCAACACTGAATATGTACTTTCTTTAGAAAAACTGTCAATCGTAGTTTGTACCACCTTCAAATCGCTTTACTCTATGTCCGATCTGTTAAACAGAGAAAGGTGTAAACACTCGTTGAGTACTATCCAGAGTCGAGGGTCTATTATTGTTGTAGAGTTCAATATGTACCAATTAACAATACTGTTGTAAACCTATGAGGATAACAATGTTTATACGAGTATATCCAATTGTTATAAACCGTTTTTTATGGTCAAGCAGGTCTCAAATTTTGCTGGAGTAGGTCCCATTCTTTTCCTCTTCGTCTAGAGAGTACGCGGTACGCAAGGCAGCGTTTTATCTTGGAAAACCTTGGACTCTTGGACGGTTATTCAAGAAGCCCGGGCTTAAATCATAAACATAAGGATTTTCCTTTCCTTAGTGTGGGAAAACAATTTAAAATTGTTGGAAACATTTGCATATTTCAAATCGATGTAAGTTATAACCGTGTTACATCGTAATATAACGTAATAGCTAAAAATATCGCAAGTCAGTGAAGAGTTTGTTATTTAAATATGCTCAAGGTTGCTTGCTCTAAGAATTTTAGAGTTTTGGCCTTTTGAATGAGAGCAATGATTTGTCTCTATATTAGTATATGAATACCTTAATTAATTATCTATTTGTCTGGAAATATATATTATTCTTAACACGATCATGCACCTAAGTAAGAAGGAGCTATTTAAATTATTTAAATTTGGCGTTGTCTTATATATAAAATTTAGGCAATGTGCACATTAAAAAGGGTTTATTTATTCTTTGAAGATCGAAAAATAAATTAAAATTAAAAAAATATGTGTGAAGTCTATCTCGTTATCTGCGAAAGATGTGTACAAATAATAAATATAATTAGTTACCTATATAAAAATAACATATGAATAAAAACTTTCATATCTAAATCTTTCATATAGACAGTGTCAAATACATTATGAACGCTTCGTTTTCCAACGAGCGGACCACCACGGTAGCTGATGGGTGAATTGAACTTTGTTAACTGACCTCTTATTAAACTGTATGGACGTACCGTCACTTCTATTCAATACTAGAATACGAGAATAGTAGAATGATGAATATGACATGGCATACGTGGAGAGAGTGTAAACTTTATTGTATTAAATAAATTAGATTTCTTTTTTGATAATAATGACAATAAATGTAACTTTCAGTTGAAAATTTATATTTATGTAAACACCTAAGGACCTTTAATTATAATTTTTCAATATTCTTGTTAAACAAAACGAGACTTTAGATTTGCCATCAAACAAAAAAAATATAAAAGGTGAAACTAAATGAAAGAATCAAGATATCATAGATAAAAAAATGTAGTAATCCAATAGCTATTATTTATTAACATTATTATCTTAATATGGAAATAAACAAGATAATTAAAATTACTGTATTACCTTGGTTTCCCCAACTAGAACGTTTTTATGCAATAAAAAGTAATTTATTTATATAACATAAACTTCCATTTAAAACTGCATTAACCTATTACACTTCATGCATTATCAACACTTTACAATTCGTCCTCAGGTGTCATTATAAGTGTATTAGTAATAAAATAGTTGTTTACATCGCGGCGCGGTGACGGCAGCTATGGCTAGTTCTGTCATGCGCGTGGGCACCCGATACGCGATACTTCCAAGAAACACATGCGCAGGCGCACCTTCGATCACGTATAGTAAAATTATATGAAAATATACATTGTTATTCTTAAGTATTATTCATAATTGATTCGGTAGAGGTAATTTTTTTGTATGGACTCTTGTCATCGTTTTTTATGTATCCTTTTTTGCTATTCTTTGTATGTCTGCTGTTAATATTAGGAAGGAAGGAATCTAGGAAGAGTTGGATGAGCCCTTTTCAGATCCGTAGATCTGACTACGGCTTCGGCTTGGAGCGCTACCGAGAGTGATTCCAGAGTCGTCAAGCCCGGTGTTTTCCTTCTTCTTCTTTTCTTAGAATAAAATAGATGCGCGATTAAAATTTATGTAACTAAAACAGTAGTTCAGTAGTTAGTAGTTTTGGTTCGATTTACTATTGAAAGTATTCAAATATTTGCTTTTGTCCCATTTAGTTTGAAAAGGGTAGTATTGGGTTCTTCGATTGAGTAGAAAGTGAAGTAACCTTTTCTACTCTATTTATTTTTCTCTCAATGTTAGTGACATGTTACATTCTATGTACAGTTCATTTTAAAACCATAAATTAATAAAGGAACAGAAGCCAATACGGCGCCGTTTGACTCGCGTATACCTAACAATTAACTAATTGTAAACTAACAGACGTCGATACGAATCTAACGAGGTATCTGACTTATTTGCAACCCACACTCGTATTACAAGCAACTATAGGAGGATCTTTTTTAATAAATGACTATGTAAATACAAAAAACAAATAATTAGTACTATTTAGAGAAATATAAAAATTTTAACGTTGCAAGATTCGAAACCACACTACTCGTTGACATTCAACTTTTTATACGTTTTCGAAAAGAAATATTTTTGTTTCCTAAGGGTCATATAGTAACGCTTTATGAGTGCGTAATATGTAATTCATATTTATACAATTTTTTACCAAGTCCGGAATCGAACTCATAAGCCCATATAAAGTATAACTATAACAATTTAGCATCATTAATTAATTAGTTAAATATTTAATTACTTATACGTCATTATGTCTCATAAGTGGTTATAGCTATAGATATATTATAGAAGAATGAATGGGTGACGTCACCGCCCACGCGCCTCTACCATATGGTCTGTTGATACCTACACCATTAAATTGATAAAAACTTTGAAGCTTCCTTGTGGTTTAATAATAGTAAAGCCTATTAAAATCAATTGCATATATATTTAATATGTTAACAAATATAACGATTTATTTAATAAGCAATAAACTATATTCGACCTGCAAATTAGGCAGAGAGAACCTAGAGTCGGGTGAGTCCTGATATTGCTTGAGAAGTAAATTGATTTCTTGAACTACTAAATGTCACTCCTCATGGTAAGTATGTTATAATGGTATGTTTTTGCAAAACATTGCGTCTTGAGTGATGTAACTCAACGCCGTGCTTTGCCCATTTAAAAGAGCAAAAAAATTAAAATAATTCCCCGAGTTCCCTGAATGGGAATTGAACTCAGAACAGACGTTACGCCGCTGCGCTGACATTGCCACCAAACTTTTTAAAGTATAAAATTTAGGTTAAAGCTTAAATTGAGTAATCGATTGAAATATTTTGTACAAATCACCTCATGCGGGTAGCAATTACTCATTATTTCATTATTCGACAGTACAAGGGTTTTTTTAAGAGGTGTGTAACAAATGACACACATTCGGCCTCACAGGGTCACGTTTGTTGTTTCTTGGTAAAATTAGTATTATATAAATGTTATTTTTGTGCTCAACTGGCACGCTCGAAACGCCATATATCAAGAATTCAATTCAATTCTAAATGTTATTTACTGAGTATTCATTAATATGCACATAGGAAAAACGTGATTTAAAAAAATCAGGTTATTGGGCTTAAGTCACCATTTTTTTTGAATAATTTTCCCACGTGACATTTAAGTCATATATAAAAGATGAATATATAATTTATTTATTTAATTATTAATTACCATTATATTCTTTATTTATATAATTTAATTAAAACTAGGTTCTAATGAATAGGAAATATTTTTTTGGGTTTCTTAGTCGAGTTGGGGTAAATGTAAAAAGTCATTGTTTTGAAACGTAAAAACCCGGTGTTGCGTGACGGACTGACTGTAGTCTGTAACCGTGGCGCTGTATTTATTTGTTACCCCTGCATTTTGTATTCCCCTTTTATATTTTTTAAATATTTTTTTAACTTTTATGGGACTTCATTATAACTAATTTAATGTTATATTTAGGGTAGAATACAAATCAGTTATTTACTATCATTCGTACATATTATTGGATAACTTACAAAATTTTCTTTTTTAAAAAATTCCAATATTGTATGAAAAAACTAAATACTTTAAAGATTATTTACGTCATGCAATAATAAAACCCACGACTAGAACTCCGAGCTATTATAAACAATAATTAATACCAAAAATTTCCTTAACTGGGGCTATCTATGCTAACATTATAAAACTGAAGTGTTTGTTTAGTAGATCACGTTTATCTCAGGAACTATTGCTTTAATTTAAAAAAAAGTTATTTAGAATGGTCAGAATTAGACTGGGTCATACTATAATCGTCCAAACGGACGAAGCCGCAGGTAAAGTAAGTGGTAATAGTTTATAAAGTATAAACACTTGTTCAATCCAAACAAAAGGAGATAAGATAGCCGATGTATTATAATTGAATATAGGTCACTGACCTGACCCTCACTTATCATTTCAATTGTGTGACTAATTCGTATGTTCTATTAATATTTTATACTTAGCTTCTTAATTTATTATTGCTATATTTCTAGCTTCACACTGTATCCCACATATAATAGGTTAGGCAAAGGGATCCTGGGAACCTAGTAACATTTCTTCCCCATTAGATACCGGGAGTATCTAATTTTTTAATTTTCTAATTTCCCTATTTTCCGCTGAATTCCGGAGGACCTCAACGCTGCGCTTTGCATCGTTAACGGAATTGGGTAACGAAAATATTTCATTTCCTCAAGTGGAAATCAAACCCATAAACTGTCTCGGTTACAGACACACGCTTGTGCACCCGCGCTACGACTGGCCTTATTATTCTAACTGGTCTAATTATATTTACTATCGCTTGACTATTTATATTTAAGTTATAGAGGCCTTTCTTGAGACCATCTTGCAGAGGCAGTGCCCGGCCGTAAACGTTATTTTTTCCTAAATTCCTACGAAAACGGAAAAAACTACAATTGTATTTTACAGTCTACCCAAACAAACTATTAATTATACGTACAAGTGTAATGTAAAAGTACAAAAAACCACCTAGACTAATTTTAAAATTAACCGCTTATCGAGATTAACAATAACTTAACCGTTGAAAATTAGCGCGACAATGAAAGTACTGTTAGGAGCGATTATAAGAAACTAAATCGAGCGCATTACCATTCTGATTGTTTAGATTACAATTAATTTTCATAAGGAGCTTCCGTCGCGTCACTTCCTCGGAGGCACGCTCGTGTGCATACAAATTGCATACTATGGCGCCATCTGTCGTTGTTTGTGTCTGGTTATTGTCTCTATATAGAGATACAATAACCTTATAGGTCTTTTTAAAATGTATATTAGTGTAGGTTAGTGCGACTGTAAACGAAAAGGTCGTGGGTTCGATTCCCACTTGAGGGAGCGAAATATTTAATATTTTCATTTCCTCACTCTGGCAACAAGATAAGGCACGCCGTTGAAATCAGTCAATCGAAACGCTATATTCAGAATCTGGATAATAAATAAAGCTTAATCTAGGTTTTTAACTCTTATATAATAAAATAAATTATATCATTTAGGAATTTCTCTACATAAATATAAATAGAAAAACCAAGGTGTTGAGTAGATTTTTCGATTTCTAAGATTAGACCAAACGTAGAATCATTTCTACAAAAAATACATAGGAACGTATATAATAGACAAATAGATCCTGCCGGTGCATTATACCAATATTATATATCTATAACAAACAAACAATCGGATATGCTATCTATCGTTACTGCAAGCGGATACGAGCTGCGGTTTGCGAATATTTAAATTTTGCTTAAGTGTGAAATGCACTTACGCAAGTACAATAATGGTTAAGATTATTTATCAATTGTAATATTGTGAATGTCGTCTGAATCGAAGGTTATCAGTCCTGTAGGAGTGCTACTGAAAATTATCTATAACTTGAGTTTCTATAACTTCCGAGTGGGAATCGAACTTCCAACCGTCGTGTTTATAGTAAGACACTGTGCGGTGACAAAAAGAATATTAAGTAAATTAAATAATGTAAGTAACAGGCCTTCGTATTGAAATTGCAAACATGTTTGACACGCGACTAAATCTGAACCTGCGAAGTTTAAAATATTTTTATTTTTAAAATTAAATCAGATACAGAATCTGGTTGGCCAAATGCAACCCACAAATTGACTTCCACCATCATCAACATATCTCTTACTTGGAGAATGGTACGCTCCACATCATCATGCAGCACATGAATCAGTGAGATGACAAAGAANTGTGAATGATCGGTTCTTCTCAGTAGAAATGTGAAAGCTAATCGAATTCTTAAATAATTGAATGAAATTTTCCGAGTGGGAATCGAACTTCCAACCGTCATGTTTATAGTAAGACATTTAAGCGGTGACAAAAAGAATATTAAGTAAATTAAACAATGTAAGTAACAGGCCTTCGTATTGAAATTGTAAACATGTTTAACACGCGACTAAATCTGAACCTGCGAAGTTTAAAATATTTTTATTTTTAAAATTAAATCAGATACAGAATCTGGTTGGCCAAATGCAACCCACAAATTGACTTCCACCATCATCAACATATCTCTTACTTGGAGAATGGTACGCTGCAATTTTTATTTTTTTCATTTTTACTTGGAAAAATTGCATAATTCTAGGTTTTTTAATAAAATTATATATATAAAATAGTTTATCCATATTTAAACGTGCTCGAGGCTCCACATCATCATGCAGCACATGAATCAGTGAGATGACAAAGAACGCTACCAATACCTTACCAGCTTACCTATACTGTATAATCTATAGGTAATGATTACGCAAGCACGGCATCACTCAGCTGCCTCACCTTGACTCATCGACTGTGTCATAATAACCTCTAAAGGTATAACGGAAGTTATAATTATTTTTATATTATTGGAAAATCTGATACTTTTAATTTGTTGTATAGTGGTAAAGGGACAGACAGGTATTATGCGAAGGTTGGCTATTCAATTCCCGTAGCAGAAACTTATTTTTTTTAACTTCACACTGTACTGTTGAGAACTTAGTGTCAAGACATTACGTTTTTTATTTTCCGCTCAAATTTAAAACGAAGGCGTAACTCAAGACCGTACTACATCTTATATAACAAAATCAATTCTTTTCAATTGTACTATTTCTAGAAGCGGGCCACAAATTCGAACGCCGAATAAAAAGTAAAGAGCAAAAAACCGAAGTGATAAATATTTATTTACTCAACGGAAACTCCTAACAGTTTTTATTTTTAGATAACTCTGGTGCAAGCAGACATAATACAGACTATTACATTTGGCTTTATATTGTCCATTTTTCACACATTTAAAAAAAAAAATAGTATAGTAAAGTAGTCGTCGCCTGCAGCTTTGTTCGCGTGGAAGACGTAAAATAGAGAATCCTACTGTTTCCTCACTCTGAACATATTTCAAGAAATTCTTTTTCATGTCACTCCTAAACTATATGTAGGATCTTACCTATCCCATTAACATAAAAATGAGGTTATCGTTGAGCAGACGTGATGGCTTTGGTTTCTATCTTCATTCTTGGATTACCAACATTAAATGCAACTATATTCATTAACCCACTCTAAGCAGAATAAAGCGCAAAGCCTGCTTTTAAAAAACTTTACTTAATAAAAAATCTTCTCTTACTAAAAAGCTTAAATGAAAATTTAATATTGAAATTGAACAAGGATTGTAGTTACCTATAAAAGAGCAATTACTCGTAATTTTGTATGACAGCATCAGATCGCGATGTCTGCACTAAACAAATATTAATTTACAGCGGCGTAATGGGCCGTCCTTTCTGTCTTTATCAGTTAGGGTCACGCGTCTTCTGTGTTCTGGTGTAAAAATATATTCATTCACTCTGATTGTAATACATATTTTTTATAAGAATATAATTTATATAATAACTAGTGGACCCGAAAGCGGCTACGCCCGCTTGAACTATACGAATATTTATTAAATATATTTATGAAATTATTTTCAGTTTTCAATAGAGAGATGCGTTAAGCAAGCTCATTTTGGGTGACGTTTTCTAACAACAAACTTTGCAAATCGTTGCTTAGCATCGACGGTTGTTATTAACATGGCAGAATAAATTGCATGTCAAATTAATAAGTATTTTAATATATTGGTATATATCGAAAATATTACAAATATGAGAAAAAAAAGTATCCTATGTTCATCCCGAGACCCTCAAGTATCTCTATATGAGTATTTTATCACAATTAAATTAGCGGTTTGGCCCTGATTGCGTAAAAGACAGACAGACAAAGTTACTTTCGAATTTATAATATAGGTATAGTCGTGGAGCATACAGTTAGGGACATGATTGTGCAACTGTAAACGTGACAGGTTTTGGGTTCGATTCCCTTGCTATGGCAACAACGTTGGGCGCGGCGTGTGACTCCATAATTCGGCGGAAAGTAAGGAATAGAAATGTCTTAATGTGAAAGGAATGTCTTAGCACTAGGTTCCATCTGCCTACCCTTCTATGGGAGGGACACTACGTGAAGCTAAAAATACTGTTAGAATCCAAAAGTGATAAAATAGTTAGGCCTATCTGTGTCATGTTGATCGTATCATTTGTAATGAAGATTGAGATTTTAGAATATAACAAGTTTTATACATATCTGAAATTCATTTAAATTATTAAAAAAAATCGATTTTTTACATTACAAAAACGCACAACCCTATACCGCCTATCATTTGTTTTAGAAACTCAGATAAATGGACGTCGTGGTGTGGTGGCGATTACTTATTTAATAATAGGTTCATTCTGTATCCCACACATAGCAAAGTAAGCAGGGAACCTCGTATTAAGACACTCAGGTTCCCAATTTCACACAATTTACGGGACATTAAATGTTAAGTGACGGTTTTCATTGTGAAAGAGAAATAAGCACCCGCTTATTTATAATGCTTAGCCGGAAGGAACACCAACTGGTGGGAATCTCATGAATGGGAATCGAATCCAAAATCACGTTTACAGTTCTAAGCAATTTTGGACTAGCATAGAATAAAATATAATTTATCAATACGTATAAGTGAATAGAAACTTAAACGACGCCATTAATCTAAAATTCTTAGATAAAAAAAAACAAGTTTTGGTTAATATTGATAATGTTGATCTACTTAAATAATAATGTCCAGTCGATTTACCGCTACAACCTCGTAGTAACCGGTAGAAAAAATATTTAATATTAATATGTAAAATCTAATAGCATATTGTCCTTCTATGATTCTGATTCTACTATTGACCGATTAGTTGTAAGTGATTAATTTTTGCAGGTAATTAATAATTATTTTTTAATATGTAAAATTCCTGTTTTGCTTCAAGCTGTATGTTTTTGAACATAACAGGGCAGGAAGAGGTAACTTAGGAACGTAGTGCTAAGACACTCCACTCCCATTAACCCACATTATTGACAACTAGGCACAAAATTGGGAACAGAACATCTTCACCCTGTTTTCCCTCCGCCTACCACACTAAGTGCGGGATACAGCGTGAAACTAACCACACAATAAAAAAAATATGCAAATAACTTCACATGCAGAAGCCAGTACATTATAATAAGCGTAAAGCCAAACGCGGGATCGCCTTGTAATGATATCATTTCAGAGTCGCACGCATTTGGGTCATGGAGAATTTGCGTAAGCTCCGAGAATTCGCTCGAAGTATACCGCCGCCGCCGCGGGGATAGTATGTTATTGTTTTTTTTTTGTATTTTTACAATAAACATGAATTATTGAAACATTTTATATGTATAGTGAGGCCAGTCAGTCTACTGGTTTAATCCCCACTCGAGAAAATGAAATATTTACTTAAATTTATATTTCCATTACTTCGCTCTGGTGTCGATGAAAAGCGCGGCGTTGAGTTCCGCCACTGAACGCGCAATGCTTCGAAAATTCGGCAGAAAGTAGGGAAAGTATCTTAATATTAGGTTCTGGAAGTTGATTTATTTTTATTTTATAATAAAATGGAGATTATAATCAGTTCTATCTCACAAAGTAATCGTTATATTTTTTCTTTTCTATATAAAATATATAAAGGACTCATTCATATTATATAATTCTTAAAATTAGTAAAGATTATTACACCAGAAGTCAAGGTTACATTGTTGTTATTGCTGCAACTGATAAGCCCACGCACAGTCGCAGCCGCGCCGTATAAATAACTTGCTTCAATTTTATGTTTTACGTGGGAACATTAAATAAACATTCATTATTAAAAATATTATTTTAAATCAATTAAATTTTAAATCAGCTTCACGCTGTATTCAGCACACAGACAGAGGGAACCCAGTGTTAGACACTCCGTTCCCCATTTTCCACGAAATTCTGAAGGCATTGCGTGCTGAGTGGCGGTGTCGACACAAGAGCGAAGAAATGAAAATATATATTTAAAATAAAAGGTCTTATTATTATAACTAGTTTATGTCCAAAACAAAATCTTAATTCGCAAAAACTTTACATTTAGCATCTAATATCTTAGAGGCCGCCGTAGTGCCCAAGCGTGTGACTTTTAAAGTTCCACATGAGAAGTTCTGGACTTTTTGCTGGTGTCAGAACATTTTAACTAATATTTATTTCTTCATCTCTTATAGCTTAGTTGAGCTAGCCAAATAGCTATAAAATAAAAAAAACGTTTTATGTAAATATCTCCAGTAGTTTCGACAAAATACCTGCATATGTGTATAAACTAAAAAAGAACAGTTTTCTATAATAATATAAATAGATATTATTATAAAAAAATAGATATTATTATAATTCAATACAACGTCAGGTGAAAATATTCATATTTCCAATATTATTGGCTGAATCTCATTGTAATTGTAAAATCATATATTGGAACCCACGATACAGGAATACCTTTTTATTAGATGTAACAAAAATTGTGCATGTTATTTGTTAATAAATATCTTTTATCTTTTAATATAATTAAAGCATAATAATTAGGTTTTATGTCATTTTTTTATTATATACACGTGATTATAGTATGGGTAATTTGGTGGCCTTTTTTCTCTTTTTTTTCTATTATCATATTCAATCACAGATATCAGAGCAGAATACAACGCTGCGCTTTATGAAATAAGGATAAAACATTTTAAAATTACTCATTTATAATGACAAGTTCTTCCTTTTATTTGCTAAGATAATAATACAGCGATAACATATATTCATAATCTTGATATATATTATTTACATAATTATATTGACACTATAGTAAATATACTTATTTACTATTAATTAATAAGATAGTAATTAATTGATAAATTGCAAAAAAACATGAACATATATGAAAGTATATTTAAAACGTAATATATTGTAGCGTCAGTAACTATGTAGGTACTGCACAACGCGCCCATTACTCTCATTAACCCAATAGAGATATGACTTTGAACTTGCTGTGCACTTCACGAATTACATCATTACAAATTAGCGCGTCACCCATATTCGTGAACTGGGAAGAAAGAATCTAGTCACTCCATACTGCACTGTTTGTATCATAATAATAATCGTATTAGTGGCTTCGAATCCCACTCGGGGGATAGCCTTATTTTCATTTCTTCATCTTACTTCGTTATGGTACCAAGATAAAGCGCGCATTGAGTACGAGTACACGCAAGTACTTTTTATATGATTAAATATTTAAATATTGTTTCTTAAATAGCTTTTTTTCATAAGTTAAACGGCGATTGAACCAGTACTTATACTAGTGCACTACGTGGTGTAAGTCGCTATATGTAGAGTAAGTGAATGACTTGAATTAACCTAATTTAAAAAAAAGGGATACCGAAACAAACCTTATTTGAACTGATCTTACTTAGAAAAATAATATACTGTAATCGCCATTTTAATCAGTAAGCCACACAGGCTTTTTCAGAAAGTAATTCATAATTTTATATATTTTACTCACCATTCAGCTACAATGTAAAACTGAGGTCAAACGCCATATCCGTAATCGGGCCATGGATACAATACTGTAGCAGACGCCATACATCTTGTATGATACTTTCGAGAACAATTTTATACGATTTACATACGAATGAAGGTCTATAAGAGATCGGTATTAAGTAATACTTGTTACGTCATAGCCGTATAGTTGCTGAGATGACTTTAAAAGGATGTAAATATAGTGTAATGGTTAACACGAGGTTCCTTCTGGTTACCCTGCTATGTGGGGGATGCAACGCTAAGCTATATATATGTATAATATTAAAATATTTGAAATAATAAATAACGAATGAACTCTATATATGATTCTGTTCTGTTGAAATATAACAGAATTGCTTGTTCTTATCTATAGTGTAGAGTTACAAAGACACGAGTAGGCACTGTGTCAACAAATTATAAATACTATGGAAGTGAGTGAAATGCAGAGTATGCACTGACGCGATTATATCGATGTCGCAAGCTTAGGTTATTACCCATATAATAATAATTGCATATTTTTTATATCCATTTATTAGAAAAATAACGTATAGGTGTGTATATAAGAAACTTCACTTTCATTGTTAGTTTTTTTTAAGAGAATTAAAAACCAATCTTGTTTATCATATTTACAAATATATTGGTACTCAATCCGGATGTGAACTTGCATCCTATAAATAAGTACATTGCAATTTCGCTACAATGGTATTCTTTACATTATACATATATATATATATAGACTTTTTTCTTAAAGCATTCCTTGAATGTGTCAGAGAGATTTGACACACACCGTTCTTTACTTTCCGCCTATTAGGCATTGCGTGTTGTGTGGCAAAACCTAACGACACATTCATTCGTACTAGACCGAAAAAATGATAAAAACTAATACCAATATAGGTATAGATATCTACTATCGGGAAGAGACGGAACATTCTCCGAAAAGAGATCGTATCGACAATATTCCTATACACAACTAGCTCTACACCACTGAGCCGCGAGGAACAGGGACTTACAGAACCATTAGGATCAGTAACAAAAAGAAGAAACAGTATCATTTTAAATTACACACGTTAAAAACATGTACAGGTTTTAATAAACATTTCGAAACAAATGAAAAATGAGGTTACATTACCCGCGTGCGTATGCATACATTCCAAATTATATAAATCATTAATCTTTTTCATCTTTTTCATTGTGGCACAGTTGCTTAATGACAGATTGTATCAATGATTATGGGTTCGATTTGTACTGGAAATATTTTCATTTATTTGGCTTCTTTTTTTAAAAATAAAAAAAACTAAAAGATGCTGTTACATTCTAAAAGTAATAATATTTAAACGATTTTTTTTGTTCAAAATTCGTCATTCATCGTCGAAATGCAGCATTCGTTTCGCATATGGCACGAAAGTATAAAAGATAAAAGTAATGAAAGGATAATTTGTACCCGGAGGGACAATAACCTCAGATAAGACAGATTAGTAGAGTCAATATTTTGTAACCTAAAAACATTATCATTTTTGCCCTAAAATTGTAATTTATTGTGGATTTAGAAAGGAGAGGAAAATAATTGTTGACTAAACCACATATTAAATAATAAAATTCTATATATTGTAGAGACGATAAAGTTTTTCTAGTTGTATACGTATATGGTGCTTAGCTCTTAATTTTTTTCTCAATTGATACAGTTAATTGTTGCCTAATACGGCCGGTAAAGGTTTTATATTTTATTTAAAACTAATTTTATATTTTATTGAAACCAAAATAAAAGGAATTTTACTATAAAATTTAATATAAAATACTATAAAATTTAAAATTAAATGCTTTTATATAAAATAGATGCATTTATATTCAGAGTCTTTGAATATTTTCAAAGACCCGAGTAATCAGCCAGCCAGTTTATTAAGATGAACTCGGTCAACATCCGAGTAAAGTGGGGCCACACATAAATCACCTCTAAGCCTACATTTGTACTAACATAAATATATCGATAAAAACAAAAACCCCATCTGACCGCAGTGCAGCTGTAAACGTCCAGAGTCGTTACTTATCTATATCATTAATAGGATGAAGGAACTTGCTTCATGCACCAACTTAATGGTATGTGAATTGATGTTTACATTTAAATATATATTTATATATTTTTTTAGCTTCATTATCCATTATCCAGCACATATTAAAATAGAAACCTAGTGTCAAGCCACTCCGTTTCCGAAGATTTCTCCTCCTCCTGACCCAGCAGCACAAGCGTGCGACTATAAACGCGAAAGAGGTTCAATTGTCACTCGAAAAAAAATATTTCATATTTTCATTTCCTTACTCTGGTATCGAGTTCTCTCTGGTATCTGGGTTGAGTTCAACCTCTCGTTTCAAAATTCAGTGGAAAGTAGCGAACGGATGGCTCGTAATATTACGTTCCCAGATTCCTTCCTGCTATTTGCGGGATACAGCGTGAAACTAAAGAAAAGTCTATAATAATATACATTTGTTCAGATATTCGCTATTATATATTTTACATATGGTACTGCTTAAACAAAAAACCAAATGAACCCAATACAAGCAATTTAAGCGATGGTCATTAAACGAACGTCAATGTAAGTTAAAGTAAACGCAAACATAAATCAAGAACCACCCTACAAACAAGAATAGATGTGTTGTATTGAAAAAAGGTTAAAAAGGGAGCGCACGCGCATGTGTCGGACATATGACGCTTTACGCATTTCCGCTTCCACAATTTTTGCGCCCTATTGGCGCTCTCCTTTAGTTATTCTTTTCCCTTTTTTTATATTTCTTTTGGAATTACTTATTATGAAGAAGACAATCAGAAAGAAAACGTGGGTCTGTGTTGTACATGGTGGTAGTAGGTTCGATTATATATTATGACGTTTTAATAAGAAGCGCGGCGTTGAGTTCTGCCAGTTCTGAGGCAGAAAGTTGGGAACGGAGTGTCTTAACACTAGGTTCCCCACCATATCTATTAAATATTTTACCTATCAAAAATTCAAGTGGTAACTATTTTATAAAAAGAAACTCTAATTCAAAGATGTTTATTAAAATAGATAAATGCACAAATTAATTTGTTTAATAAGAAAAAAATATGACACCGTTGTCTTTATGTGTCATTATATGGATGTTCTAAGAACATTTAACGCTGACCAATTTTCAATTGAAAGATTGTGTAATGTTTGCTTACGAATGTTACAGCAATTAAGGTTATTTTGGTGACAAGTCTATTTGCTGACTCATTAAATTTGTAGCTAGTGGAATACATGACAGTACTTGTTAGTACTGATTGCATTACTATACTCATTGGTTACAGGTTCGATTACTATCATATTTATATATATTTACTTTCATTCATGATTAAGTCAATATCTCGCTTATTTTAAATACATAGTTACAATTTTTAAATATTTTTATTTCATTGCACTTTATACTATAATATATATATATATTATATTGTCTGTAAGTTTGCTATGTTCACTTTTCCAAATAAATTCAATAAATTATATTTAAAAATTAATATAAAATTAGTTTGTCATTTTTAATTAAAAAATATCTTCTTCGCGTCTAATTTGTAGATTTATCACGTGTTAATAGTTACTTAATTAAGATTAGACTCACGCTACATTAGAGCAGAGAAATACACTACAGTTACAATGCAAATAAAAAAAACCATAATAAAAAGCAATTATAAAAATGTTTTTTTTAATGTTTTTTTTTAAGGAAAACCTTAAACCTTAACTCTGTCAAGTCTGCCTTTAAATAAAGACATATTTAAGACATCTCATAACGCAATATTTTTTAAAGCCTAATAAGTTTCAAAACAGTACTATGTCTTGCTAGAGCAGGAAAGACGAGACATTCTCCAGAGATAGAACTGAGAACCAACGTTTTCAGTCAGACACTCAGAACCTCAAAGTTTGATAATAATTTAAATATTAAATATATTATTTAAATATTAAATATATTATAAAATAATTAAAGTTGAAGTTGTTTTATTAACCAAAATCAAAATTTTGCGCTTTAAAGATGCCGCTTTCAAATGTATACATGTAATAAATAATAATTAGCATGAAATATTAGTTCAGGTTCCCATGGCAGGTGAAGCGAAATGTCACATTGGCTTTTGGATTGAAGTTCGTTGAACCCGCGAACCGCGAACTATAAAACTATGTAAGTATATATGTATATCTATAGATAGTGATTGATGTATACATCAATACCGTTTTTTTTAGCTTCACACTGTATCCCGCACATACCAGGGAAAGTAGAGTGAATCTGGAAACCTAGTGTTAAGACACTCTATTTCCATGAAGACGAAGTGTCTTAATAGAAAGTGAGCGTTGCCCTGTTTCTGCTGAATTCCTGGAGGCGTTGCCTGAAGAGTTGTGGAGTTTAGCTAACAGCTCTAATCTTAGGAAGTACTGTTTGGAATTATTATATAATATATTTGTGTTATAGAGTTCATTTATTAAAAAGGGAAAGCTAAAACTTCATATAGTGGTTATATTTTAAAAATAGATAGTCTACTACTACTATTGACTTTGTATAATATATATGCAAATTTTAGAATTAGGTCAAGAAGGGATAGAAATTTACTTCCACAAAAAAAAGATCTAAAATGGGTTGAATATAATCTTTCCCTGTTACAACTTTTTATCCTTCCTTTATATATATATATGTTAGATACCTTGTTAAAATAAAAAGTATATAACTTTTTAAAGAAAATGTGTGAAATGTCATCAAAATCTGTGAAGCCGTTTTTGCATGATCAAATAACAAATACGAACTTTCACTTTTGACATATATGAAGAATAACATGCAGATATAACAATAAGACGCTTGTCAGCTCATAGTAAGTACCTAGGTGTGCAATGGGATTTGTTTAGTAAGTACAATTAGAGTACGGTGAAAAAATTGCTTGACTTAGGGGACCTAGTGTAAGAACACACCGTTCCTTATTTTCCGACTAATTTTTAGAGTATTTGCATCACTAATTCCCCCCAAATAGAAATCTAACCTGCAACCGTCGTATTTACAGCTCCACTATACCCTACACTTCTACGTCATGGTGGCCTCAAATATCACAATATTTTTACGACTCAAAAGTGTTTTCTATTAAATTAGTTGTTGTTGTTCTTTAATTATGGCGATCCGAGCGTGCCAGTTCAGCACTAATCACTTCGCCAATGTCACGTTGAATGGGAAACACACAAAGGAGAGTGTACGGTAAAGAGACAATATTACGCAATAGTAGATNACCCAAACGGATGTAGAGACTTATGATGAATGATGTTGTGTTCCGTTTCCTTATTTATTTATTTTTAAATAAACGCTGCGTTTATTAAATTTTTAGTTAATTGCAGAAAGACACATTTTTTTTCAGGTTTACGCTGTATTTGAGTTGTCCGTTGAGTGACAGAACTAAACGCCGCAAATATGTTGTATAGTGTAAAATATATACACATATTATAAATACATACGTTACTTAAACAAAAGAATGTTTCCATTATGTTTATACAACAGTTGGCATAAGTAAGTGTTTGTAGCGCAGAATATGAGACGGTCCATTAGCCGACTGATTGACCAGACTCGGTAGACACATCAAAGAAACACTGTCATCTTGTACTTACGCAGATACTAGACCCTTCTACGTACATACATGCTTATCGAGATATGCAAATGTAACAATTCAACGTTATTTCCTGTGCAAAAACATAGAGTTTTTCATTTTACATTGTAAAAGAAATATATCTTTTAGTTTGTGTCATTAATATACAAAAGCTTCTAATTACCTTGTTTAATTCACTAGATAGTTGTGTAATTCATTAGATAATAACATTTAATTATTGTGTTAAGGTAATATAATATTTCTTCCATTATAATTAATAGTTTTGATATTTTTTAATTTTTGTTACTTGACAACAAATTTCAAAATAAAGTTATAGATAGAACCTTCGAAACTTCTTAATATTTATAATTTGAATGCGTGCTAAAAATCGCACTTATGAACTTCTTGAACGATGATGTCACTGCCGATAGCTGAGCGCCCGCGCCGCGCCGGCCGCAGCCTTCACAATTACCATTTATACCTCCACGTCGAACATATCACATAAAATTTAATCTCAAGGATTTATGTACGCTCAAAAATTTTATTTTATTGTTGGTCCGGTGCGGGCCTCGCGTTCCCGTTCCCGTTCCCGCACAATAAATCTCGATCGAGTTATTTCGGCATTGTGAAACCGCACAAATACGAGTATAGTACCGTTGAGAAAGAAATATTTAAATTATTTGCTGTCTTAAATATTTTATTTGCAGTATGATAAAAAGTTAATTGTATAGCCGCGATTGTTTACTCTCGAGTCATGAGACATATGATAATATACATACATATATGTAAATGTATAATATATATAATTTATTCGCTTAAAATGCAAATGTACTCACATTTTGCTATCGCCTTCGACGTGAGACTGCACTGTAAATCCAAACATGGACTGATAGTTCCCGGTGTAAACTACCCTCGAAGGGATGTCCACATTGAAGCCCTGGGCGGCCGCCCAGGCACATATAAAAATACACAAAAATAAAGCCATTTTTTTAATAGCTAATCAAGTCACTGCACAGAATGTAAACACTATATATTTTATAATTATTTATATATTGAAATAAATTATATAATTCGTCCTCATGTTCGTTTCTCGAGTTCGAGATCGCAACGACTCTACCGGCAGTATGGTACGTGCAGTCCGATAGTCGGTCGGCGCTATACTGACTGACTGATTGAGCGCGGCAAGGGCAGTGAGGTAACGGGTAAAAGACTTTGGAAAATGACTCTAGCACAGTTTCGCGCGTTTTTCTCCGAAGATGACTTATTGTGTATTTTATATGACGTCCAGTGGCCATAGCCTTGACACGTTTTCCACTGATTCCATAGAACTTCATTTTAATTTAAAATATATAGTGTATGTTATTACCCAATTAGTCCTTAACACAATTTAAATTGTAGATTTTAATTTCAGGATTTCGTTTCGTTGAAATATTACAACTTGAAAATATGAAAAATGAGTAAACAATTATATGACAATATTAAAAATATTTGTGACTCTATTAAATTAAATGGAATTCATTACGTTTAAGGTTTTTTTGAACACCGTTAAAACTATAGATGATGTGATCAGTTTTGTTTTACAATTTATCTATGTCATATGTCACGAATTCAAAAACAAATTCTATAATAATAATTAATCGTACTTATAGTGGTTTCATAAGACTCCTTGAACTAATTGCAGTGTCGCATTACCAATGATCTTCATTCGCTACTGTCTCGTGTTCGCCTGTCTCGTTTTTAAAAAAGACGACATAAGTAAATTACGATGTCTTTATTATTTCAATTTAAAAAAGAAACACCATCAACAAGCTAGCAACAGTCCAACAAGTTAGTGTAGACCGACCACGGACCGACCACTCTACCAATTTCCTCAATTAGCCTGCTCTCGTACTAGTACTATACGAAATGTTCTGGCGACGTAAAAAACGTTTTGTTTACAACCACTTTGGACGAATTGCTTTCTATTATCAAGCAATCAGTTGTGAAATTAGCTGCTTTAGAGGCAGCGCGTGTGTTTATAGTGGAAGTCGCGGGTACTATGTCTATTTTTTATTTATAATTGAATTATTAATGAAAACTAGCTAGATCCTTTGGCGATTTTTATTATAGATATTTTTAATTATTTTAATTACAGTTTATGATGTGATTGCGTCAAAATGAATCGTATTACACAAAACACACTAGAAACAGAAGTTATCTTGCTTTTTAGTATCTAAAGATATAAATGAGAGAGGAATATTGCTCCAAACAATATAATATTACAATTCCAACATACTTTTTTGTCCACAAATAATACCTAATAGTTTGGAGGTTTTTCTGTGTCTATTTAATGTGTGTACTATTTTCTAAAGCGAATAATGTGAGTAGATGTGTAAAAAAATATTCAATCGGGCAACAAATTTATTACTTTCTAATTAACAAAAAATATAACGAAAATAAAAATATGCTTACAGAATGTTCTGTAAAAATAATTTTTAACTTCGCACGTAAACGGATTCGAACCCGCGCCTTGGATTTTCGTTGGTTTGCGAGATGTTTTTTACGTTTTTAAAAATATTCAATTTTTACCTGTTTATAGTTTAGAATTTAGAAGAAAATGCTAGCTATCCTACAGTATCAAATATTCTTGTGTAGACTTATTAATATTATTTTCAATTAGGATATAGCATTAAGAATAGACAATGGAATTTAGTGAGGAAATAAAAACATTTTAAAATATTTTTTGATGTATATACAATTATAAAATACCGGAAAACATTTATCTGTAGAAATAAAAAGTAAAACACATATAAACATTAAGTATACAAATATATTGCTACAAGAATAACATATATTGTATAAAATATGTATCTTTACATTACAAATAGTGTGTTGCTAATAATGATTCATCATTGATAGTTATCATCATTTACATATAAATGATTTATTTATTTTAAATTCATTAATTTCTTTATAAATTATTTGAATAAATTATATTTTTTAATAATTAAAGTTTACTGCTATCTTATGAAGAACTTAAGAAATATCAATGATAATAGATACATAATGCGCGTTCATTTTCCACAAAATGAACGATCCCCTGAAAATAAACATTGCCTTGATTGGAAATAGAATTCACAACTACCGTGTACAAATAGGCACGTACATTATACAACAAGACTGCGATGAAACAAATGATGAAATAAAAAACTCGTATAAAAATATTTATTGCAAATCTATTCATTTAATTTCAATTAATAAATTTTTAGCTATTTGCTTAACAAAACCATTTATTATATGCTTCAAAGAATATTTAAAAATGAGAGTAGAAACGAATGATATGAGTCTATTACATAGGAAAGTATGTACTATAACAACATTTATTCTGTACAAACTCACAAACTAAATAACGCGCTAAATTATTTTTATTTTCTAAACTTACTGAGATTGTGCATATGTTATTTCTCTATTTTTCCTATAAGAAATAATAATATTCAAATATACCACAGAGTTAAACGCAAACGCGCGTATAGTTTAAAATACTTATCAAAAATAATTGAAATGAATGAAGTTGTGAATTTATTAAATAAATGTAAGAGGTTGATAATCCTTATTATATAGTTTTATAATAACTTACAATTGACATTACAAATGGTGTTCTTATATCATAGTATTTTGTTTATATTAATATTATATTTTAAATACCCACCATTTTCTTAAAAAAGTAATTATAACAACGTCACGAAATGTACCATAACTTTGTTCCGTGTGAACTTTTGTGCGTAGATGAAAAGATAACCTTATATAAAACGTCGCTGCGTTGGGTTATTTTTTAAAGTGGCTCTTTTATCTTCACCTTAGAGATAAATTTATAATATTTCAAATACAATCATGCATCCAGTGGGAATCGAACCAACTATGGTGCATACATTTTGACACTTATACATTTTAAATATCTTCTTGAAATGACATCATTCATCTACGAGCAGCACAATGTAAGTCAAAACATTTACAATAATATGTCTGTATTATTCTACTCAAAAATATATTTAATATGTCGACAATAATTCTTTTTTAAATTACAGCTTCCAAAAGCAGTTATCTTAACTTATAATTTTATGGAATGAACAAAAACTTATATATGAATTCGTTGAAATTTTTACTTTAATATGATAATTATTGTTTTACGCTAAAATTAAAAATTATGACGAATTAAATTAAATAAAAAATAACTTTTCTTCGTATACAGTGTTTTTAAACATGACGTCAATGAACAACAATTGAACAGAAAATTTCCGAATTATTGAAATAAAACTCATTTTTTTATATAAATATTTTTTCTCTCAAATATAATAATAGAATAGAATAGGTCGTGACTGTAAACGTGACATGTTGTGAGTTTGATTCTGACACTAGAGGAAATGCAATATTTAATATTTTCACATCTTCGCTCTGGTCAGCAGGCAGAAGTGCGGCGTTGACTTCCGCCACTTAACATGCAATGCCTCCAGAAATTGAGGGAATAAAAATTATATTTACATGATATTTCACTAGTGATTTTAAGCATCAGTTTTGCCTATAATAAAAACATAGACTGTAACATTTATATACACATTATACATTTTTTATTTCTTTTAGGCATCGTATACATAAAAGAATTTAACAAAAAAAATTTTAAATAAGACTTAATGATTTTTCTCAAAATCCTGTTATGATTTTGAAAATTTGAATACACTCGGTGTACTCTTCTTTTGCGGTTTACTTTCTGCAACCTATAATAAAAAAATATTTTTGATGTTTTATTTATATAACACAAAATAGTTGAAGCCAGTCGTGGCGTAGAGGACCAAGTGTGCGACTGTAAAAGCAACAGGTCAACGGCTCGCTTCCCACTCGAACAAATAGAAATATTTAATATTTTCATGTCGTTCTGCTAACGAGGCAAATCGCGGTCTTGAGTTCCGCCACTCAAAATGCAATGCTTTCAGCGGAAATTGATAGATTTGACACAACTTTCACTGATTTAAAGATCATGTCACTGATATGGCTTAATCATTCATAGACCCATATGGGTTATTCGTTTTAGGAATATAATAAAAATATTATATAGACCAGTAAAAAAAAGATATGTTTTTCTTATATACAAATTGCAAATTTTAAAAAAGGTCATACATGCGTGTTGCGTGGTGTAACTTAACTCTGCACATAATGATAGCAACAACAGCAATAAAAACTATTTCCATACTCACTGTCCTATCCCCCAGTAACAATCGCGCCTTATCCTCTTCCAGAGGCTCGGGCGCAGCGGCGGCGCGTCTGTGCAGTTGAAGTTTCTGTCTTATAGCTTGTGACACTATTACTCTGTTAATTAGATATACATACTTCAACATTTATAAAAGTTTTGTGTATGATCTCTTGGAAACAGTTCAAGTGATCTTTAGAAAACTACATTTTTATCGATTAAATGTTAATCTCCTTTACATGTCGAAATATCTTAGTAACACAGCTTAAAATATTAAATTCTATTATTATCTAATGTTACATGGATCAAAATGTTAATGTATTATTCATATAATTAAATATATTAACCTAAATAAAACTAACCTCCTCGTATCACTTTTCGTAGCCAACAGCAGGTCTAGCCAGGTCCAGGTAACATTGTGGTATTCCAAAGTGGGTAGCACCAGCGGCAGATCGCGGACATCTTCCAGGTTCTTCTCTTTGCTACCCTTGTATGAGACCCGCACGGGAACTTCTGGGATTTTGATGTAGATGAATAGTTTATTTTTTTCTGCTCGCTCCTGTTAATTAAAGATGTTATTAATAATATATACCAGTTCAATGAAGTTGCGGGTTGCCCCGCAGCAAGAACAAAAGCGTGTGACTGTAAACTTTTTTTTCATTTCCTTTTATTTTTATTATTTTATTAGGTCTCAGTATATTGACTACATATATAGTTTGCGTTTATGTTAACTAGCAGTATTCTTATCAATGTCGAATGTATGTTACAGCATTTGTAGACCTAGAACAGCCCTACCCAAAATTTAATCTAGGCCAGCTAAAACTTAACGTAAAAATAATACCTTCATTTTCTCGACATCATCCTTATCCTTCTTATCTCGTTTCACGTAGAAGTTAGAATTAGAATCTTTGGGTTTCTTCTTCAGCTTCTTTGAACCGGGTTTTTCACCTTCTTCCTCACCTTCTTCTATCGCATCAGGGTCGCGTTCAGGGAAGCAGAACCTTAGCATCGTGTTGAAGAATTTCTTTGTAAGTCCTAGTGTGGAGTATATAAATATACCTTTTTAATCTTTTTAACATTAGAATAGCCTATTAAAAATAAATATTTAATGTTTTCTTTTCTATAAGAATAAAAAAAACTAAAATAAAACCCTTACCTATCCGTATAGGCACTATATTAACTTCAAAATGTTCCTTAACAGAAATACCGCCCACCGGAGGACGATCGCGGCAGAACACACGCAACGCAGCACGGCGAGCCACTGGCGCTCGACCTGAAGCAGCTTGGGGAGCTAAGACCTGGGTTTATGCATAAATAAATTTTATAAAGATTGTTTAAAACACTAAACGAATCAATAATGTTCTGCTAGTTTGTGATATAGAAAATCGAAAAAGAGGAAAACCAATAGTAGTTTTAATAGTGAAAGTTGTACAAATAACAAATGTAAACATAGTGAAGTGTAAAGTAAGAACTTACAAGGCATTTGCCTGTAAAGGCAATCACCATTATATTACGGAGAATGATTTTGTTTATTATTTTATTGGTCTGACAAGACAAAGACCTGCATTGAGTTTTTCCTCTGAATATGTAGTTTGATTTCTTGCGAAAATAAAAAAAAAGTGTCTTGATACTAGGTAGGGCAGGTTGAAGTGAATAAAATACGTATAGAATTGGTCGATCATTGATTGTCATTTTCCTTTGTAATAAACGAAATAATAATATATTTCATTTATTATATTTATTATTTATTTAATAGATTAATATAGTGTTTATTTTAACGCAAACAGAAGAAATTAAAACTAATAATAATTAATAAATATTTACTGTATATAATATATTACTTACTTCTGGGAAAGGTTCATTAGGCAGCAGGTTCGTTACCCGGACGTAGCCAACTTCTAATTGATGTTCCACTGAATCATCGGACCGCGATGTCTTTGTATATCTAATGAATACAAAGAATACAAAGAAATTATAATTATGAATATATTAGATAATTATATGAACAATTTTCTAATTAATTCATTGCTACCTATACTTTCAATAAAAAGAGATTATAAAAATTAGAAATATTAAAAAGAAACTCTTACGTTTACTTTGTAGGTCAATTTAAATTAAGCGTATAGTTTAAATATGTGCAGTACTGATATATGATGACAGCTAGTAAAATCACTAACATTTTGAATTTAATAAATGAGTTGTGATTGTGTATTCTGAAAGACGGGTGTGAAAATAATGGTCTAAGCCTGAATTAGAATAATACAAAGCTTCTGTTATTTGAAAGAAACGAAGAAAAGAAGTGAATGAATTGGTACATTTGGGAAGTATGTTAAATAGAGATGGAAGATACGAGATGGATGTGAAAAGGCGTATTGCTGCCGCTAACAGTCTTAGCTTCATTAATGAGATGGCGAAATGTCAACACAGCTGCACGTTTGGCCGTACACAACGCAGTGATAAGTGCCGATACTGTTATACGGCAGTTAAACATGCATAGAATACAGAAGAAGAATTAACGAAAGAAGATTTTTTTTTATGGAAAAAGTACAAGGCAAACGAGCGGTCGGGTCACCTGATGATGATCACCGCCGCCCACGACCCCGTGCAGCACCAGAGGAGCTATAGGTGCGCTGTCCGGCCTTTGAGGTGGAGATAGACGCGCTTTTTGAAGGTACCCATATCGTACCAACCTGGAAACACTGCCGCGGGTAGGCTATTCCACAGTTCTGTGGCGCGTGGAAGGAAATTTCTGCGAAACCGCACAGTAGTGGAGTGCCACATATCCAGATGGTGTGGATGATATTTAAGTTTGTGACGTGCTGTGCGGTTAGAAAATTCGGCGGCAGGTAACAGGTCAAACAGTTCCTCAGAACACTCACCATGATAAATGCGATAGAGAACGCACAGCGAGGAGACGTCTCTACGCAGAGCCAAAGTGTCAAGCCTTTCACAGCTTACTGGGTCCTTAATGATTCGAACAGCTCTACGTTGTATGCGATCAAATGGGTCAAGCTGATACTGGGGTGCACCAGCCCAGAGATGAGAACAGTACTCCATGTGTGGCCGAACCTGGGCCCTATATAGGGCCAATCGGTGTTTTGGCGTGAAGTACCGTCTCGCTCTATTGATGACCCCCAGTTTCTTCGAGGCCAACTTGGCCTTGCTTTCCAGATGATCGCGATACTGGCAGTCATTCGAAACATTAAGGCCCAATATGCTGATACTGGGCGCGGCTGAAAGGGGAGTGTTCTGAAAGACTGGCGATACGATAAATGGGGTTTTTTTAGTGGTTAACGCGCAAACCTGTGTCTTTAGGGGGTTAAATTGGACCAGGTTCTTTTCACCCCATGAAGAGACATTCTCGAGGGATGCCTCAACAGAAGACACAAGTTTATTTCGGCTCTGTTCAGCGTTTTCCCGAGAAAGACTTGCGCGGCCGGAGTAAACAGCGTCCACCGTGCTGTCATCTGCATAGCAATGAATGCTAGAATCTTCCAGCATGTCATTGATATGCAGAAGAAACAGCGTGGGGGACAGCACGCAGCCTTGGGGAACGCCTGCGTTCACGGGCATATGATTGGAGCAAAAACCGTCGACGGCGACCTTGATGCTGCGCCCAGTGAGAAAGCTGGCGATCCACCTGCATAAGTTCTCGGGAAGCCCATAGGATGGAAGTTTAGCAAGGAGCGCCCCATGCCACACTCGATCAAAGGCCTTCGCCATGTCCAAACTAACTGCCAGGCCCTCTCCCTTGCTTTCGATAGCCGCAGCCCAACAGTGGGTTAGGTAAACCAGAAGATCACCGGATGAGCGACCATGGCGGAAGCCATATTGGCGGTCGTTAATCAATCGGTGATCCTCTAGATAAACCAAGAGCTGGCTATTGATGATGCTCTCCATGACTTTTGAGAGCAGGGAGGTGATGGCAATAGGCCTGTAGTTAGATGGATCGGAACCATCGCCCTTTTTAGGGATCGGGTGGATAAGAGCGCTCTTCCATGAATCTGGGACTACGCCGACTGAGTAAGAGTGCCGAAACAAACGCGTTAGCACCGGTGTCAGCTCAGGAGCACAAGAACGAAGCACTAAGGGGGAAATGCCATCTGGCCCGCTCGACTTGTGGATGTCCAAAGAGGACAGAGCTCGCCTTACAGCTTTTTGGGTGAACTTAACCTCAGGCATTGAGCTCTGGCACCGCGGGATGGTCGGCGGCGTTGATCCTTGGTCATCCAAAGTCGAGTTCGAGGCAAAGAGAGCGCCCAGGAGATCGGCTTTCTCTTTCGCCGTGTGGACCAAGATGTCATTCCCCTTGCGTAAAGGCGGAAGCGAAGGCTGGCTGAAGTTGCCGAGTGCCGCCTTTGAGAGCGCCCAAAACTGGTGAGTTCCGGACGGGTAGCTCTCAAGCTTCTCGCCGATTTTGGCGATATGCTCGGACCTTGCTTTGGCAATTTGCCGCTTAAAGGACCTAGAGGCCCGGTTATACTCTCTTTTTGAGGCTTTCACCTTCGGATCCTTAGTAACCAGCGCCTCAGCCCAGATTTGATATGCCTCGCGTTTGCTAAGGGCAGCAAGTTTGCAAGACGTATCAAACCAAGGCTGTGACTTGCCACCGATAGGCACTACAGTGCTAGGAATATAAAGTTCCATGCCCTGCAGAACCACGTCGGCAACAGCAGCGGCACAGGTACTAGGATCATCAGAAGAGAAGCAAACCGGCCCCCAGGGATAAGATGAGTAAAATGTACGCATCCCATCCCAATCTGCTGACTTGTAGTGCCAGACGCGACGAGTTACGGGTGTTCTGCGACTGCCGCGCTTAATGGGCACGACACTCCGTACCAGGCAGTGGTCAGAAGTCCCCAGAGGAGCATCGACGACAACCTGGTACTGTTCCGGAGTCCGAGTTCCGAAGTCAGCAGAAGGTCCAATAAGGAGGCATTGTGGTGGTCCACGTCCGGGAGTCGCGTTGGCGACTCAACCAATTGGGACAATCCATTCGCCATAGCAAGGTCAAAAACGGCCCTCCCCGCGTGGTCGGTGGTGCGTGATCCAAGCCAACTGGCATTGTGCGCGTAAAGAATACTGTGGAGATGCAATCTCTTCCTAGAATATCCTAGTACCATCCATATACAACTAACTCTTCACAGCGACTTGTCGGTCGTACAGTTCTGTACATACCGTGGAGTATGCTGAACAAATGGTGAAACCAAAACTCAAACAGTTAATCAAGAGTAGATCAGCAACCTATAGTTGTCCGTCAGGGTCAGTCAACATTTAGCGGGTCGACTAGAAAAACTCTCGTTGTAAAGCATATGGAAGCGTGTATTGTGTGTTGGCCGTCAGTCGGGGAAGCATTCGTTTCCCTATAATCCGTAGTACTTACAAGAAGTTGGTCAGCAGCAGGTCCGCTATGCCAAGCTGGCCGTCCGCATCGGTGAGGCGCCACCGTGCAGACTTAAAGCATATCTCGTTGTAGCGGTGCGGCGGCGCGTGCAGCGCGCGTGGGGCGGGCGCGTCCGCCGCCACACGCGCCTCGCGCCACGCGCGCACCATTGCGTCCAGCTCCTCGCCCAGTGACCATGCCGCTTCTTTGCATTCGTTTACCTGTCATATATACATGATACTGTAGTTTAGAAGAAAAAACAAGAACCCACAAAAAAAGCTAATTGATTTTTAAGTTTTACGTATGTTACGTCAATTATAATAGCAACTTTCTTCTTCTTCCTGCTTTTGCCATTGTCTACTTTCCTACTTAACCTACTTCACTTTTTAGGCCGGCGCGTAACGTGGCCAAACCATCTCAGGCGACGCTGAACGAGCGAGCGAGCTGACGAAATAAAAATAAAAAAATCATAAAAATACGTAACACCTATAATATTACCTGATCATCGAGTGCTTTCAGTTCCGCCAAAGCAATAGGGTCGTTTCCATTGATAGATCGATTCTTCAGGTAGTATTCTTTCTCCAAACGCCTCAGTCTTGCTAATGATTCCCTAACCTATCATATAAAAATATACATAGTTCTATTTTACTATACACTTATGTACAGAATTTACTCATATTAGATGACAATGTATTATATTATGCAGAAGAAAAGTTGCGCCATGAAATTAGAAAAATGATCAAAAATACAAAAATCTAATATTATAATAAATATTTTCATAATAAACTAAGAAGAACGTATCTATTGCATAATTAATAATGCAATGACAATCAGCTATGATTATTTATTGTAAATACTTCTTTTTAAGCTTCATACTTTATCCCCCCATATAATAAAAAGAGAGAACCTAGTGTTCCGTTCCTCGCTTTTCGTTCACACGTAAAACACTACGTGTTGAAAAAAAAGGAGAAGTGAGAAAAATTAATTAACCTAAATAAGGATCGAACCCACAGAAATTTAATTATTTTAACGTAAGACGCCTTTCCACAACACTTTGATAGTGGCCAATGGCATTTGGCCATTGAATAATTGCAATAATTTATTATTATGAGATAAGACAATAAAATTCAATGTAAATATTTATCATAAAATTATAACATGACAAAAGATACCGATAAGAAAGATACGATAAAATATGCATAAAAATCTTCGATAAATTATGTGTATAATTGCAATATAAAAATGCATTTAACATAACTCTGTTCTCTATCATCTTATCGATATGTGATGCGATAAAATATTCATACATAATAAATAAATTGAATATAAAATAGCATACATTCCATACGTATTCATACAAATGTAGATCGTTAATGTCATTTTTATATTTATTGATGTGTTTATATCTTAATTGTCATACGTTATTAAGTATAATTTAAACATTATAAAATACTAGCGGACGCGCGCAGCTTCGCCTACTTATTTTCCCTTAGGGGTGAATTGTAATACACCATGAAAAACGTGTTAAATGAAATATTTAAGAGTCTCAATTTCAAATTTTATAAAAATCAAAAGTTTTTTACATACGAACTTTCAACCAATTCTTTGCACCACTAGGGGATGGATTAAACTAAACCACGAAACATGTGTTCAATGAAATATTTTTTAAAGTCTGAATTTCATATTTTATAAAAATTGGTGGCGATTTAAAGATTTTTCCATACAAACTTTCAACCCCTTATTGGCACCCTTAGGGAGTAAATTCTAAAAAACCGTGAAACACGTGTGTAATTAAATATTTTTAAGAGTCTGAATTTACAATTTTATAAAAATCGGTGCCGGTTTATTTTTTTTTCATACAAACTTTCAACCCCTATTTCACCCTTTTAGGGTTAAATTTTTTCAAAATCCCTTCTTAGTAGATGTCCAGAATACGAAAGTAAGCTACTGTCCAAATTTCACGTTTCGGCTTAGCGGTTACGGCTGTGCGGGCGTCTTACCTCAGTCAGTGAGGACAAGTCCTTTTTTTAAATATAGATAATCAAGACTATGACGTAAAACAATCAATACTGTTAATAAATGCAACGACAATTTACCCACTTCACGCTTTTTCTCATAATAAGGTTGGCAGAAAGAATCCTATGTAGATATCCAGTACTATGACAGGCTTTTACGCAGTAACGAGTACATCCTCGGTAGTATAGTGGTAAGTATCCCCGCCTGTCACGCGGGAGACCGGGGTTCGATTCCCCGCCGGGGAGAGATTATTTTTGTTTTTTTTATATTCTATATACAATAAAATATGCTGTTTATTCAAGAAATAAAATATATTTTAAAAAAATATTATTTTTTAAATTTATTTTATTTATAGAAATATTTATTTAAATTTATATTTCCATTTCGGCGTTGAGTGCTACCCCTCAATACGCAATGCCTACAAAATCTGTTAATTGTGTTGTGTAATGAGAAAATGTATGTATGTAATGAGAATATCTATATCTTCAGAAGATGTAGGTCGTAAATATTTCAAGAATATAAATTTAGCGAAAAATATACATTTTCCTTCATTTGATCAAAGACAAATGTGTCAAAAAGGAATGATAAAATAGTTTTAAAAATTCTTATTTAGAGCTTTCCGTATTTGTAGCTATTATAGGTAATACTAACTAAATATTATTGTTATGATATCATACACTCTAGAATTGTTAAGTTCATAATTTATAGGGCTTAATATAATTATCTTTTATGTCACTTTTAAAATATCATATTCTTCATAATCTTGATATTTCCAAAATAAAATGTTACAAATGTCACCTGCGTCTGCAACTTGTGTATCAGGTGCCTGGGGTCGGTGTCACGGTGTAGTTGCAATTGGAAGCGCATTCGCGCGCGGCGTTCCAGGGTTCTACGCCGCTCCGGCTCCACATGGAGGACCACGTTGTTCACCACGTCTAGTAGCATGGCGTACTGAAAATATAAGGACGAAAAGAGAAACTAGAGTTAAAGATGTTACGACATAATTATGAATTTAATTTTTTTTAAGAAAATGGAGCATAAAACTGTAAACATTATTACAGTACGAAATAAAATAAATTATATTTGCTGTATTTTATTATAAAAATAAAAGACTACTTACTTTTACCGCAATTAAAAAATTATAAAAGTTTTTTAAAGAAAATTTTTGCAAGCTATCTATTAAAAATGCAGCAACTATTATCGAGGCCAGTCGTGGCGCAAAGGCACAAAGTGTGATAGTAAAACTGACTGGTTGTGGGTTCGATCCCCACTTAAGGAGATGAAATATTTATTTAAATTTATACTTTCATTTCGTGGCTCTGGTGTCGAAGCAAAGCGCAGCGTTAAGTTCTGCCACTCCACACGTAATGCTTCCAGAATTCGCCAGAAAGAGGGGCACGGAGTGTCTTAACACTAAGTTCCCGCAGCCTACCCTGCTGTGTGCGGGATACAGTATTAAGCTTATTTAATTTACTATTATCAAACACTATTTTGACTAACTTACAGTCCTCTAAATTATCCAATCTAAATACTTACTAAAACAACTTAAGCACCAACCTGTAAGGAATTAGTACAGACGTCCAAATCATGGTGCATCAACGTAAAGGAGTCATAGGGTTCCGCCCCGCCGGCTAAGCCGCCGCCGCCCGCTTCGCTCTCCTCGTGCGACACGTAGTGGAACTCGCACGCGCAACGTGACACTATGCGTTGTAACTGAAAATATACTTTATTGTATTTTAGTAAATATCCGATATGTCGTAGCCGTTTCTTAGGTAAAAATCCGAAAATCAAACATTCGCAGGCATCTTCATCTAACTTAAGTGCGGCTACGACTCGGACGTTATATTGTATATATATTTTTTTGCTTAATTCTGTATGTATCTCACATACAGGAAGGTAGCCACTTTATTAGTATGATTGTGAGGTTCTGTTAAGACAATGCACGAATTAACTTCTGACATTAACACAATATCTCTTAAAATTTGGTGGAAATTTAAAAACAGTGTCTCAACAATGGATTCACATTGTCTCAAAATAGTGTGTACCTGAGCGAATCCAGCATCAGCAGAAGGCCCCACAGTGCGTCCTATAACCCCGCCCGCGGAGTGTCCGCTGCCCACGAGGCGTGGCACGTCGGGCAGCGTGCTGATCTCCGCGCCCTGCCAACGCTCCTCAATTTCCTCTACTGATACCCATTGTATGTTTTCTGTGGATGGATGGACGTGTATTTTAGTGTCATGTCTTTTTAAACATAATTATGTTTTTTTTACAAAACATTTTTTTTCAGTAGATCACAAGAATAAGTAATAATAAAAACCTTACAATAAACATCTTAGATCAAAATATCAAAATTTAGAAAGCATATGTGTTCATATCATAAGGAAGGGTGCTTACCGAACAGCTGACCTCCAGCAGGAGCATTAACAACACATGTCGGATAACATCCCAATCCAAGATGCAACGGTGTGCGCGCAACTCTCTCCTACTTCAGCGTATTATATAGTCACGACACGACAAAGAACAGCGTTAAGTCCCGCTCCACAACACTCACCATCTAGTTGATCCCTATCAGCCGCACTAACAGTGGCGTAGTACTGCATGGCGGAGAGCGCGCCGCTCCAGGCGGCGGCTGCGGGCGCGCGGCGCACGCGCTGGCGCACCTCGGCCCGAGCGGCGCACAGGATCACGTAGCCGCGCGTCTCGCAACCCTTGAGCACCACTTGGGAGTTCACCAGCTCGACTGTGGGGAAAGATTGGGGATTAGTCATTTGTCAGTTTGACAGATTTGTCCTTATATTGTAAACATCCTAAGACCCCACTTTAAAAGCATTTTGGTGTTAATATATTGTATTGGTATAATCTTTAGTCATCTATAAGCTACGTAGTATTTAAAGATACGGAGAGAACCTTGATGAAAACTATGTTATGTTCGTAATTAATTTAAATAACAGTACAAGCTACAGATGAGTTCCATCGTCCAACATTTCTTTACGTACTCAATTAAAATCCAAAACAAAAAATAGCAGAAGACTTAAATGACTTTCAATTCATTAAAGCTACCAGGACTACATACTCAAACAGGCGGTGTGCGAGTTATCATCATCCAGCACATGTTTGAGATGCGAGTGCGAGGTATGCGCGGGGGGTGCATCGTCGGCGCCCGCCAGCTCGTCACTGAATACCACGGGCGCTTCGCCCCCCGCCTCGCCCGCCTCCGCTACTAGTGCTGCCAGCATGTTAGCGCCGCCTGACGAGTTTACGCTGCCGGACTGGAGAAATATTTAGGTTTGTTATAAATTTGAAGGATTTATGCGGAATTTAAGGACTGTAAGGCGCAGCGGTACATCGACCATGGATTTATTACCCACCCGAGGAAAAATGTATGAATTATTTTATATTTCCTCACTTTGGTAAGAACACGATGCAAAACGTAAAATTAATAATAATTATAACGTATTACTTGTGCTGGCGCGGGTGGCGGCGATACTACATCGGTCTCTCGTTGATGCTTCGGAGAGGTCGCAGGTTTCTCCTCTTCTTTCAATGCTTTTGTTGACAAATTCTTTTTCAGTTGCTGAAAAAACAATATAATTACAATTTACATTCTGTTCAAACTGAATAATTTATAATAATAAATTAACATTACTAAATATTATACTCAAAAAATAATATTTTATATATTTTTTTTATCATATCAATATTGAGGTTTAAAAAAAATACATTGATTTCTAAAAAACTAAAATATATCTGAGACTTATGACTATATGTAATTATCAAATAGCACAAACGCCAAATTTCTATTCAGTTTAGTCCAAGCTGTGGGCAAATCATGTATGCAGTCATAGGAAACTGATTTACTAGGAGGCTAACGACTTTATTACCGTCGACCGTCGCACTAACTTACCTGAGTCTTAATATAGGTATCAATAAGCGCAAAGGCCAGATCCCTGTTCAGCTTAGTCCAAGCTCCACGTAGATCGTGTACGGCGAGGCGATGTGTGGGCGCGGGGGCTGCACCGCCACCCGCCTCGCGACCGTAAGACACTCGACGTACAGACAAGCAGTAGCATTTCTCCATTGCACCGGTGTTTGAGCGAGTGCCCTGTTGAAACATTTTTTATCATATATATATATATATATATATATGTGTGTGTGTGTGTATATATATAATATATTTATATTTAATGATAGTTCAAAATAAAATCAAATTGTGCGCAGTCTTAATATTAATTACTTCGTCTGCCTGTTCAAAAAATTACTTGTTCTTCTTTACAAATTAGCCACATTTTAAGGAGTTAATAGACAGAATTAATTATAGTAATTCTATACTGCCTCATTTTACAGATATTGCAGATGCAGTTCGAACATTTCACGATGACAACTATGAGGATTAACTTCTCACTCATCACACGTATGCTACCCATATTTGTATCATCATATCATATTAATAGATCAATTTTAACTGTACACGTGATAGTTGTGGGTAAAGGGGCTTTAGAGAATGAAATATTTTCCATTTCCTGGTCTGATAAGAAAAAGAGCGGCATTAAGTTCCGCTACTCAACACAATATATCTAAAGTTGGGCAGCAAGTGGATGACGGGGAGTTTTTAAACTACGCTAACCCTGCCTACCCTGCTATGCAGTATAAATGAGAAAGCTACAAATAGAATCCTCTATGAACACTAACCTCCTCCCTCTCAGCATCACTAGCACTAGCACCAGCACCAGGACCAACAACAGGCACAACGGCGGGCGTCTTGAGCCAGATCTCAGCGTCGTTGAGATCGCAGTTCATGTACAGCGTGTCCCAGGCGGCGCGCGCTCGGCGTATGAGCGTGTCCGACGCGTGCACTAGCGAAAGGCGGTGCCTCGAGCCACACGTCACGCGCACTCCCAGCATCTCTATACCGCGTTGCATTGAGGATGACGACCAATAGAACACCTGGTGATGCATATATACAACTTGAATATGTTTTGAAATATCTTTTTCTAAATACCAATGTTTAGAAGGGTGAACTTCAAAATGGCCACGAAATAATATGTGCTTGATGGACTGACTAAAGAAATTACTCTTAGTAAAGAAAAAATATTGAACATATTACCTTAATCTGTTAAAACAAAACACAGAGTTGAGGTCTGTCTGTTAAATAAAGTCATGTCAACTTAAATGGAAAAAGAAAAACTTTAAAAAGAAAATAATTTAATATATGTTTACCATTCGTGTCTCAATACGGAAATTCAAATTCTAGAAATCCAAAATTGAAATCTTGGATTCCAGCAGAAAGTAGATAATGGATGAATGGTGAATGGATAAGTGGTTAGTAGTAGTGGATAATGTAAACAATATTTTTTCTCTAAAAGTGCACAAATTAAAAATAACATAACTTAAATGAAATTTACCTGTAAATTATGTAAAGTAAGTGAAACGCTGACGTTCCTATAGTGCCTCGACAACTGCGGTTTCCGTGGACGCATGTTGTTAAACACGCGCCCGCGTCGCGTGGGACGGGTGGTCCCAGATAGGATTAACTTTAAGCTTTCAAACCATCTGGAAATGTAATAGAAATATTAACAGTTTTATATTAATAAATATTTAATGACATGTATAGGCGCCTATAATATTATAATGTAAATATTAAACAACTGAATTACTTGTATCGATGATAAGTAATCGTTTTAAGATTTTTAGATGTTTTTTTTTTATTTTCTGTCTTGTCTGTGAATCATCCGGCAAAGAAAATATAAAGTAACTATAAAAGGAAATATAAAAGAACATTAATTTTATACACAAAACCAAAGGGGTTCAAATTCTGCTCACTCAATTAAGTCATTCCATATATTTCTTTTGTCGTTATAATTTTAAAAATAATAAAACTGATTAAAAGAAAACGATGTAAAGTTTTTTTACGCCTACGACAGTATTTCTTTACACAGAGTGTTTTTGTCGCCACTACTTTTAATGAAACCATAATTTTAACTACTCTATAAAAGCCTAATACAATTAAAACAAAAGAAATTTTGCTAAAAATTTATAAGTTATTATTTCAAACAAAATAATTCATAAAATTATCGTTGTAAACTAACGGCCGATGTTAATATTCAATCCTAATCCATAAATTGCAACCATAGATTGAAATATCAATCCATTTTTTGAGTTTAGCTTGCCAATAACCTATCGAAGTACTTCATTTTCAATCTTTAATTTCAATCTATCGTTGGAAGGACTAACTAGAGATTAGGAGGGAACTTTGTATGAAAATGACAGCTTGTGCGTGCCAATAAACGATCTGTCGATTTTGACATTACGTTGGATAGCAAACATGACAGCTAATTGCGATCCGACATACTTTGGGGTTTACTGTATCATACCCCCGGATTGCAAGATTGTATTTACATTATATTTTATTTAGAAAGTAAATAAATATGTGGAATGGCATTTCTTCGAGTGATAGTAATGATAGTGTTATGTAGTCACTGTTAGCAATTACAAATATATGCAGTGAGCATATAAAAATATATCAAGAGAGTGCTAAAAACTTCTTTCAAGTTGGTGGCTTTCTTGGAGTTATTGCTGCAATTGATTGCACCTGCATACCTATGTGTTTATCGCCATGTGAGTATTATTAAGTTACATAAAGTTTTCTTTACAAAAGCAAGCAAATTATGGAAACTTTTTTTTGTATATTGAATCTCAGTTACTAATTACCATTTCATTTCTTAATTTGAGCTCTGGGCTTATTAATTTCAGTTGCTGATTTTCTAAATTACTATCTTATATATTTGTAAAATAGTATTTTATATTATTATAGGCAGCAAAATGTGATGCAAAACATTATGGTAAATAATGGAAGTAAAGTACCAAATATACCATATTTATTAACACAAGTTCTTAATCCAAGTACTGAAGCAAAGCTGCAAACAAACATATATTAAACCAGGAATATAATAAAAAGGTATTATGTTAACCTACTATTAGTAAATAAGATGTATAAGATTTAAAAAATTAACTGGTTTATATATTTATTTAACCTTAGGTTTAGAGAGAGTATATAATATTTTAAAAATAAATGGTATGGAAAAAAGGGTACGGACCATATATAAAAAAAACTTATTACTATTTATTAGTATGATGTGTAAATAGTATTAAACTTATTAGTATTCATTAATTATATACCTAATATACAAATTTTATATTTTTAGAACATTTGCAATACAATTTTATATTATGGCACTCCGTTTGCAGAGATCTTGATTTGGAGGAAGTACCAGGAATGGAAATACTTTCATGACATGATAGATAATGAGGACAGCACTGCAATATAAGATATCACACAAAGGACATAAATAATTACTTTATAAGATGAATTGAAAGTCAAATATTTTATATTTATTAATTTCTTAAGAAGTGAGAAGATTGTTAGTTAATCATAGTTTTACTTGTTTTTGGGAGTGTGAATAAAGAAAACAATGTGTATTGTAATTTTTTTATTATTAAAAAAATGTAACCAATTTTTTTATTTTACTCTTTTATATAACTATTTTTTATTTCTTAATTTGCGCTCCATGTTTGTAATTTTATTAGCTTTATTCTTCATACATTTCTTATAAGCTACAAAATATTTCTTGCAATCACTGTTTTGTTTTTACTGAAAAAAATAAAGTATTTATTAGTTCATTGTTTAATAAAGCATTTATCAATATAAGTTAAAATAACAATCTTGCACTTAATCTCAAATTTTATTCTTTGTTATCCAATGTAGCAATAAACAATATGAAATTGAAATAGCCAAGCAAAATGATATTAATATTATAATGAATTCAAAAATTATATAGAGGCTAACGCCTTTATATAATTTTTCGCAAAAATTTTTCTCGCAAAAATCATGTATATTTAAACTTAATAAACAAAATTATGAATACATACGATACTTACCTTACTATGCCGGACTCCATTAATTAAATTAAATTAATTATCTTTAGTTCAGTTTAGTTGTTATTTTATGGCGTTTCAAGTTATGCCTAATAATTTATACACGAAAATGGGTTAGGAATAAAGTATCTTAAAACTAACAATTAATTATTATATTATAAAAACATATGCTTCAAAATGACATGTTCGAGTTCCATTGTACGCACCTAAGCATATTGCATTAAGTTTTAAAAAGTGTTTTAATATTATTAATTTTTATTCTTTTTTAGTATTTTGGGACTTATAGATTTTTTATTTTATTAAATATAGTTTTTATAGGACTTTTATAAGTAATATTAATTAATTTTAAATTTAATTTAGCATATATATTAGGATTTTGTAAATTTAAAAAAGATACGTAAAACGAAACTATCGTTACTGCAGGGAGGGCCCTGCAATCCACTATTGACGATAAGTTGACATTACCCGGATTGGTTATTGGCATGCAGGTTAGAGATTGAATAGACGTGTCGAAAAATCCAAGATTGACATTAACTGGAGATAGGAGATATATTATTAACATCGGCCGTTAAACGACATTTGTTAAGAACGACGCACGCAGACATAAACCTATCAAAGGGACACCGCTGCACATGCCTCATTCCGAATTCCAGTCGTAAGTTTTGGGGGCAAAGTTCAAAGTGGTTTAACCTTTAGTAGTATTTTTGTAGTAGTGTTTACGTTATTGGTATCTATCCGTAACTGTGTTATTACGTAATACAGTATGCATAAACATCATGAAATGAAAAACGTCTACGTCTAAACTGTTGATATATTTTAATTATTATTTTTAGACATTTTGGTTTGAAATATTTTTCCCTATGTGCTGCTCCCGTAAAAGGAGTATATGTACATTGGTATATAAATAGAAAAAAATGTAAAGAGTCAAAGTCACTCACCTCAAAGTGCTTCCATAAAGCAACAACACTGGTCCGTCTCCTTCGATAGGCTTAGTATCCATACTCAAGTGCATATCTAACCCTTGCGATCTGAACGCTCTGTAGGAGTCATGTTCCTGTAACAATTTTATTATGCTGTAGTTTTGTTACACTTTGCAATAGCGTGTTGGCAACAAGTTTTAACAATTATTTATTTATTTTATGTATGAAATTTTAAGAGCTGTTACTGGTAAAATTTCATACTTAAAGAATCAGTACATTAGATCAGAGTGAATATTCAATTTTAATTTCAGTCATCGTACTCGCTGGCGTGCCCGGATATCAGTCACTCACCTGGTTGCTTGAGTACTCGGGCAATCGTGTGGGCGCACAGGGCGCGACGGCGTGGTGGTCACGCGCGTCGCCCACGCACTGCCAGCCCAACTTAACCGCAAGACGCAGCGCTGGCACACGCAGCACACGGCAGTCGTCGTACTTGCTGGCGGTGCGCACGAACACTTTGAGCTCCCCTAGGAAACCCAGCTTGCCTGTGGATATAGTTTAGCAACGTACAGTTTTATTAAATTAGTGACCATATCCAGAGGATGTCCTGACTAATATCTGTCCAATATTTGTTTACGCGACCCCGTATCCTCGAGTTTGTTGGTACGCGACCATATTTGTTGGTACGCGACCCCGGATCCTCGAGCCGCCACTCTTATATCCTCATCCAGCCCGTAAGAATGGTGTCCTCCCCCCCTCTCCTCTTTTCCTTAGCTCCCTCCTTCTTTTACCTATCCTTCCTTCTATTTTCCCTCCCCTCGGTTTTTCCCCACAAGGGGTTTTGGAGGTCAGATGCTACCGGGCTACCGTATCACGCACGGGCACGGCTAAAGACGCTAGTACCCAGACGGAAACTCCGCTTTGCAACGTGGAATATTGGCGCTCTGACCGAACGATGCAGGGAATTCGCAGATGTACTCATGAGACGTCGGGTCCAGTGTGCTTTCCTCCAGGAAACACGCTGGAAAGGCAATAAGTCCCGTAACATCGGACAGGGTTACCGGCTTATATACACTGGGTCACCTTCAGGTAGAAACAGTGTGGCGGTAGTGCTTTCTGAAGAGCTTCAGAATGGGCTCCTTGAAGTTGACCGTCGCTCCGACCGTTTGATGCGGGTGAGGGTACTGATTGAGGGCGTTACCACAAACTTAATCAGTGCCTATGCTCCCCAGGCGGGATGTAGCGCGGCCGAAAAGGAGACATTCTGGGAGCAGTATGAAGGGGTGCTACTTGCTGTGCCGTCTACCGAAGTGGTCTTAGTTGGGGGGGACTTGAACGGGCACGTCGGTAAGGCTGCTGAGCCGTATGAACGTGTTCACGGGGGTTTTGGGCACGGTCTTCGCAATGCAGAGGGAGAAAACATTCTGAGAACCTGTATTGCGTCTGACCTGACCATCGTGAATACGTTCTTCCAAAAGAATCCTCAGCACCATATCACGTATAAGAACGGGTCCCACTCAACTCAAATTGACTACTTATTGACCAGACGGTGTCATATGGGCAGAGTAACTGACTGTAAGGTCATTCCAGGCGAAAACCTAACGGCCCAACATCGCCTTCTTGTCATGGACTTTAACGTCACTCCGAAGAAGAAAGTCGCCGAGAAACGTAGCCCTCGGATCAAGTGGTGGTTGCTGAATGGACCGATGCAGACCGACTTCCTGGCAGAGGTGAAAAGGCATAATCTTTCGACTACCACCGAGACTGCTCAGGATGCTTGGGATCGGGCTCAGTCGGCAATCATTGCGGCGGGCAGGCGAGTTCTTGGCCTTTCTAGGGGAGGACGTGTCATCGACAAGGAGACATGGTGGTGGAATGACGAGGTGCAGGAAGTGACTCGTGAAAAGAAGGCTGCCTTTAAGAAGTGGCAGGAATCCAACTCTCCTGAAGACAGACTGGAGTACACAGTAGCTAAACGTGCCTGTAAAAGAGCTGTAGCCAGAGCCCGCAGTGAAAGTTTGTCACCATTGTATGATAAACTTGAAACTGTGGAGGGGCAGAAGCTCATTTACAAACTGGCACGTTCCCGGGATAAAGTGACGCAAGATATCGCAAAATGTCTTTGCGTCAAAGATTCCCAGGGCACGCTGCTCTGTAGTCATGCCTCTGTGAAGGAGAGGTGGAGAAGCTACTTCCAGGAGTTGCTGAATACTCAGCACCCATGCAGTCTTCATCACGACCCACCGCCTAACCTCGGACTTATTGCCCCAATAACCCTTGACGAAACACGTAATTGCCTTCGACGCATGAAGAACGGAAAAGCGGTGGGACCTGACGACATTCCGATCGAAGCGTGGAAATCGTTGGGCTCTCTTGGTGTGCTCATGCTTACTGACCTTTTTAACCATATCTTGAACACTGGTAAGATGCCGCATCAGTGGCGGCTTAGCTTTATTACCCCTATTTACAAGGGAAGGGGCAGTGTTCAAGATTGTGGTAGTTATAGGGGCATTAAGCTTATGAGTCATACCATGAAGCTCTTCGAGCGCATGATCGACTTCAGGCTCCGCCGAGAGTGTACTGTCTCTGAGTCTCAATATGGATTTCAGCCAGGATCGGGCACCATGGACGCCATTTTCGCCCTCAGAACTTTGATGGAGGCATACAGGGAAAAAAGGAGAGCTCTGCACGTGGCCTTTTTAGATCTGCAGAAGGCCTTTGACTGTGTGCCTCGTCAGTGTATCTGGTGGGCATTGCGATCCAAAGGGATCCCTGAGGCCTATATTGAGATTATCAGAGGCATGTACCACGATTCCGCTTCTATGGTTAGGACTGCTGTTGGCGACACTAGACCCTTCCCGATTACAGTGGGGGTTCACCAGGGCTCGGCTCTTAGTCCGTTCTTGTTCAATGTAGTGCTCGATACTGTCTCGGCTCACATCCAGGACCAGCCTCCATGGCTGATGATGTATGCCGACGACATAGCACTCATTGCCGAGAACCGACTGACGCTGGAGCGTAAAGTGAACCTCTGGAAGGGTACGCTTGAGAACGGCGGCCTTAAACTAAATGTGTCGAAGACAGAGTACATGGCCTGCGGGAGCCGGGACTCGAGCACCATCCTTATAGGTCCTGAGCCAGCCGTTAAGTCGGAGAAGTTCAGGTACCTTGGATCCGTTATGCACGAGTCTGGAGGCATCGACCACGATGTCCATGGCCGGATAAGCGCTGCCTGGGCCAAATGGCGGGAGGTCACTGGTGTGGTCTGCGACCGCAGAATACCGCCCAAGCTCAAGGGGCTGATATACAAGAGCATCGTCCGACCGGTTCTTTTATACGGCAGCGAATGTTGGCCAGCACTATCTCGGCACACTCAGGAGCTTCACGTCACGGAAATTGAAGATGCTGAGGTGGATGTGCGGCGTAACGCGGTCTGACCGCAAACGCAACACATTCATTCGAGGTAGTCTTGGGGTCCGTACGTAGCGGATAAGCTCCAAGAGCGTCGCTTGAGATGGTTTGGCCACGTTACGCGCCGGCCTAAGGACTATGTCGGACCCAAGTGCCTTGCTATACCAGTTCCTGGGGCGCGACCTCCCGGACGCCCAAGGAAGCGCTGGTTGGATGTCGTGATGCAGGACATGAGAGCCAATGGTCTAACCACCGAGGACGCAAAAGATCGTGCAATGTGGAGTAGGTTGAGTAGGAAGGCAGGCCCTGGTAATAGCCGGGATTAATGCCAGGAAGAAGAAGTTTTGTTAAATTAGTTGGTTATAATATTGTGTATGCCGATATAACTATATAGCTCTGTCATCTTCTAGGACTACGCTAATATCTACTAAAAATCTCTACTACTACTAAAAAAACTATCAAAAAATGTATTACACTTATGATCGTATTTTTTTCCATTGGAAGTCACGTCGATCGGTCCTTTGCTGCACGAATTCTACTGCTTTTCAGAGCCAAATAGTCAAGTCACCTGATACCTCCACCGGGTGGACTAACGACATACCGGCCAACGTTTGCGTGACGAACAATTGTCCAATGAAACTCTCCGTGACAGTCAGGGTTTCAGACGAAATTGTCATCAATTTACAGCCTTATTACATGCTTTGCCCAATAGACAGATCTCACGCGAACACTCTCTTATAACTTGTCATATAATAATATAAAAAAATGCCATATATATATATAAGTTTCTCCATTAAGACAAGTTTAGTTAAAAATAGCAGCATTTTATAATGCTGAATTACATTACAATCTATTTGACTGTTCCTCATTACAGACTTGAATGCAAAAGGCTGGCAGTCAAAGCTCATCTATACAATTCATTCATTCTGTCACTCCCTCACCATTAGTCCAGTCCAACACCAGGTCAGTCCACGTCAGTTCCATCTCCTCGGTGGTGTTGTAAGGGTCCAGCGACACGTGCAAGAGGCAGGTGAACTTGGCGCAGTTAAGAGTTAGGCGGCCGTGGAACAGCAGCCGCACCTTGTCCCACCACGCTAGTGGTGCTGACGGATCCAATGACGGACGCGATACTTGGTCGAATGCTGCCGACAATGACTTGGATAAAATTAAATTATATTGTACAGTATGGTTAACTACATTTGGCCGCCCTGATGAAGATTTTTTCTTACTTATGATTATTTTTCTCCCGAGAGAGTACAATGCATAGAAGGAAAGTATAACTACGCAACATCTCTCACGAACTTAAAAGTTTTAACACCATGACTACTTCCTGAGAGAAGTTCTATGGAAAATAAAAAATATTTATATAAATTATGATGTAAATAAATCTAAAATCAATTCTGATGCTTAAATATTTTATCGGTTTGCATAGTAACCATACATAAAAATAGCAATACAATATTTATTTTAAGTAATTGCCTAATTAATGGATTAGATATTGTTTATTATTTAAATTATTATAATAAAAAAACGTATGTAACTGTCTTAAAACTTACCAAGATTACAATGAGCAATGACAGGTTCCCAGCAGGGTCCAAACGCGTAGCTGTACTCCGTCATCTCACAGCACAAATCGTAGTACCACTTGAGAGGCATCATGCTGCGTTCTAGTTCGACTATACCCCACGGTTCACCTTGGTCTATCACCACAGTTCTGACAGCTGCGGAAGTGGGAAATTAATGAATAATGCTATAAGCTAAGTATTTTTAGTTAGGTTCACTTTGAGGCAGTAATCTGGTGCTAGAAATAGGAATAAAATATATAGATTCACAACTCAACAATAATTCTGCTAGTGTGACAAATAAAAGAGAGTTTTAAAAGACTATACTTTGCCTTACCGAAACAAGTGCTAAGTGTCACGACAAATACTAGTAGGGCTCGATCTATAACAACGGTAAATAATAATATCCAAAATTTTTGAGTTTGTTAAACCCAGAATCTTTTAACACAAGATTCCCTGCCTCCCCTACCAACCCTGTTAGAAATCATTAAGGTTCTTTTTTTCCTGTTCATTTACCTCTAACCGGCGGCACCTCCTCAGCAGCACACAGCATGCCCCACAGCCTCAGCTCGCTCATGCTGAGCAGTGGCTGCGGAAAATCCCTCAGCCGGAGCTGCCATAACGCACAGCTGACGCTGACCGACCGACACCAGAGAGTAGTGAAGTCTAAACCATCTTCTGGCCATGGACTGTGAAGTGTTTTATTATAGTCTTGTATACATTTTATAGAAAAAATATTATTATTTTAAATTTTAACCTTTGTGCACATGATATTTAAAATATACACATAACTCTAAATAACAAAATAAACAATAATAAACACAAAACATATATCACAATTTATGTACTCCACTCCTCTCTTACCAACATGCTGTAATTTATTGCTACCCTACTCTATAGGATTAAGTTTAGGTAGGCAAACTGCTCTACCATACTCTAATAAAAAAACTCTTCCTAGTCCTCACCATTGCACTCTGTTTTCATGTAAAGAAAATTTAAATAATCACTTCCATGTGACGAAGGCCTGTATAGTATAGGCTACTGCATCTTGCTCTATAAGTATCACCATCTTACAAGCAATCGTTCTTATCCTCCCAGCCGCCCTCTCTTTCCCACGTACAAAAAGCTGACGTGATAAATTCGAATATTTATTTAAAGCTATTTGTACGTGTACACGCTTACCTATCACAATCGATCTTCCTGACCCTGGCGGCGGCCCTGTCCTTGCCGTGCAGGGAGGGGTCGGCCAGCGCCAGCACGCGCAGTGCGCTAAGACAGCAGGCCACGAGGCGCGTGCGCGGCGGCGGCGCGGCTCGCGTACGCTGCACGTAGATCTGCGCGTCCTTGTGGCGCAGAGCCGCGTACAACTGCTCCACCTTGCCCGCCGGCAGGAACAGGTGGGGCTTGCAGAGCTCTTGCACCTATTGCGGGCATTATTACATTTTTAAATATTTTATACACACTTCATTCCACATTTGTATATACGGGAGGACATAGCAGATTATACAGAGGAAAGCTACTATCAAGACATTCCGCCCTCAACATACTGCAAAATTTTCGATATTCCGTGTAGAGCGGCGGATTAGAGCAAGGAAAATAATTATTTTTTCCTAGTGAAAATCGGAACCACTGCTGTCGTGTCTTCATTCACAGGCTGTGCATCCCAATATTACGGCGAAAAGTGAGGAACCGAGTGCTAAAACATCAGGTCTCCTTGTGCCTAACAAGCTCATGCGAAATACAACGTGGAGCTAAAAGACAACTTAAAAATTACCTTTGCGTCTAACATGGTTCGTCTCTTTTGACTCTCCTTGTACTCGTCCTCCAATAATTCATAATTATCCCTTAATCTTACTTCGAAGGGATCGTCGCTCATTTCAATGATTATTTCATCTATCTACAACCGAAAATGTAATTAATCATTATTTCATTTATTTTACCATCACGATAAACAAATTGTATTCTATTCTAGTTATTACAATGTAATCATATTTGAATTAATATTACTTTGATCACGGCATCGCACGTTTGAACTATATATTAATTTACTAGTCTGAATTGCTTCCTTATTCTAATAACATTAAAACCTTAAAGACCATTAAAAGTAAGAACCAGTAAGACCATTAAATTTTAAAGACCATTTAAGGCAATTCAATAAAACAGTTATTTAACAACAATTATTTCGAGCAAAATACTTTATATTATAATATTCTTTTTTGTAGGGACCAATTGAAATCAAACAAACATTAAATGTAAACTTCCTTTAAGTTTACCAAAATAGAATATTGAAAACTTTGTTAACATATTGAACATTTGAATTAGTTAAACTGTTCCTGAGATAAGTGTTCAGAAATTTACAGTGGAAACAAACAAAAATGTTAAATATTACATTGATTAAATCACACAATAATCGTTTAAGTCATATATTCCTGTCATATCTTCTATGTACAGACTGTCATCAGTTATATTTTTATTTGATGTATTTATAATACATTAATAACTTACCTTGATATGCAGATCGCTAGGCAGAGGACTGTCTGCAGTGAAGGGTTTCCTCTTAATGCCATGTATTATCTTCAACCATTTAAACAGCGACACGAACTCCCCTTGGACAGCTTCAGCAAAACGGTGCTTGTATGGAAATATCACTCTGACTAAACCTACATTGACCGCCCTGTAATAAAATTAAATAATGATATTGTTATTCTTACCCACATGTTGAACAATAAGAATCAGTTTTTTTAAATTTCATTAAGCTTAGCGCTGTACCCCACAGATAGGGAATGTAGTGTTAAAACACTCCATTCCCTACTTTTCTCTGAATTCTATTGACATTGCGCGCTTAGTGGCAAAGCTGAACAATACGCTTTGCCACGTGACCAGAGAAAGGAAATTTAAATATTAAATAATCCATGCCCCCCGAGTAGAGATAGAACCCAAAAACGTTTACAGCGTTTACATGGTTATGTCACTAAGGCAATAAGTAACTTAAAAAAAAAATTTTAAAAACACTCTACTTACCAGACCTTATTCCACATGAGCACAAAGCCCTCGCTGGCCTTCCTCTCGACCCTCACGTCGTGGTCATCATGAGCCCGGCACATAGAGAACCCACCCACGGTGATGATTTCGTCATTATTGAGCACCAACTTGAGCTGGCTCCAGATTATTGATAGACCTTTCTCATGGTCGTATGATACTGTCATGTCATCTGTTGAGACGGACTTAATTATTGAAATTAGTTAATAAAATGTTTTTGATGTTTTTCAAACTTCAAGCATATAAGCCTTAAAGTTTTCATATGTCTCCTCTGATTTGAATTTTCAAACTATTTTAGATTAGACGCGATAAAAATTGTTTAAATAAGACCAGGCAGACAAAAATATAATAAAGATTAACATTTTTTTTCATAATCATCGAATTCACAAGTTTCTATTTATGTTACAATGACGTCCAATGATATAAGATAAAGTGGGTCGTTCCCTGCTCTGAGAAATGACTTATTTTCCTTGTTTTATAAATAAGTTATATTTATTTATTCAAAACTTGGGCGGATGGTGGATTTATTATCCTCTGCCTACCCAAAATGCTATATGCCGGATATAGCGCAAAGCTGAAGAAAATTAAAACATAATTAAAGGAATGACTAACCTGTACCAAAAAGCATATTATTCGCCTGAGACAAAATAAGAACCAGATTAGTCTCGTTCTTGAATGACACTCTCCAATCTATTGCTCTCTTTTTCTTGCCTTCTGATTCCTGTATATGTCCATCTCGTTTAGTCTTCATACTCAGTTCTGTTCTAAAGTTTCTAATATCTCTTACTAGGGTGAGTATTTTACGATGTAAATTAGGACTCCATTCGGCATCGACACTTTCTAAAAACTGGAAGTCTAAAAGAGCTGAGTGTCGCTCTTTGGAAAGTACGTGTTCAATTCGCGCGAGACGAACATGAAAGAACGATGTTGGCAACTCATCGCTCCTTTGACAGTGTACGACACCTGTGGTTTGTAAGGTATTATGATATTAGTTTAATTTTAAAACTACGTTGTATCAATTAAAATTAGGAAGCCTTCATAGCGCTTTGGCAAAATGCTTATCGTAGTTATGGGTTCGCTCCTTTAAAAAAAATGTGGGAAAAATTATTTATATATAAAAAAATATTCCGCAACTCAATATGCAATGTCTTAATTTTGGGCGTTAAGTGGAGACGGAGCTTCATGGCATTACTCTGCTTTATGCGAGACATAGCGTGAAGCTGAAAAAAATCTATAACAGTGTAGAAAGAAGCAAAGAAAGTTGATATTGAATATTGGCTTCTTAAGTAATAAATAACTTGACTTCATGGTTCCCGTTGCCCTCCCAAGCGAAATACGAATACCTAAAAGTAAAAACCAAAAAAAAAAAACATCAACAACGAGTTTTGTTAAATTGTTTTATTACCAGTATAAGGCACCATTTCCGTCATCTTGAGTCCTGACACAACCGCCCCTGATTTCACATTAGTTTTCTCCAGAGTCACGGCATCTATCCTGGTCATGACGCACATTTTATCATTTATTATTAGAAACATGTTTATATGAGATAAAGCCACGTTGACAGTTAGGTTGGCGGTTGACTTTTCTACAGTTTCCCGTGGAGTGGTGGGTGTAGCACTATTCTTATATTCGTTTAGACAGTCCGTAAATGATATGATAGTTTCTGCGATCCTTGGACTCCATTCGATACGGAGACAGTCCATCATGGCTTCGATCTAAGGTATTTTTATAGTAATAGTTTAAAAAATACATTTTAAGAAAAGTAAATAATAAGTTTTATAGAAAATCAATTTTATAGATTTATTATTTGCTTTTCTTTTTAAAATACAAAGGACCAAATACAAGGACGAAGGGGCAATAAAAGATAAACTAGCAATGTATAACTGCACACATTTTTTAGTAAAAATGATAATAAATATTATATGTTATATAAATATTATATTAGTTTCAATGACATCTTGGGCATGCGATATTATAATACATTTAAGAAATAATTATATCATATAAAATTAAATATAATTAGTCTAAACAGAAAATCTCAAACTACCTTACATTAGTAAAAAGCTAGGCATAAACATAATGTAAAAATATAGATAGTATTTTCTTATGATGATCATTAATTCTTTATAGAAATAAGTAGTATTCAAATATTTAATACTACCTATTTATATAAAATATAATAACTACCTAATTTATATAATAACTACCTTAGAATCTCTAGGCCCATGTGTACCCCACTTCACAAGGGCTACTGCTAATAAAGCAGAGTCCCATGAATGGTGACGACGAGGGGGCGGATCCGCACCCACACCCGCACCTCTAACACTCCCCAGACCACATCGAACCCACCCCCCGTCGACTAGCAGTTCGGCACTCCAGTGACGTGATCCGACTACCAGTTGTGCCACCACCCATTTGTATGATTCTTCTGTATTACAAAATGGTAATATATTAATAATATGCGAGTGGAGCCTTTTTTTGGGAATTCATTTAGAACACAGGGCGGCTACAATTCAAATGTCATCAAAAGTCTTAGTATATATCAAAAGCCACAGATGCGCAGCAATCCACCTGCTAACTTCAAGGCGCAACGATAATGCAAATGAAAAATGAATAAACATTTGTTTTATCTTGTACCACTGTTACGTTTAAGTTGATGTAATAAAGTATTAAATAAATAAACATTATTATTAAACGCCAGTCCTGGCGTAGGGGCAGCAGCGTGCGACTGTCAACGCGACAGATTGTTAGTTCCCCCACTGACGAAATGAAATATTTAATTTAGGAAATGGAAATCCATTTCCTCACTCTCGTAAAGTGGCATTAAACGCAATGCCTCAAGAATTCGGCGGAACGTGTACAAATTGCAAAAATCAAAGATTTAAAAATATAAATTCTCAACATGTAGCGTAAAATCAAACCTCTAGTATCCAATAGCTGGTCTAACTTGACCTTCAATCCACTGCATCCGGCACTAAGCGAGGTGTCAGCGTGTTCTGGCATAGACGACCTCACAGCTCTTAGGGAAACTCCTCGCAGTTCCGCACAGCCTTGTATCGTACAGGACGAGGCTATACGTCCATACCAGGAGTTTCTACTCCATGCTGATGTTAGAAATATATGATATTTGCATGATTTTTTTGAATTCAATAAGCAATTAAGGCTTCCTTGGTCTACTCACTCGGGGAAATGATTTTTTTTCATTCCTCTCTATGGTAAGACAAACGATAACGACGTGGCGTTAAGTTCCGCTACTCAATGCACAATATCTCATTCATTCAGCAACAAGTAAGGAATGATGTGTCTTAACAATATGTTGCCTTTGCCTACTCTGCTATTTGCGGGACACAACATTAATATAAAAAAATATTTAAGAAACTTACATTTCTCTTGTGCTTCTACAACCAAAGGTCTGGATTTCTTTAATTTCTTCCACGCTCTGTACCATTTAAACGTGTTGCTATGGTCATACACTAAATGCAGTGTGCTTATAATTAGATACAAATTGAGAACACCTTTTTCCAGCTGCAATAAGGTTATTATTTTCATAAAAGAAAGGAATCTTGTAACCAAATTAATTATAGAATTTATATTTGTAAGTTTAAATTTAAACAAGATTTGCTTCTATGGATAATTTTTATAGTTTAAAAAAAATCAGCTTCACAGCAGAGTAGGCAGAGGGAACCTAGTAAGACACGCCGTGCCCCACTTTCCGCGGAATTATGAAGGCTTGCAACTTAAGTGGCGGAACTCAACACCGCCCTTTGGCTTGACACTAGAGCGAAGAAATGGAAATATAAATTTTAAATAAATATTTCATTTCCTCGAGTGGGAATCGAACCCACAACCAGTCGGTTTGTAGTCACACTTTGTGCCCCTGCGCCACGACTGGCGCTTGGATGACTGGATTTATAGTTTTAATATTTCTTTATTAGCTCCACATATCTCCTGCGTACAGCACCATCGCCTGTACAATAAAACAACGCACTGCCATAAATGTTCTCATAATTTTAAATATTATACTGTCTACATATATCTTATTTTATCAATACTCTGTTGATCATGGAGTGACCAGAACATTTTTCATAAGAAAAACTGGGGTGCCAGAATTGAGCGGAAAATGTGGAACACAGTGTCTTAACACTATGTTTCCTCTGCAAACCCTGTTGTATGCGGGATACAGAATGAAGCTGATTTAATTTAATTTTTATTTTAAAAGTTAGATGTTTTTTAAAGAATATATATATGAAAAACAATAAAATATCATACTTTAGCATCCAATTTCAATTTATCCAAGTACATCGGTCGTATTTGTCGATCAGTCCGCAACTCTAGCGCGTCCATTTGGAACGCTACATACATTTGGGGACCTATTTGCAAGGTGGATACTATTGAAGCTGCACTAAATCTAGAATTAACCTAAGAAATTTAAATTTAGACAAATCAATAATTTCACAAACTGATTTTGATCTTTATTACAATGAAAAAAGTATAGTTACCTCTAAACTACTCAAATTCATCTCAAAATTAGTATCTGTTATGTTGTCCTTATAACCAATTTTCGTATCATCTATTTTTAAACTAAATATCTGTTGAAAAAATAATTTGCCAAATATATTATTATTAACTAATAACTAAAATACTATCGTTTCACTAGATTAAGACTTCTTGCCGCATCAGTCTAACTGTGTAGGAGACAATTGTGAGTTAAATTCCTATTTCGGGGCTTTGTGTTCTGCCGCTCATCACCCATTGTCTTCGAAATTGAGTGTAGGGAACATAGTATCTCAACACTTTGTTATCTCAATCTATTCTGCTTTACGCGGGATAAAGTATGAAGCTAATAAAAAGCATACCTTTGGTATAGCAGGAGCGAGTCTTAGTAACAATGTATCATAGTAATGTTCAGTATTTTGCAGTACCACAGAGTATTTTCTTTTATTGTGCTTTTGGAGACAAGCATACAACTCATCCTCAACTAATACTTTTGGACTACATATTAATGTATGAATTTTCTGCAAATGGATTGGATTGAAACATAAATTGCTTTTTTATTTTTTTCTAACCAACATAAATGCTAAAATATCAAATTAAATATAAACGTCACAAGAAAAATGGTTGAACAGATTTGAATATAATTTAAATCATATATTACACTGCATAAGAAAAGCTATTAACTTATGTAAAAACATGTTTTTTTTTTATTTCTATTATTATCACAATAGAAATCCAAATCAAAGAAGCACTAAATAAACTTAATACCTCAACTCACCTCTACATTGAAAGGTCCTTCTGCTTTGACAGTGCCTTCAAGCAACAAATTAGAACAAGATACATCTGCTAAATCTTTACAATTCCTAGTTAACTTCACATTAGCATTATCTATGTGGGCTGAGAACACTAATGTCCTTGCAGGACCTCCGGCTGCACCGTCTACATGAATTTCTCTGGCTGATGCAGCTAGTAAAGACCATGCACTGTCTATACCGCCATTTATGTTAATAATAGCTTCGTATATATGGACACCCATAAACTGAAATACATAAAGTATTTAGGTAATCACAAAGTACATTTGCTTTTTAGAAACACATGTTTTGCGCAAACTATAGAGAGATGTCCCTGATGTCTCACACCTACTTCTGTCACATCAACACTAATTAATCCCAATTACTGGTTGACCACCATAATTAGTCTAGATCAGATTTCTACTTTACATTTTGCAATTCAATTTGACTATATATGATAATATTTTAATATATTATATAGAATAACAGTAAAGAATTTCAAATTACTTGCGCAAACATTATAAGGACAGGTGGTAACTTCTTATCCCTGAAGTCCAACAACTGTTTACAATCAACAGAATTAAAATCATATTCATTACTATTTTCAACATTTACTACATCATTGAGCCCATCTGGTCTGGAACTTGAGTTTTGTTTAGATAATAATGGTTTCAATATTGTCTCAACTACAGCATTTCTCTTTTCCTCTGCACTATTAGTTATTATTATAGTATTAATCACTACTGAAACTAATTTATTTATATCTGAATAAAAAAAGCTAGTTTGAATATTCACTGTATTTATGTGCTGAAAAGTACAAAACAAATAGATTAATATAATTTTTTTATTAAAAATGAATTGTAAGAGATTTCTTGAAGCAATAAGACATTTATTTGCATACATCTTATAAACAAATATTTTTATTGTTCTGTTATTTGTTTTTTTTTTGTGTGTACAATAACAAATATTCTATTCTAACATATAAGTCATGTATACATTTTTTTAAAGTAATTTATTAAAACTACTACAAGAAATATGCAGAGCTAGTAGCTCCAAGAGTCAAGATACTTTGATACCCCACTTTCTACTAAGTATAGCAGAACCCTTTGCTGTGAATCATCTACTAAAGCAGAGAATTGAAAATAATTTTAATATATCACTGTCCTGAGTTTGAGTGTGGTTTCCACTCCCAACCATCACATGTACAGTTAGACTCTGTCCCACTACAACCAAAGAAGCCTCTTATTGAGATAAAAAACTGTATAATGTCTCAATATATGTTTGTTGTTTGTTTTACTGTCAGGAATTTAAAAAATAATAATAGACAGGATGGAAGTGTCAGCGCTCCTTTTGTGGGAACAGCAAACAGGATAAAATAATTCAAACCCATATCTTAAGAAATTAATCAAGATACCTCAACACTTTAGACATATAATTTTCTTTCACTTGTTTCACTTCATTTTCACAATGTTAATCACCTGTATTTTGTGTGGCGCAGTTATGCATAGACACCGATAACAGAAACACTTACTACTACAATAATACTACTAAAGGTTAAACAACATTTTCTCTGATAACTATGACTCAATTTCGGAATGAGGTGTGTGCGGCAGTGTCCTTTTGATATGATTATGTGTGCGTGCGTTGTCCTTAACAAATGGTGTTTTATTTTACAAAGATAAATTTATTTTGTTTGAAATATAAAACAAAAAGAAATAATTGTATTAAGCTTTCATAGCATAGTTAAAACTGTGGTTTCATTTAAAGTAATGCTGACAAAAACACTCGGTATAATTAAATTATTATTTTTTTTCCATAAATTGTTTATTAAATTCAGCAAAACGATAACAATTCAATATTTTATTAAATATCAAGCGTTACTTTTCAAAGTTTTATTATAAGATCATTCATATGAATACTTACCATATAATAACCATCTTTTGACAAGCTCACATCATGAAATATCAACTTAGGTATTGATATTCTCCCAATTTTTAATTTAATATGAAACTTTCTCTTGAAAAGCCAAGCTAATACAACTGGTAATAAGCTACAATATTAAGTGAATATTTTAATTTTTATTATTATAATTTTTTACGTGTATATCAAATTAGGCATGACCAATAATTAACAAATATTTAAGAATTAATCATTTATTCTTTTAGGATAAATGTAAGATTTCCTAAGAAATATATTAAGATTTTATTTATTAAATCAGTTTAAAAATATCAAATTAAAAATATTAAATATCGTTTTATTTTAAATTAGGCCGCTGTACATAGTAAATGCAAAACAAACAGAAAGCTGACATCAACTTACCATGAAACACATGAGTAAACGAGTAGAACAATGGAAAACAGTATAAATATGATATAAAGTATATCCATTTTAATATGTTTTATGTATTATATGTATTTAATATATATTATGTTACTTAAATATATTCATTTTTGGATATTTCTTATTGAAATATTAAATGCAGGTTGTATTCGTACATTACTCATAAGTCTGTCATGTGTCAATGTCAAAAATTTTGAACGTCACATTAAATTGAAATTTCACTTAACGTTCAGTAGTGGTAATTATAAAAAACTAATTGAAGTCACTTGTAAATCCTTTGAAATACCCAAAAATCCAACATTTCAATGGTTTCGTTCTTTATCATTATTAGTAATATCATTAAAATGATTCAATAAAGCTATTCCATTAAGTTCTTTATTTCTATATCACACTTAAAAATTTTAGATACCACTGGTCAGTAACGATTATTTTTTTATTTATTTTGCTTCATTGAGCAAGTAAAAATAAATTTATTTTTCACATTAGGAATTAGCGAAGAACACTTTAATAAAATGTGTTTAGCTGATAGATCCAACGAATGGGGTAGTAAACTTAAAATAAGCATAAATGTACTTTGTAATAAGTATATATGTAGTAATGTATATGTATAGTAATATTATTTGTAATAAAGAATATTTTGGAATCTTAGTTGAATAGCCATTTTTTCTAAATATACCCAGTGTAATTTTTTTAGTAAGTGTAAGTAATTGATAAGATATTACAAGATTAAGGAGATTACAAGTGTTTATTATTTCCCAATTTTCGAATTCGAGACATTGCGTGTTGAGTTGCGTAATGCAACGCCGTGCTTTGCCTCGACACCAGATTTAAGAAATAAAAATACTTTAGTTTCTCAAGTGGGAATCGAACCCACAACCTGTTATGATTACAGTCACATGCTTCTGCACCTGCACCACAACTGGCCACAATTCAATTATATATGTACATGAGAATTTGCATTACAAGTGAATTACAATTACTATACTATATTTTGAATTTTCATGAATGTGTGGTAGAATAAACACATATGTATGTAATAATAAGACATCATAAGATAATATTATACATTTAATATACTACTTAACTAATATATATAACTTTTTACAAATTGATTAAGGCCATGATGTCTTTGCAGTAAAGCCTTCATATTTCTTTCTAGTCTTTAGACCTGATACTATTGTTGAACTCTTGGGAAATGCTGTCTTCCCATTAAACAGAGTATCTTTATCTGAAAATGAGTAAAAATTATTTAATGAGGTAAATTAAATCAAATAAACACATTTACTTTTTATACTTTCAGTTATAAGTATGTATATAATGATTACATAGTGAGAAAGACTCTCACTGTAAATGCATTGTTTATGGAATTAACCTTCACATAAGAGAATGAGTTATTTTTATTTCTCATTGAGTTCTGCCAACATGTAGAACTCAATGTGAAGTGAAGCAGGGAATGGAGTATTTTAACACAAAGATTTCTGTAACTACCCGGATATATCTCGTAAAAAATGTAAAGCCAAAAATACAGTGGAGAGTGGTTAACACTAGTTTACTGCCAAAGGCTGAAGATTTAATTTGAAAATAAAAATATCATATTAAAATATTAATTTCTACAAAGCTTATTAATGTTATCTTAAAAATAAATATATATCAAGCTGTCATATAATTACTACAATAACTCTCTTATATAGTGTAATATATCTTATTTAGTATACAATCTCCTTTTTTGGCCTCTTACAATGTGAATTTGGCAAAGTGATTAGTGTTTAACACACGCGCATGAAGAACGGAAAAGCGGTAGGACCTGACGACATTCCGATCGAAGCGTGGAAATCGTTGGGCTCTCTTGGTGTGCTCATGCTTACTGACCTTTTTAACCATATCTTGAACACTGGTAAGATGCCGCATCAGTGGCGGCTTAGCTTTATTACCCCTATTTACAAGGGAAGGGGCAGTGTTCAAGATTGTGGTAGTTATAGGGGCATTAAGCTTATGAGTCATACCATGAAGCTCTTCGAGCGCATGATCGACTTCAGGCTCCGCCGAGAGTGTACTGTCTCTGAGTCTCAATATGGATTTCAGCCAGGATCGGGCACCATGGACGCCATTTTCGCCCTCAGAACTTTGATGGAGGCATACAGGGAAAAAAGGAGAGCTCTGCACGTGGCCTTTTTAGATCTGCAGAAGGCCTTTGACTGTGTGCCTCGTCAGTGTATCTGGTGGGCATTGCGATCCAAAGGGATCCCTGAGGCCTATATTGAGATTATCAGAGGCATGTACCACGATTCCGCTTCTATGGTTAGGACTGCTGTTGGCGACACTAGACCCTTCCCGATTACAGTGGGGGTTCACCAGGGCTCGGCTCTTAGTCCGTTCTTGTTCAATGTAGTGCTCGATACTGTCTCGGCTCACATCCAGGACCAGCCTCCATGGCTGATGATGTATGCCGACGACATAGCACTCATTGCCGAGAACCGACTGACGCTGGAGCGTAAAGTGAACCTCTGGAAGGGTACGCTTGAGAACGGCGGCCTTAAACTAAATGTGTCGAAGACAGAGTACATGGCCTGCGGGAACCGGGACTCGAGCACCATCCTTATAGGTCCTGAACCAGCCGTTAAGTCGGAGAAGTTCAGGTACCTTGGATCCGTTATGCACGAGTCTGGAGGCATCGACCACGATGTCCATGGCCGGATAAGCGCTGCCTGGGCCAAATGGCGGGAGGTCACTGGTGTGGTCTGCGACCGCAGAATACCGCCCAAGCTCAAGGGGCTGATATACAAGAGCATCGTCCGACCGGTTCTTTTATACGGCAGCGAATGTTGGCCAGCACTATCTCGGCACACTCAGGAGCTTCACGTCACGGAAATGAAGATGCTGAGGTGGATGTGCGGCGTAACGCGGTCTGACCGCATACGCAACACATTCATTCGAGGTAGTCTTGGGGTCCGTGACGTAGCGGATAAGCTCCAAGAGCGTCGCTTGAGATGGTTTGGCCACGTTACGCGCCGGCCTAAGAACTATGTCGGACGCAAGTGCCTTGTTACACCAGTTCCTGGGGCGCGACCTCCGGGACGCCCAAGGAAGCGCTGGTTGGATGTCATGATGCAGGAGATGAGAGCCAATGGTCTAACCACCGAGGACGCAAAAGATTGTGCAAAGTGGAGTAGGTTGAGTAGGAAGGCAGACCCTGGTAATAGCCGGGATTAATACCAGGAAGAAGAAGAAGAAGAAGACATACATTAGAAGCAGAACAGAATGTTAAACAGTTCACCCATATATTATGTTTTATAGACTCCTACCTGGATGGTATCGCACATAATTTTCTTGGATGTGCAGGTTCTTTGGCAAGTCCAATTTCTTCAAGCTATCAAATGGGCTAAGTGTATCTACTGGTGTTTCATAAAATGTTCTTAAGTCATCTAAAAATACATATATTGTTGAAACTTAAGAAATAATACTTCATTTTCCATTAATTATCTAACAAAAGAACTTAAATATGTGACTATAAAAATGTGACCGTAGCGTTTGGCGCTCCGTTCTCTCTGACTACCCATCTAAGGATAAAGTGTGAAGCTATGTATGTATGTAAAAATATTATATAAAATAATCATGATACTTTTACCATTTGTAATAAACAATTAATTACTATTGATACTCAAATAGAATAAATTCCAGTTTTTATTCCATAGAACCAATAAATATACAATTGAACTAGTATATTTAATTAGTAATTTACTTACCTACTGTTTCTATAGTATGAAGTAATGAATTTGGTACACCATATCCAGTTTGATCAAAACATGCTTTCAATACTATATATTTTTGTTCGAGAGAATCAAATTCAGATTCATTTTGGAGTCCATTATCAGAACACACTTTTAAAACGGTCTTATCAATGTCTGCGGGTGGATCCCAAGGCTTGTTAGGGCGAAGAAATCTAGAATTATTAAAGTTATTTGGTAAGTTATGATAGATCATTTCAGAATAGCGAGTAGGTTACGTTTAACTATTTTATTTAACTAATTACCCTCTAGAAGCAAGAGATTCGGCTGCAGCTTGCAATTTCTTATCAATTTTTGGAAATTTCGCTTGTTTATATCTAACACATACTACCTGAAAGATATAAAATATAGACGGTTAAGGTTATAAAAAATAAAAACATATTATATTAAGCTGTACCTGTAATTTTTTGCTGGTTTTGGACAAAAGTATGTTACGTAACATTGTTTTGTAAAAGTATCTATAGAAACTGTTAAATGCTTTCTATATTTAAAAAAATCAACGCCAATAAAATTAACGAAATATTTATGCTCTTCATAAATTTGACATCTTAATTTTTTATAATAAATGCTACAATACACGCATACTACTTAAATTTAGATGCATTAACACTAAATAAATCTTTTTATTGAGCATAATATTTTATATTAACCTTTATCATAAAATAGTTATGAAAAAAAGTGGAATCATAATTTATAGGCATATATCGTTGTAGTTAAGCATTAAAAATATTTTAAAAGTTGTATTTGATAATATAACTTTTAACATAAGCACGCGATATGCATGAAATGAAACGTACGTATATTTCTGGACGATATCTGTTAGTTTATATCAGTGCCGCTACGTGCGCTACCGTCGGCTTGGGTTGTTGTTTCCTATCCGCCATTTTCCAGTCGCCATTGAAAGGTGAAAACTTCACTAAATGTCGGTGATGATTTTAAGATTTTGAGTGGTTTCTTTAAGATTGAATCAGTTTTTAGTGTTGTGAAATGAAAATGAAGTGCCTCGGGCTACCATGACGCATCAAAATCACCAAACAAACGGTGCAAGTCTCGAGGATTGCCACACAAACTTCTTCGCCTTGGTAAGTCACTTTTACATTGATGAAAGAACTCATAGGTACTTTTCTTTCGAAATCCCTACTACTATATTGACAATATTATTGTGCGCTACGGTACTATAGAACTTGAAATAGTTTAATTCTACGTAAGTCAACAATAAATCCATGATGACCAAACGGTCCAATTATCGTTGGCCGTCGGTGATATACAAAATTCACCTTAATGCGATTCGGTAATGAAATCGATCAATTACGTTAACTATTTAGTGTGGATGAATCCACGGTCGGTCGGGTCGTGACGCTCGACCGTTAGTCATCCTGGCATCGTACTCCAAGAAGCGGAGTCACGTCGCGTTGCTAACCCGCTCGGGGTGATCACAGTCAGCGAGCGAGGCCACAGGGAGCCGCAGGCCCATAGAGGTCATTTTGAATTCACCTGGCCGTAACGCGGAGTGCGGACCGTAATGCGTCCGCGAGACTAGTTTCGCCAGGTCGAGGAAATAACTTTCTTATTACTTGCATTCTTACAACTGCGTCCGATACTGCGACATAACTCATGATAGTGGGAATGTTTATGTGCGGTGCGGCGGCGGAGAGACCGTCGCGGGTCGGGTCATTCATTATCGGCGTGCCGTAGTGTGGAGTCGCTTTGCGTAACATTCGTAGCTGGCGCGAATTTTATCAGATTGTGTTCGGGCGAGGATTAGCGCGCGGCGCGGGGCGGGGAGAGCCCGCGCGCGTGGGGAGGGTGGGGGCGCTCCTCGGCGGAGAGCAACCGGGCGCCATTTCCACCTGACGCGTTGCCACATCTCCGCGCGGCGGCGCGCGCCTGCACCCGCACCCTGCCTCCCCCCACTCCCCAGAGGCGCTCCGCCTATCTCGCCGCGATACAAATGACTGATTTCTTGCCTGCCTAATTATTTATGCGACGTTTGCGGACACGGCCGCTATTGTTGCCGCGCGGAATGCTTTCGTTTCCATCGCCCGTCGCGGCGATGACGGTGACGCACCGACCTACGACGGCTGACATTGCGCCGGGTTCAATACACTTTAGATCATACACATACTTGAATTTTAAACACGAAAAGATAAAAACGCTTGCACTCAAATAAGAATCCTCTTTTTTTAACATTGACCTTTATTGTCTTTATCATTATGATTAATAATGACCCACAGACCTACATTCATAAATGCCAAGTTAGTCGCATTAAATACGCTTTAGTCGACCTTGGTCGAGCCAGCTAGATCAATAATATTATGAAGTCCTATAATCAATCATCGATAATTCTATTGTAACTACAAGTGTAATTAAAAATCACATTTTCTAACGATTATTAATAGTCCAGGACTGTTTCTATTCGTCTTTTATTTGCTTACAGTATACACAGTATAGATTTACCGGCAGTTATAGCATATTACTGAACGATTTTATTGACACCTAAATAAATATGAATACATTTTCGTATAAATATTTCAGTTATTAGATTTTTGTTGTTATGTCCTCCGCCGATCCTGTACAATCTGCGCAGTTCGCAGGGTCGCAGCTCGCGGCCTGCGCGGGCGCCGGTCGTCGCGCGTCGGTCTCATTCAAGCGTTATGAATGGTCGTAGTCTTAACTTTCCCATACTTACTCCGTTTGACGCCTTGGACTGTTCTACTGTGACTGTGCAACTATTGTGCACATCCTGATAGTGGTATCATTTTAAAAATATATTAGCTATTGAATAAAACAGAAAAATATATATTTATTAATGAAATGAAACCCTTCAAAATAGACTAACATTTATTGTATTTTCGTATTATGTTTTCTAAGTTTCATAATTTACTCATAATTTGAAATATACGGACTGTTATATGACTTAAAATTGTACTATATAATGCACTTAGTATTCGTGGTTCGTAGTTCGTGGCGTCACAATTCCCTTTGATATTTCGATAGATTAATATTCTAGCAGTAATTTCCGCAAGCACCGTTGCGGCAATATTGTCCATTCACCGCCCGAAACCGTCGCTCAGTTATTCATGGGATATCTCAGCGGCTGGACCTCTTATCTCCGTGTAAACGACCCCGCCACCAATTTACCCCTGAATGGGACACGTGCTATCACCAGGAGCCTCCATTAACTCGAGTGGTTGATATCAAAATAATATTTTGTCCTCCGCTATCGTCCTTCTTTATCGCACATAGTAGCCATATCGCTTTATACTAATTGTCGTGGGAATGGCGTCTGTTATCGTTATGTCACAGTGAAACCGCTAACAATTTCAATGTATATTATGTATTTTATACATAATCTTCATTTTCTCTTGTATTTAAATTGACTCTTAAATTGCAGCTAAAAGTAATTAAAAATTGTAAAGATTTCACTTTTATTAAAATGGTTACCTAGCGTTTTTATATGCTATTTAAACGACCTTTGTGAGTGTACTAATTGTTGAATTGCGAAATATTCATTTTATTTCCGTTGTTATAAACAAAATAAAAAAGGACCATATTCGCTTAATTTACTTTACTGAATAAATAATTAGATGCCTGTACTGTGTAGTGTACATAGTATGTAGGTACATTTCCTGCGCCAGCGTTCACTGTCAGTGTTTATTGCTTAGAGAATAGATAAAACTATGCCTTATCAGCTGACGTGTGTGGCCTTAAGTGATCATAGTTATCTACATCGTGAGCGGGAATTCGCAGTTAAATATCTGCAATATGATTTAACGACTTCTAACTTGGAAAAATATAATCATTTCAAATTATATTAGGTATGCTAAGTAAGTTTGTAGTATTTTAAGCAAAGACGATGAATATTTATATTACTGTACCTATTTTTTATTTATAATACACATGAGTTGATTGTTTAGTTCTCATTTACACAAAGTAAGAAAGATAATTGATAAATAAAATTATAGCGAAAAAAATTATAAGCAGTTAAAGAATAAGAGGGAGGGAGGATCAGATTATTATTTCTTTAATATTATATTAGTTTTGTAAATATGTTTTTAGTAGGGAAAATAAGAAACTCCTTATAATTGCGCAAAAGCAATATTATAAGTTTCTTAGATTGTACAAGGACGCGCGAAAAGAATAAATAATTTAGAATTGAAGGGCGGTCTCGTTTGCTGATAATAAATGACAATGTCACGTGTGTTAAAGTATCAGGGTTTGAGCGCAAGTGGCGGTTGTTATCACTTATATTAATAATAATATTGTACCGCTAATAACAAATATATATTATAGCATATAAATTATATATATAATCAGCTGCCGAATCGGAAAGAAATCTTGTCGTCAATATTTATTTATTTATATACAATAAGAGTAAATTTCATACTTACACAGTCTTATTATAATTCCTAAATATATTTTGTTAATACAAGATAGAACAAAAGTATCCCTAAAGTAACCTTTCAAATTTTAAAGTGGGTTATGTACATGCTACATATATCAAAATTCGAAAAACATAAAACTTAATTATGTCATTAACAGTAGGTATATAAACAAAACTTTATTTTATTATCATAATATTATTATTGGTTGACCTATAATTAATAGCACTTACGTCAATTTGAGATACTTGTAGCAGCGTGTCTGCTACTATTTTGACACCTAATCTGTCAAAATAAAAGAATAACAACCAATTTATATATTAACGTGATAATTTGGATATTTTTTACAGTTGTGACATTTCTAATTTTTATTTCACACGAAGCGATCGTCATTATCAATTTATCACTCCTCTTTGTCTTATATGACGCCACAGATATAGAGTTCTTGCAATTGTGGAAAACTATCAGATAGTGTTATCTAAAAAATATGAAATTACTTTTTGATTAAACTTACTTAAAATAAATTGTGACATAGAGCTATTTATTTTATTATTAATTTGAATGTAAATGATAACTTTAATTTAGTTCTGTTATTTCAATCAATATTTTTTTAATATAAAATTCAATAAAATAAATGTATCTATTTCATGAGACCAGTCGTGGCACAGGCGCACAATCGTGCGGCTATAAATGTGACGTGTTGTGAATTTAATTCCTACTTGAGGAAATCAAATATTAAATCTTTTCATTTTCTCGCTGGGGTAACGAGGCAAAGCGCGGCGTTGAGTTCCACCAGTCAATACGTACTTCTCTTCAGAACTCGGTGGAGAGTGGAGAATGGAAATGTCCTGGGTTCCCAGGTTCCCTCTGCCAACCCGCGTATACAGGTGAAGCAAAATAAAGCTCTTCTAACTGTTATAAGAGTAAATAATGTTACGTCTCAAGCAAGGATATCGCGAGGACGTCCTTGATAAATAGCAATTGTAGAAAGCGTCCTTCACCTAGTTCCTAGCGTACCTATTGAAAACAATCCTTTCTCCGCCGACCTCACAAAGTTTGCAAGTTTTATAACAATGTATTCCTTCTTTAAAACATTTTACAACTTTGCTTAACTTTTGAAAGTCTTGAAAATAGGAATAAGGGCGAATATCAAAAAAATGATACTGGTATCTTAATTGCGGACATAATGAGGACTGGTATAATTTGGCCAAGTGTGCAAGTGATGAAGCGGCAGCGTGAGCGGAGATAGCGGGTTCATCTCTTATCTTGACCTACATATGGTCGGCCGCGGCGAGCCGGCGCACTGTGGCGCACTCTCGCTAATCCGGCGCACCGCATTAATTGGCACTTCAAAACATTCATTAACATACTGGACGTTGTACATACAACTATTACTATTCATTTTTTTGCTACTAATTGTAAAACATTTATTTTAAATATTATATTGATTTCTTATATCTTTAACAGTAATGTTTATCGACTGTTGATTGTCACTTTTTGCGCTATCAAAATAACACGATATTTAAGATAATACAAATATCATTCCCAATGTTTATTAAAAAAGATTATCACTTTCATTGAAAATTAATTTATTTGATTTGTACGTAAAGATTATATAAATATTTTTTATTTTCATTCTATTATCTCATTTATGTTGATATCATTTCTCGTTTATTTTATTCTGGTACAAAATAAGTACCTATTAAAATAGTAAAATATTCACTACGGTTTCCAACAAGTTGGAACCTCTCTGCTTTTTTTCGGATAAATAAAGAATTTACATAAGAGCAAATTTAATGAGATAATCAACCTCACTTTTAAAATTTTTCATATTCAAACGTTTTTATATGAATCATCGGTGTCGTAATGGAAACACTCGGTTTCACTTTGCGTAAACTGCGTTTAACGTATGATGAAAAGAGACAAAACAGAAAGTGTAGAGCAATAAATACCGAGTTTTTCCTCGAGTCATCGCAGCCTTGACCGGATGTAACTCATGGTAATGTATGGGAAAAGAACAACTACCAACCTTTAGGTCAAGGATAAATGCTGGAGATTTGATTGATGCTCCTTGCACTAGCTTCTTCCTGATAGCGAGGTTTTGTAATACCAATAAAAAGACTTCGTCATGTTATCGTAATATAGACATAAATGTATAAAACTACTTTTTTATTCTTGTAAAGCAATGAAATATTTTCTGTTTTTATTGCAACCTTATGTTTGAGCTGCCTTGGCCCTTCCTTTGTGACCCTGTGCTCACGGAAAACAAGTTTAACTTAAATATCTAGTTGTATGCTTATAAGTTCTTTCATACCCTGTGACAACTTCAATATTGTTATGAGAGTACATTTTGTTTTTAAAATGAAAATTTAATATTAATTGGCAAAATTTGATCGTTTAAATAGTGAAAAGGTCTAATGAGGTCATAAGCAACGTTGAACAATATAATAAATGGTAGTGCATTCGATGAATATATAATGTATTTAGGTTGCGCTGCGCCGTAAACAAAGTACAAGATTGTCGACGTCGGTGTTGCGCAATTAGGTATTATGCGTTAGCACGTAAACAAGGGCCATCTCGATGTAGCGTCGGAAACCCGGCCGTATGCAGCGTCGGACTGTGGGCATGCGATTAAATTTAAAACGCTTTCACTCAACGAGGAACCCCTCCTCCTCCCCCTGCCCGGTACTCCCCCTACCGGCCACAGTCGCTAACACGCGAACTCGTTTCTGCGATCAGTGCCGAAGATTGCACCCAATGAATTCGCCGACTGTCTTTTATATACGCCGCTCAAGTTATGGCTCTATAAAGTTATGATTTCGCAATTCGTCACATTTTATGGCTATTTGTTGCATCATTATGTATAATTTTGTGCGCTTTTAATGAAATTTATTATACATTTATTTTGTTATTAATGAATAACAGAACAGATAGAAACAATTTGCATTGTCCAATTTCTATGTCCCAGGTAAGGATAATACGAGAAGACATCGCCATTATATAATAAAATGTAATATATTTTTGTTTAAATATTTTTCTAATATATTTTATTGCTACGAAGAATGAAATTATTCACCTCTAAGCGCAAGAAAAGTTGTAGTTTGCCGTGTAACACTCAGTAAATGGTGCGTAGCACACTATATTTCGTGTCACCATAGTAGAACTATACAAGAAGCGGTTACAAAAAAATACGAATACAAATTCTATTTAGAAACTATTATTTTTCCATACTTAAAAATATAAGCATTAAAAAACTAAGTAGGCGGTACACACAAAGCGGGTCGTTAGCTTAGAAATGCAAACAATCCTACCAATTCTGGGGTGACCCACTTTGACCTTAAATAGCTAGGACATGCCATAAAGTCAGTCGAGGTGACATTTCCACCTTGTCATTGTAGGGCGCACAATATGCACAAGAATTATAATTAAGTTAATGAGGACCACACAATCGCTGCCACATATCAAAGATTTTTTTTTATTTGTTTTCTAAACTATCTCAAATATATTCTTATCTCATCTATTACATCCTAGTAGATTCCAAAGGGTGACACAATTTGTAAATTTCGATCGGAAACAGTGATGTAAAACAGTGATAAATATTGAAGGTATTTGAAGTGAGTGACAACATGTCTCGGTGTCGGTGTCCATTATTCCGAAGCGCACGTTCGACACAATCTCCTCTCGTAGTCCTTTGTATTCGTAAAAGCTATGCGGCGCTCCAATCAGAATCCGCATTGTGATAACACACGCTTACAATATGAGCCCCGGAATATTTAGATGGATGGCATCATCATACGAACCATTATTTTTTTTATAATAGGTACTTATTCTGTTTTTATTCTGAAATAACTGTAAGACATATCAAATTTAAAAACACGAAATGTTTGTAACTAAGTCAGTTTTGTGGTAATGCCGAGTACGTTACGTAATACCAACCGAAAAAACTAGGGCAAATCCTCAAAATTCTAGATGTTCTCGTATTGAAGGTTCATTGACCGCGGACGCGCGCGCCTGTCTTTACCGTTAGTTGGATAGCGTACTGTAGTGTAGCCTACCTGAGCCTGGTACCCTTCACCCTCGCGAGGGTGTAATTGCCTCCGGACCTCACGTTTTGCTTCATTTTCTTCGTTCCGCCAGTCTCATCTGCGGCGCTTCTTAGGATTTCACAAAAACTTGTTTTTATATCATGCGATGTAAATACTTACGTTATAGGTATCTAGAATATTGTATGTCAACGTTTGTATATGGAAAAGAGTAACCAATTGTTATGTAATACAGGAATAAGCACGTCTTGTTTGCGAAGCTATAATAGTATTGTGACCAAATTCATTGTAATGTAATGCAGTGGACATTTACAAATTTTGGCAGCTAGGTTTAATTAGTGCCTTAACGTGCCGCAGTTCAACGGCCGCCGGGGCGATTGCTAACTTATTAATTCCACTCGGTTACGACATTGCAAAAGCGTGCGAACAATAGACAACACTATCGATACGATACACGTCGATTACTATGACAGCTTTGAAAATAGCAAAATAACAAAAAATAATCAATTAGTTTACTTTTTTTTTTTAATAATTGTCTTAAATTGTTCCAATTAATAATAATATCGAACACTTCATACATATTGTATTAAAAAATTATAACCAAATATCTAGATAATAATGATTTCCAAAGTTACAATATATTAGTGTCAATCACGACCGAAATCCCACAGAACAAAAATATTGTCGTACACAAAGTCGTTACCGTGCGGCTGCGCCCGCGCACCGGCGCGTGCCTCCCGACGCGTTTGCCGCATAACAATATCGATGCGTTCGCACTTCGCGCTTCAATCTATCTAATGTATCGCACAGTCTTTATTCTAATTGGTGTGATTTGCTGCATTGTATAACCTATATATATAAAATTTCTTTATTGTTTTTTTTTATTTCTACAGTTTATGCATGTAATTTCAAATATATTTTTTAAATTAACTCAACCAATATTTGGATGGGGAACATTTTGTAATATAGGTAATTAATCAGTATTCAATGCGAGTTGAGCTGTAGTCAAACAGATACACATACGTACATACGTACATGAGCTTACATGGCGTCGGTTTTAATTGAGGCCTTCTATTTATACTCTTGTTCTCGCCTCCTTTGTTTCGAACAGGTATTATTTTGTATATTTAAGATTGTATGATACCAAACGAGTATATCATTAATAGTGTTAATATTGTCTTGTAATAAAGACAGTTCAAGGATTTCTGCATCGTACATTTAAATTGAAATGTCATTTATAATAGATTCAGATGTAACTAATTTTCATTTATTCGTTGAAAAACAAATATCCTTTCATGATATTTCCGTTCCATCTTAGAGACAATATAAACGCAATGAAGACTGATGCTTAGTATGACACGCTATAATCTGAATCCCTCAGGTCAGAGGTAATTGTTTTATCATTTTAATATTGGCGCAGATAACCGTACAGCTCTGCTGCATCTCTCATCACCGTCTCGCTCGCGCCGGCCTTGTCACGGCGGGCGAGAGGGAGAGAGGTGCAAGTGGCAAGTTGTCACCGCCCACACGCCCCCGGTAACATGGCTCTGGTTGTCGGAAGAATCTTTTTGACTCTTGTTTACAGCGCGTCTACTCAATGTACGCTCCACGTGCGAATTTATGACAGTATAAACTGAAACATAGTAATGACGTCTTAAAGTATTGTTTTTTTTCCGTAGCTGATTAAGATCATGGTAACGGAACGAATTTATTACTTGACATAAATTTGAGGTGATTAATTATTTTTAAATTTATCTTTAATTTGCTGTATCCCTAGCGGAGAAATCGGAGAAAACGGAACAAAATCTTAATCAATATATTCTTTATTAGATTGGACCAGTAGAAACACTTTCAAATCTTACAAGTTACATAGAAAGCATCCCGTAGGATGCTACCAACGGGTCTAATCAAAAATAAAGTCTAAATTTAAATGTATCACAACCATGGATTCGCATGCTAATTACATTGAATACTTACGAGTTGAACTGTAAACAATAGGTATTGCAACATGTCTACATACATGTCTTATCTTGATTACTGATTTACTGAATATGTGTATCGCCTCCAACTTAACGCTTGGTAACAGTAACTCGGCACTCACCTGCGAGGCTGTATAACAAACGGTACATGCGAATATAGAGCGTTACGCAATATGAATAAAGGTTGTATTGACACGCCACGAGCGGTGGGAGCTTTGGAAGTGGTGAAATGATACGCGCAATCCATAGTAATGATGTTCGCGGAAGTGGCCGACATGCGCCGCTCATGTCACGCACCGAGTCGCGCTCGCGGGGCGGTGCTCTCGCTGTTTTTGTGTTCAATTTTATTTTTTACTATTTTACATATTTATAGATTTTACATATATAAAAAAGGTCAGAATAGATTAAATACAATATTTTTATTAATGATAACGTGGATAATAAACATGTAACATTATGTCCATTTTTACTCTTAATCTAAATCTTCGGCTCTTAAATTATCTATTCTACCCCAACAGTATATGTTTACTCTAACAGTACAATATATGTGTTTTTTAATTTCACACTTTGTCCTGCACATAGCAGGCAGGTAGGCAGAAGAGCCTGGGAACCTCGTGTTAAGAGACTTCCGTTACCACTTTCCTTCGAAATCTCGAGGCAATGCTTATTAAGTGGCGGTGCAACTCAACTCCGTGGTTTGACTTCCATTGAAAGTAGATAAAACAAAGCAACATTAAACGTATTGGAGTCTAGACGAAACGCCATCAGTTAATGATTGATTTGTTTACAGTTAACAGATATATTGCGCTACAATTATATTTATACCAAGTGCATACCCAAATAAATAATAATAATGACAATGTAAAGGCAAGATCTAAATATTTAGCTCCTTATAACCAAAAAGCCACCCCATGTAGAGTAGTGACGTCACACGGTAAAAATGCAGTAGCAAAGTGCAGGGCGGGGGGAGGCGCGGGGGCGCGCGCGCACGCCGCCGTCACATCATCCTCGATTGTTTACCCCGCTAGTAACGTAACGCGCCGTTGCCGCGCCGCGCTCGCCTCCTCTCACTTTCGCAACGCGCCGTCTCTGTCGCACGCCGTACCTCCGTCTCTCCCTCTCTCTCTCTATCCTCGCTCTCGGCTAGCGGTGTTCGACTTTTTTGGTCGTGCAGTTTTTTCCGTTCTCGGTTATGCTTACTTTACGGACCTACATTGTTTACAGCCAACTGTTTATTTAATCTGCATATTATTTTATAGTTGCGGGATTTTTTTTTCTTCTTTTTTAACGAGAGATCCGGTGGATTGTTACGGAAACCACTTGAATAGTTGTTGTTTATATCAGTTTATTAAATATAGTATATTCAATGTAATATATTTAGTATCTATTTAGATGTGACATAAGAGAGATTGTAACATTTTTTTAAATAAAGTAACAATTAAATAAATTTATTATATAAGGAAACTTCGTTAAAAATTCACCTAAATATTTATTAACAAGTAAATGTATTAATACGTTAATTTAAAATATAAATGTTAAAATTATTACGTTAATTACTATAATAAATTTTTAAAGTCAACATTTCAAAGTGTAAATCCAAATTTTTAAGTTTCCATATTAACACAGTTCCACACAACTTTATATTTCACAAAACAATGAGGCTTTGTCGAACATCTGCGTTTTCAGTTGGTAAAGTTGCGCGAACTTACGTAAGTCCGCTGTGGGACCGGTTAGGGTGGAAATTTCCCGGAAAACTACCGGCTTTTCAGCGGCTTCATCCGGGCGTTATCGCCCGTCCAAGCGTCACATTTTAAATTCAAATACCCGCAGATTTTCCCAACCAAGTTTTACTCACGACTCGAGAGCTTTGTCGAAGAATATTTTTGCTCAACATCCGCCATGTCGCGCTTTGATATAACGTTTGAATTTCCATCGTAATCTATTGACCTCTTTGTCGTAGTATCGGAAAGACATTAGCGCGGAGTGAAGACATTTGTACAAGCTTGCTCTTTCAGTAGTTTACCGCCGCAACTATAATGGCATTCAGCTTTCTTCAACCACAAAAGTATATCATTCTTTTGAATGTCTCTACGATCTCTTTTAACCGTATGTAGATTAAGCTGTAATATACAGTTGGAGTTTGGTAGACCCGTGATTTTAACGTTAATGCGTGGTCACGTCACACGGTAGAAAGTGAGTTGGTCCCGCGCGAGCGCATCGGGCGTTAGAAAGCGGCCCGCCTCAGACGTCCACCGAGCACCGAAACACTGATAGGCAAGCGTACGCGCATTCTTTAAAATAATGCGACCGATCTTCGCACGGCCCTGATTAAGGTCTGATGCTGTTATGATTGTATGAGAGATGATTCTTTTTGTCACTGGTGTTGGTATCGTTGTAGTTTCATTTCCTAGGGTTTATTCGATAATGCTATATAATATGCTTGGGAATTATGCACCTAATGTTATTGTTGGCTAAAGTTTTTTAGTTAGAATTAAACCCCTGTTATCGCATTTCGATGCGACCCCACGCGCGTCTGCCAGGTGCGTGGACCCCCTTCCGCTGCAGATGGTTACGTCGGGAAGAAGTCCGTTGACCCTCTTTGCGTTGCGGCTATAAATATTAACACACCTCCGGCTTAGTAACAAGATGTTTAACCTTTCGACCTTCGTGCCTTGTCGTGCGTTACGTTATAACATAATATGCAAACGAGTGTGACATTTTGACAAATAAACTTGAATTTGATCTAAATTTTTACTATTTTATACCAATATTCCAAAATTAAAAAATGTCGTTAGGTTCTGTTAATATTTCATCAAAATCAATTGTGTGGAAGTAACCCTAAATGGTGTGAAACCGCAATTTGAGTGTCGCAAGTAGAAGACCTCGGTATAAATTTTTTACTTTCGTTTAAAAGACTGCTTGTTTAACCGGTGCTTATAGAAATAAAAAAATAATGTATACAAAGTTAAATGACATGATTTTTCAAACGACTCAAATATTTAAAATTTACCAACGGTATGACATATATTGCTACAACAACAAAGACAACAATATTTAACAGAAACTTTTAAGTTAAACTAACATCGCAATAAACTTGAGAACTTATCTTTAAATTTGTTATAATATAGGTAAGTATGTTATAATAGGTACTTTAGCATCTTATAAATCATCAAGCAATCGGATGTCGGAATCGCATCCAGCGAGTTTTGGAGCTATATCAGTCCGTTTTCTTAGTTCTTATAAGAATTTCGTGAAAACCTCTCTTAACGCTACCCTACACTCCTTAAAGCACCTTTAACTTCCTACGCCTAATAATTTCGCGATGCCTTGTGTGTCCAATCAGTTAGTACCGAAAGAGTTCTTTATACAAAGGTATATTAATTGTTTTTACATTGTTTGTCCATACATGATCAACTAATGAGGTGTGAATTTGTTCCAGACGGAGCTGTATGGCATAAAATGGCGTAAACTGGTATGGGGGGAGACGAGCGGCGGCGGCGGCGGCGACGTGGAGGAGGGCGCCGCGCCGCTCGCGGACCCCGTCATCAGCAGCTACGCGCGCTGCCTCGCCGGCGACATCCTGTGCGTGTGGCGGCGCGTGCCCCATGACCTGGACACGGGCATGCCCGCGCCGCCGCCGCTCTCGCTCCGCGCCTCCAAGGAGTTGTGGATATTCTGGTATGGCGAGGAGCCCGACCTGAATGGAGTCGTCGCACCTGAGCTGATTGCTAGCCGTGAGTATTGATTTTAATTTTTGATATCTAGTATAATATATCATCTTTGGCATGGAAAATCTTGCTTGAAGGTTCTAAAAGCGATCAGTTATCTTGTAGGAATAGAGATTTTGTTTAGGATTTAAAATTTAAAGCCAAAAATACATATATTACATACATTCTTGATACGACTTTGAAGGTACCATGACGACCACGGTGTCTATTATCATTGCATAAATGACAAAACCCATTTATCTTTTAAAGATTGTAATTAATTGCGAATACACAAATGTACCTTAGAATAAAGTAGTTAATTGCGAATACACAAATGTACCTTAGTAAATGCTAAATTAGATGACACTTGTTATAATTAGTCTCAACAAAGGTACATTAACCTAATGATTGAATTGCTCCTCAGCGGGTTGCTTTAGAATAGCCACTTTTAAGTGTAAAACTTTTAATATATCGGTAAACTACTTTGCGCGGCGCCGGTTAAAAGGCTGAACTTAACAGCTCGTTTAACAGGCTCTTGGGATTTGTTGTATCATCGGTAACAATTACGCGAAAGATTAAGATCTCGCGACGTCATCTCTCTCGAGGAGTCTCGGGAGGAGGAGGGACGGGGAGGCGAACTTGAGACTGATTAATGTAATAAATGACGTTTTACTGCGATATTAAGTACACTTGGAAGCTGGAATGTTGGTGGCTTTTGACAAGTTTGACAGAGAATTTTCGCGGTGCCTTATTTGTTGGTGTAGGTTTTAAAATATTTTAGAGTTTAATTTAACAGAACTCAAATAATTCAATGGATTACTGTTGCTTCACGCTGTATTCCGTACATAGTAAGCAATAGCAAAAATGAAAATATTAAATATTTCATTTCCTCGAGTGGGAATCGAACAACCTGTCGCGCTTATAGTCGCTAGCTTTCGCCTTTGCCACGACTGGCGTCTTTGTTGTTGCTTTTTATTTTCGATTATATTTAGTAAAGAGTAACCTTAAATGTAACAAAATTTACGAAGAAATTGAAATAACAATTACTTCAGCTACATTCTCAATGTTGAAACTATAACAAGAGGTGGTGTTCGTAGAATTTATACTGACAAGTTTCAAGTAAAAGTGCTGGCGAGATGTCAAGAAAAGTTGAAGGCAGTCCCCCTGGGCCTGTCGAAGACTCGTTGTCGGCTTTATTCTAACGCAACAGGTGGTCTGTCGTCAAATAGTTGGCGAATACTTTGTGAATGACAATTTGTATGATGCATATTCATACGACTCAAGATACTTTCTTACTTGTGTGCGTATTGTCTATTAAGAGCTTCTGTTACTTGATAGCAAGAATGTAGTCCAGTATGGTAATATATCAAAGTTTTTGTAACACCAGTAACTTTATTGATTGAGCTTATAGTATTGTAACAAGACTCATTTTAAACTATTTTTTTTTGTAAAAAAAAATACCTCGTGAATAAAGTGCGTTATGTTTATAATACCTACTAAGTGTGGCGTTGAGTTCCGCCACTTTAAATTCCATTTATAGTAATTGACATACAATAAATTAGCAAACAATTAACTTCCCGGAGCTGTTCTGAACAGTTTAGCGGGTTTCGTAACAGGCGTAGAGAATTGTACAGTTATCGTGAAGGCTAGAAACTTGGTGATTCGACGACGTATTGGGCAACACTCAACATCGTTAATTGTACAGAAACACGATATTGCTAACTATAGTATCCGTTGGTCGTTGAAATTCTGCCTTTTGAACTGCTCATTCGATTGAGTTTATATTCATAATGAATTATAGCTTACAGATACAATCTACTTTTTGAAAGATAACCGTGTCCCGAATTTATTCTGGCGTTACCTGGTACTGATTATAGCTATATTGAGGAGCTAAATCCTACCTAAAATATAAATTTCATTTAAAATGATTATTTTAGTTTTCCGAATGTCTCCTCGAGTCCTCTCTTGCGCGAGCATTTATTTAAAGTTATCGGCGCAAGCACAGCACCAGTGAACACATTCAGGCAAGTGCGGCTGAATCCCAAAATAGAAGGTGACATAAATCCACATAAACGGTCCTTATTTTGGGTGTTGCCCATTGTGACGGTGATGCATACTTTTCTTTATTAAATCAAATGTTTACGATGTTTACTTCTCTTATATCATTGTAATCACTAAGAGCATAGGAATTCTATTCCAAGTTGTTTTATAATTTATTTTATCTGTTTTCAATTAATATACATTTTAGAGCTTCCCTTTTTACAACTTTTTTGATTTTACAAAACGTTCTATCACAGTTCAGCTTCTGCCAATACTTGTAATTCCAATCAGAAACTAAATCTTTACATCTATTAATAATTCAAGGTGGTAATTTAAAAAGATTGTTTTCTTTAGGATTATAATATGTGCTAATAAAAAATTATGATTCCACAATAGATAATGAAAATGATACACTATAAGTTTCCATCCTTGTGTGGGATGGTACGAATCTGCGGGTTGTGACCGTGGCTGGCCAACGTCAATTGTTTCAACCTTGGTTACCCATTTAGCTCGGGAACAACATTGCTGATGCTGTCGTTATATTTCAGGATACCTTATTACAATTCTCATTTGTTATCATTATTCGGTTTAACAGTTCGTTTTAATCGAGATGTAAGTTATAAACAACGATTGTTTATATAGGCGGAAGGCTTCAACGGAAGCGCGAGCGTTGCGTAATTTCGCACCTAGGTGCCAACTAGACTTAACGATATTACGCGAATTGAGCGCCGCACGTCCTATAAACCTACTCGCTAAGTGGTCCATTAACTTAAACATTAAAATTTTTAGTAATACATTTGGATTAGGTGGATAAATTTACAAATGGTGAAGTTATTTTTTTCACTCTGTTGCCGAGGCAAATTCTAAAAGCATTGCGTGTTGAGTATTGGAACTCAATCAACGCAAAGTCTCCAGCATACGGCGTAAAACGGCCTTATAACTAGCCTATCCGCCGCCTATCCTGCTGTATGCAGGATACGTGAAGAAGGAGCGTGAACTGATTTAAAATTTGTATAGTATTTTAATGAGTTTATGAAGTATTAATAAATATTTTCTTAATTGCGCCCTGTTGACTACAAAAGGTACTCGTATATCGTTCCCGGTCACCCATTTCTGCGTATAAGGCCAGACAGGGTGGGCAAGGACGCGCGCGATATCGACTCGCTGCGCTGTGGCGACGCTACCCTTACCACTTCGTCACGTTTATACCATGCTTAAATTATATTTCATATTGTAAGCCTAGATATATTTTAGAATACAATCAGGAATATGATTCAACGCAAACTTCTTTATTTTTTTCGTGAATATCATTTACCAAACATGGCTAAAAAAGCTATGCATAATATGCAATACAATATTTATTGTCATTTGCGAACTTTCAAATGTAACAGCAACTTTTGGCGGAAAAAAGGAAATAAGTATTAAAAATATATAAATAGTAATATTAGTATTTCGAAATCATTTTTCTATATTTACATTAATTCAATGTTTTAATTAATGATGAATAATGAAGATCAATTAATATTAAAATAATCATGTAGTGTATTCAATTAGCTACTTATATAACACTATAAATTGTAACTGGTACGCTTTCATTATTTAGATGAGGCCTTATAATTTTTATAGCTTAATACCAAAAAAACCTCTTAAGATTAATTATGTAAAGTATTGCGACAGACGGACGGTGGAGAGAGGTTGATGCTGCATGACCGAAGGTCGCCGCCATGCCGCTGCGGACGGAAATAACTGGACGTATAGCAATTTCCCGATACGATCGAACTTCAAACTAATATTTTCATTCTGCTTGATGAACCATAATATACTTGTGATATAAAAAAAATCTAAATATAAAGTTAATTAATAAAGCAAATGTGTGCCATTTGAATAAATTGAGTAAATGTAGTGCGTGTTGTCATATCACATTTTTAATTATATTAAGTGTGATTATTTTATTTAGTTGGGAACGGAGTGTCTTAACACAAGGTTTCCTCTTCCTACCCTGCTGTGTGCGAGATAAAGCGTGAAGTACATTTTTTTATAATTTTATTTTATGAAGAACATAAGTTTTCTTGTATTACATCGCACCGTACCTACATACATGGGTGTAAGCGTTTAAAGCGACATCAGGCTACACGCGTGGGTAATGTCCCCTAATGCTGCCGGCTACAATTTGCGAGGAATCCTTGGCAGTTCCCAGGCTGGCGGCGTACGTGAGCCTATTTGAGCTGAGATTAACGGTTGACCCGGCGCGGCGTTGGCGGGCGGCAAGAGATAATCTGTTTAGCCTTCGCAGATGTGCTGGGGTGACTTGGGGATAGATAAACTGATTTTTTTGGACAAAACTTATGTAAAAAATTATGATGTTTAAATTGATGTTTGATGATTTTATGTTAATATAACTTGAGGCTAGTCGTGGTGCAGGAGGACGACTGGTTGTGGGTTCGATCACCACTCGAGTAAATTAAATATTTATTTAAATTTATATTTCCGTTTCTTCGCTCTGTTGTCGAGGCAAAGCGCAGCGTTGAGTTCTGCCACTCAACAGGCAATCCTCCAGAACGGAAAGTGTGGATCAGAGTGTCTTAACACCTGGTTGATTCTGCTTACCCTGCACTAATACAGCGTGAAGCTGATTTTTGTATTTTGAATTAATGGACTCTTAACTCAATAAATAAATCGGATCCGCTTCATGGGTAATAGGATTGTGCGTTACATTAATTAGTCAGACACCGCGCGGCGATCACACGTCCCATTCATGAATATGCATCCGCGTCACTTGATTCATTTGTAAAATGTGTGTGTTTCCCGCTTGTCTGTCATTACCTAGTTGTCTGGAAAATATTGGTTTTCCCTCTTGTAACACTCTTACTAAATTACTACTATACATTTTGACCATGAGTAAAAAAAGTACACAATACTGTGGTAAATTTTCTGTTTTAAAAGTAAATTGTCCAACTTTCACATTCAGAACTGAAATTTGTCGCTAAAGCTCTCTACGTTACTGGATCGAGCTCATATAAACAAGTCATAAATTTTATTAGATTTTCTGCGTGATTAATTTAATTGAGTGAAGATGTTTTAAGGGAGATCACAATGGTATTTGCATCATTTTTATTTTAAAGACATGGTTTATTTTTATATGTCGTCATCCCATCTCATAAGACTATAATTAGATTAGAGAATATATTCTTGTGTGTCTATTATTTTGATATTGTCATTGACTGCAACTGTTTTTGATCTACGATGCAGAAATTAAGTTGGTGTCCATAGAAGCGCGCTGCCTGATTGGGTTTGTCTGGTGGAACGTGGGCGGTGGGTAAAATGTCAGCCCACCCCCTTCGCCCGCTCTATCCCTCCGACGGCTTCTAACGAATTTGATAAAGGTCAAAATCGGAGCAGTAACTCCCATAATACTACTCTATAATATAACATTACTCAGAATATTCCATAATATTCCAAACTTCCCATAAACACATATTTAATTATGTAAATGGTGATTCAGGCACTTTACAACGGAACATCGGCGTATTCATAACATTTTATTAGCATAACTCAATTATGTTACATCTCGTATAGGAGTTTGCAATTATCCCCGTCAGAATCCCTAGTTTATGGTTCAAAGTTACCGTAGATTGCATTGACCATGCCCGCAGCAATTAGGGGGTTATGATGCGACAGCGGGTGGGTGGCGACGGGGCTGGGCAGCGGTGAACCGGTGGACCCCCCCCCCCAGCTCTTGCCTCAAACGCACTTGTTTATTCATTATGCTATACATATTGTGATTGTGAGAACAGTGACGCCTAGTTTAGCTTTATTAGATTAATAATTATTAGAATAATGTGAGTTACATGATTAGAAAGTTAAGATTTTTAAAATTAATTTCAAATGTCTAAAATGTATTTATTCATTAATGAAACCAAATCTATAGACGGATTGTTGGTACCACTAGAAACCTAAATTCAGTAATTAAAGAACTCTTTATATAAAATAGAGTATACTGAAACAAGCGTACGCGTCCACTGCACTTAATGCTGTAAACGCGCTCATCAATATCGCTTGTAACGCCACACGAGCGCCGTGGGACGTAGCTGCAAGTTCGTATTAGTTCTTTGCTCATACCTAAACTAGGCTTCAGAGCCCTCGTGGGTGGGCGCTGGCGGCTTACGTTCCGCTTGTTACGGTCTGGTGAGTGCGGTCTTTAATCATTCACTCTCCGTGTCCACTGACCACTGCAACTCTATTGACTCAAGTTGACCCCTCTCACGTGTTGGTGAGTGTTTACATTGTAAATACTGCAGTATATGCCTACTGTATGCGCGCTAACTACAGATTATTGTGATATTATACGCTATACAATAATGCCGATAGAAACGTTTAAGCGTTATGATAGGTTGATAACAATAATGTGCGAGCGTTCCGGTCGTGAGCGGGCGGGGTCATAGAGAGGCGCGGACGCGGACGCGGGTGCGGGTGCGGGTATCGATCCCTCGTGCTCGCCCTTACCCCGCGCCGTGTGTCCACGTGCCCTGTGACCTTCACGCTTATGTACATGTATAGTGTCCTACGCTCCCCTTTGACTTCTTTTGGATCTCATCGATTTATTGAAAATAAACTTAAAAAAATATATATTTTTCATGTCGAAAATAAGTTATATCTCATTAAAGCATTTAGCTTAATCCTTATAATGTACACAAATAATACGAAACTTATAACATTACATTTTTATATCATATTACGATAAGATAAATATATATTTAGCGTCGATCACAAAACGTTCGTACAAGCTTCTATCAAATTTAGCGGTGTCATAAAAATGTTGATGCACAAAATAAAGCGATGGTGGGCCGCGATAAATTAGGTGCGAAGTGGCGCGAAGACGGCGATAAGTGGCACCTACCCGCACGCCGTCGCTGATCGATACCTCCCACCTACCTGCCTGCTGCCTGCACCCTGCCCTGCCGCCGGCACCCTCGCCCCGAGCGCCGCGTGTGACGGACCTTGGAGTGTGCATCTATAGGTACTATTGTGGGAACTGTTCTGTCGTCAATTAGACGTGTTGTGTTGGTAAATCCTCAATTTACCATTGTTTTGGGTTAACGAGACGAGAGGTTAATGTTATTGCCAATAATTCAAAAAATATATTAACTGGTCTTACACAAGACAAAGACAAAATTTTTTGATGGATAATTACTAGGTGCATTCGAATAATCAAATTACCTACTACTCATGTTGAAATACAAATATATATCAATTCAATTAAACAAAATATTCTGTAACCATATTATATCGCCTTTGATAACTTTTCCGACAAACGTAAATAAATTTAAATTAATTGTAATAAAATGTAAATAATTTCTTTTGTTGGCACTCCAGTCACTCGTGTAATTAAAGCATTGTCAGTATATTTCACTAATCTGTAACTAAGCCGGAATACGTCTAGACTGTGTTGCCTATTCGTGCAATAGTTAATTAGAAGTATCTATGGTGCACCGTGTGATGTGTGTCTTTATAATACTACAAGAATGCAACGCGCATTCACGAACTCGATTCACTAAATTTTTCAATATTGTCCGAATTTAAATATTGTTTTGTTCTTCGCTTAGTAATCTAAATAATTGGCTCTAAATCTAATTGGTTCTTATTTAAGACCATTTAAATGATTTTATCTCTTGGTAGGATATGCGGAGTCATAAACATTTTTTGCTATTCTTTCGACGTGCCCGAACCAGCTGAGCACGTTCTTCTTCATTCTCAACGTGACATCCTCGCTAGTCCCTGCCATTCTGTGTATATCTTCATTGTGGATTCGATCAGCTAAGCTGACTCCGCATATTCTACGAAGGGATCGCATCTCAGTTAAGTTCTTTTATGCAATGTAATATATACGATTTTTTGAAAATTTTTAGAAACGAATAACATAATATTTTACTTAGTAAACAACTTTAGTGCCAATGTATTATTTTCTGTCTCATAGCTGTCGATAACTAGTCGAACACAGCAATAAACGCTTAATCTTCCGCGCGTCTGATAGCTGCCATTCTCTAGTTTCAATCGTATTTGTATGGGTTTATTTGCGATTTATATTGCTACTACGACTATCATATTAAAAAACCGAAATATTAGGTTTTACTTTCTTGTGTCGACGGCCTGGACCGACTGGTTTCATAACCCGTTCCACCGGGCTTGTCCGCGGTCAGTACGACACCTGATCCTCACTGCACATGTCTTGTGGACGTATTGTGTAGACAGATGTTCGGGGGACAGTCCCCCCGACTGTCCACGCTAAGGGAGCCGGCTACTTCCATTACAAATTCCGTGACGATCTGTCTACGACCACAAAAAATGTTTTAGAAATGACCTATACTAATATTTAAACGATATGGACGCCTTTATAGGGAACCACACAAATTGATCGCTTTGATTTCTTGTTCACGAATTCCGAGACCAATTTTAATGACCGTCGGTAAAGGAGCAGCGTGCGCGTGCGTCGGCTGGCGGCCGGTCGCCCGGATTCCTCACAATGTGCCCTTTGATTGTGTGTTACATAAGGACTTATAAATTATAGCTTGTTACCATACATACGTTCCTTCCTAATTAAATCAATAAAAGTAATCAAGTTAACGCCAACTTTGGAAATCAGCTAGATATATTAAATATCGCATCCTCCCATTTGCAAAGTTGTTTATCATTACAAATAGAGTCTTGTTTCATACTGTGATGTATAATACAACGTTGATAATTGCAATAAACGAACATTTTCTAAGGTAGTAAGTAGTCTATGTTGAACACTTCAGTAGAAATATTTAAGGCGGTCGGGGCGCAGTCGTTGACCCACGGCGCGCTATGCAGTATGCACGCTACGCCCTCGGACACGCACACGAGCCGCACCGCACCGAATGAGATAGATGAGCTGATCCCTGTGTATCTCGCTAAGCCCTCTCTGTTATCTTATTCTTACAAATAATGACAGAATAATCCATTTATAAAATTTCAAAGGAACTCATATTGCAGTAGAATGTATAATGTTTTTTTTTTCATACACATACCGTCTCTATGCGTTATCTTTCCGACAGATTCCTCGTAATATTATAGTGTTTTGAGAGGCTTATCTAATTCAAATATTATCTCATCGCAGGCGATCTGTTTGAGATGGGTCCGATAACGAAGCATCCGCTACGCTATTCACGCGTAGGTCTCGTTTCTTTATATTTTATACGTGTTAAGTAAAAATACGGGTTTTTTTTTATATAATCTGTGTAGCAAGCAACAGTTATAAACTCAATCAAACAAATCAAACAGTATGGCAACGGTCCGTTGACCTATTAATTAGTATAGAGTGCCCTCTACACGATGCGAGCTCACTGTGCATATGCATATTGAACGCTATAGTAGTTGTAAATATTTTGTATACAACGCGATTCTTTTAAATGTAAACATACTAAAATAATAATTATCACTATCTGAAATCTTTGGAAAGATAATATTTTTTATTGATAATAAATAAAGCGTACATTCATAATAAAACAATATGATAAAAAATATTATAACGACGCCTTATAAAATGTGTATTGCAGAATTTCCTCGTCTCAAAACGTTGTCAGCGTTTGTAACTCTGAGAAATTAGGCGGAACAGCGGTGAGGCCGTGGGAAAGGCCTCTACGCAGACGCAGTCTTTCTATATAACGGTGCTACTGTTACTATCGATACTTATTATCTTTCATATCGTATCGACGCTTTATACGTTGATTCATTAATATTTATTAGGTGTTAATTAACTAGTAATATTATGTTGCAAAAAATATTATGCGATAGTGTATCAATTATTATGTAATTCGTTTAGCCAAATCTCATTTTATATAGAACATATTCTATCCAAAAATGTTTTAAGTAAAAAAATCACTTCATTCTCTACTTTTAAAGTTTTTTTTCATGTCCAAATGCAGTGACGTAACGGCATGCTATAGATACATTCCCTATTCAAAATATTACCTTATTTTAAAAGGAATATTTCCCATAATATTTTAGATGAACTCCAAAAACCGTAGCAATTGATTAAGGACAATAATAACGTCGTTAAATAATAATATTAATGCGAAATATAATAAGTAACAAGCTTTCCGCAAGGTTGTTGAACGTAGCCGCGTCCACCGCATTTGGAGTTTTATTATTAAACCGCCGCGTGACGTGTATTGACTGACGGCGGCGCGCCGATCGGGCTATATTGATGCGCGCGCGCACCGCCCCGACCAACTATACACGTATTTAGTATTGACAAAGTAGGTTATTGCTTTAAGCTTGTTAAATATTCAGTAAGTTATTAATTTAAATAACAGGTATGTTTAAGATTTTAAACATGAATTTTAACGTTAGTATTTCTCGTATGACGTGTGTACTACATGATATTTCCAACCAGCAATAGTAGAAGTATTCTCACATAATGGTTAGGTGTGTTCAGTGCGGGTAGCTTAGGGCTGAGCTGAGGACACAGTGAGAGGGTGGGCCGCAGCAGCTGCGTGACTCGCGCAGATGGCGATAACCGCCCCGCCGACAGACGACGCGCTCGATCCATACCACCATAGTGTCTTGAGGGACCGTATTGTGTTGCGGTTGTTCACTGCATTCAACGGTCGTTAAATTTAAATTATATTGAATATTTAGACATATTTGATTACATTATTTTAAAAAAAATTGTACAAATTTTATAGATTTTCAATCGTATAAAAAACGCAATATGTTTTTAATTTTAAAATTGTGGGCGTCCCCACCTACCAGTTTTAAGTATGCGGAAAGCATAACAAAAACTTTGAAATTAAAATAAGACATTTAGATTAAAAATCGTACATTTTCCTATTTACAATTTTTTTTCATACATGTTTATATTTATTTGAATACTGGAAAATGCTTAGTAGACTTTCTTTTAGATTAAAACTAATAAATCAATATTTGACTAAATATGCTTGGATCACAACGGGGTAGAGCCGTAGGGTCGGAGGGCCTATGCAGGCGGTCCATGACGTCGGCGGGCGACGCGCGTGACGTCACGCGTTGCGCACGTGGGCGTGTGCGAGCGGGAGGGCCGGTCCTCCGCCCGCGGCAGAGGGCGAGCGAGAATTGACAGATTTCCTTGCGCTCGATACTAGAGCTGGAATTGCATTATCGCCGCCGATGATCTATCTAGCGACTCCGTGAACATGATACACCTTTCTTGTATACGTGAGACTAATTTATTTATGATGTAAGGTTAGAAGATTATTTGGATAGTTTTTTTACATTGTTATCTATTTAATTATAATAAACTTTATACACATTGCGACTAAACGATCGGAGGCTAGCTTTTGTTTAATTTTATTATTATGTATAGAAAAATCCACCTTAAATCTACTTAAGCTCCTAACTTAATAGCAGTATTAGAATATGTTTACAAATTATTTACTAATTAATAGAGATGTACGTATCCGTCTAGAAATAGTAACATACGTACATTAGCGATAAGCGGTAACGCGCGCGGTGTAAACAAAGCGCGCATTTCACTGCGTCGTTGCCGCCTAGCCTCCCCCTCCCGCCTCTCCCCTCCCCGTTGCCGCGCCGCCCGCCCATCAACCTGTCACTTCACTGTTTACCACCACATCTTCCACCTTGTGAGAACGTTGCTGATCAAAAGATACACTCGCTACTCTCACTCTTGAAAGTCTTAAACACTGATAAACAAATATGACCTAGTTCCTCCGACTATTAAAAACAAACTTCTTATATAAACTACAAGAAACTTAAACATTAATTTATTTATTTATACAAGAGTTACTTAAGAATATGCTTCTACACAATCGTATAAGTGAAAACTTAAAATGATTTATTCAAACTCTTCTTACAAAGACATCATAAACATGAACGTCTTTTGAGCGAGTAGGCATGTGTATCAGGAACGCCTCAACAGGTCCCCATAGCCGTAGGGTGTGGACGGTGGCGAAGGCGGCGTCCCTATCTCTGCATTGCTTATACCTAGATGTACCACATGCTTGTACAGTCCTTATAACATCAAAAAAATATATAAAACATTATTCTCCAGCAATTTACATAATCATTACATACTAGTATAGGAAGTTTTTTTATAATCGATTTCCTAACTCCGATGGCGAGGCGGCTAAGGCTGCTTGTATCTTATACAAGTTGTTATTTGAATGCGAGACGCGCACGCTATGGCCGCTTATAATTCGGTGTCTGACAGCTAACCCATGTCGAGGTTTTGCCGTTCACGTTGATATGATTAATTTGTGTAATGTTCTTCCTTATTGTTTCACTACATTACATTTTCGCTTCCAAGTAATATTAAATTTATGACGTCAGTTGGCTATTGATCGAGAACGTGTGTTAAATACTTATCTAGAAAATGTATAGAAATTGATGAACCCGCGCCTATTGGAAACCCGTCCAGGCACTCTGACCACTACGAACACTTGCACGTATGGCTTAGTTTATTAACTAAGTGTGATATAGCACTTCAAAAATGTTAAAAACGTGTGCTAACTTTTAATCCGTATCCGGATATAACTCTCGATAGCTGAACATCTTTAAAATTTACCAAAAAGTAATTCGTTCTCGCGCAGTGATTTACTTTTCGTGCCGTGTTCATGCACTCACGGAGTGACTGTCTGGCCAAAACCGGATACAACGTTCATCGTATATGCATGCAGCTTTAAGTGTCTATTAAGTTTGTATATTTTATTTTGCACACATAGCTGGGTAGGCAGAAGGACACTAGGTGTGTTAAAACTCTCCGCTCCCATGAAGCCACTTCCGTTTCCCCATTTTCCCTCGAATTCTGGAGGCATTAAGTGTTGAGTGGCGGAACTTAACGACACGCTTTTATATCATTGCCAGAGCGAAGAAATCAAAATATTAAATATTATTTTCATTTCCTTGAGTAGGAATCGAACCCAACAACCTATCGCGTTTACGGTCGCACACTTGTGCCTGTACTTTATAACTGTATTTTAATAAATACAACAAGCCAAAGTTATAATTCGCGATAAACGACACTTTTACTACATTAGCAGATTTATTTATATGAATTGCAGATTAATTCTATTACCTATTTATTTATTAGTATTGTGTGCTAAGTTATGTCGAAGATAAACATCGTAGGATCGGAACGCGACTCGCGCCTCGTCACGCAACTACGTTAGCGCTGTCGCCGTCTTCGCAAAGTCCCGACGCTCCACCTTAGTGCGGCATCGTTCAACTTTATATTTATTGGGCACACGATGTGTCCAACACTCGCTATATACTCGTATTTGCGGTGACTTGTTGCCGCTACGTGGAAGCGGGAAACGCAACGTTCACTTTGCTGGTGTGTTCGCTTCAGATGTTTCTTGCTATCTTATCTTGGATCGTGTGCATTAGTAGCGCGGATTCCAAATAAACATTTCGAAGGCGAATACACTTTGAATCGGCGCGAATCGACTGCATCGTTTCCTTAAATAGTTTATTTTAAGCATATATACGCTAAATATAATTTTAATGTTCGATCAAAAAAGCCAAAACTAAAATTTCGTCATTTGGTCTCGCTACCTTAGATACTATAATACCTTAGATACTATAATAACACTGAAAATATTTTATCACATATACAATAGTGCCTATTATTTATGTTTATTATAATTATTTACCTTTTTACTGTTTTATCTATATCTTGTTAAACGAGTGTCAACATTAAACGTAAATTGTTTAGTCATATATTGGAACCCACGAAACAGGAATACCTAGTGTGGGTACCATCAGATGTAACAAAAATTGTACATGTTATTTGTTAATAAATATCTTATTTATCTTAAAAATATCTTATCTAATGTTAAATGAACCCGTTTTTAAACCCGTTCGCGCACCCTTACAACCTCAATACAGTGAACCGTCGAGTGCTAAGGCCCCGTAGAGATGCTCAATTAACATTTAGTGTTCGAGAGTGATAATCGCATGGCAATTGTTGGGGGCGGCCGGTAAGTGGCGCGGCGGCGCGCGTCTGTACGGCGTACGCTATCGATCCCGGCGTGGGGTGACGTGCCCGCGCCGCCCGCCACACCCCACCACCGACACCACCACCGACCTTGAACCCGCACCAACCTAATAATTGCACGTTGCACCTCGCGTTATTTATATATTTACATTTTATATGCATCTATCCATCTACACATATGTTCAAATGTACTCAAACATAAACATCAACTTAGTTCGCGCTGTTTGCGTGTAGTCGGTCGTGCTCGTATCGCGCCGCATTGTTATTCAAATTAATCTCGTTTACTGTAACTTCAAGAATTTTCTGTTCAACGTCTTGTTTCATTACGTATTCTTTATTTGTAGTGTAGTTTACGTACAAAATAAATAATTCAAAGTAAAGTAGTTCCCTGCGTATAGGTGGTATTGAGTCTATAAAGACTCAATCAATTAAGTATTACGTATACGTACGTACTATATCGATTATGATCTGTTAGTTAATGGCTGAACGCTCGAAGGCAGATAGCGAGATCCTTGGAGAAGCTATATCGCGGTGGCACCACGACCCCGGTCGTGACTCGAGGAGCGGTGCGCGGACCGTTCGCCGGCGACGGCCTTGGAAGATACCAATAATGATTGCAGTGCCCCCATGTGAAGTAACTGCGCTTCGTAATAGCGGTATCTGCGCGGCGGCGTGGACACGGCGTGGAGAACGGTGCTCACCACCATCTAATATCTTTTTTTTTCTAGTTTTGAGTTTCTATTTGTTTTTGATTAAAATTAAGTTTGATGACATATATTTGTTAAGCTTGCTGTTTGTTGCAGCGTTCTATCAAAATATTCAATACAAATGAATCATCCAGGCTGATTATTATTTATATTTAACCCGTAACGAGTTTGTTTTATTACGTATTTGAGATTAATTTGTTTTTTCGTTATATAAAGTGTAAATTATTGCGTCTTCGTTAAACGGTAGTAATGCCAACAACAAATACATTATGGAATTAATGACGAGCCGTCGGAGATTTCTAATTAACTCATTTATTATGCTCATTTTGCGGATACTGCCTTGTAACTTGACGCCCTTGAGTGCCTTTACTAGACACTGTCACTGGTGTTGCGCTTGAGATTGTAAACACTTATATAAATCGTGTCTTAACAATTATATAATTGTGAAAATTTCATAAATTATATGGGGTTCATATAAATAAGTTCCATTTGCTAACATTAATAGTAGATAAAGTAGCTTTATGGTAGTAGATTAACATAAAAAATCTTAGTACTGTGTTAAGGCATATATAAACGTCATCTATGCCAGCATGAGCCAGATACTGGAAAAACTAGTTCAGTCGCAGCGCGAGATGGCGCGCGCACCTGGAGCACGAATGTCAAGGCTGCACGCTTGGAACCGCTCCAGCACGACGCGTGCGCGCGCAAAAAATATACTAAACATATTCACTTTTTATTCCTAACGCTCAGAACAGCTAAAGATGAACTATTTTGTATCTTTAAATACCGTTTTATGGTAGCTTAATAATATAATTATCATCTCAAAGAAAAGCCAATAAATCATGTATTTAAAATGACATCTATATTTCCACTAAGAACGTACGACGCGCGCGGTTTGTTTGTTGTGTTCTATTACAATGTTGTAAGGTAGATAATTCAATGTCAATTAAAATGTTAGCGAGCCGCGTCCATGTGTGTCGACAACGCGCGACAAACACTCGCACGTGCACGGCCCGCGTGACGTCACCGCGCGACAGGGGGCGGAGGGGGGGGGGGTGCACGGGGGCGGGGCGGGGCGGCGCGCGACGATAGGCAGAGTTTATCTCCGATTGCGAATGCGGCAACAATGTGCATCTCTTTATCGCTTCCTTTCTATTGTGAACGTTCAGTGTCATCTCGACCTTGCATTCATTACATACATATACTATACTAATATTTACTATCAACATGTCTGAATATAGGCATGTTTTTCGGCGACCACGACCCACGAGGCCCTGTATGACTGAAATGAAATCTCTGAATTTAGATACTAGATAATCTGCTTCCGAAAAAGGCTGCCGTCTGTAGGTATCGATTGTCGCAATGTCAAGACAATAAATATTAAATATGCGCAAGCGCAATGAGACGTCAGTTGTGGCGGTTAACAGCATTGATATAAATTACTTTATGTAATAAACTGTATTTACCGCTTTCGAGAATATCTATTTAAATTTTATTTTTTATTTGCAGAAGGCGATCAAGGTTCTTGGGAGAGCGGGCTTTCCTACGAGTGTCGTTCGTTGCTGTTCAAGGCGTTGCATAATTTGATCGAAAGGTAATTTGAAATAAAAAAACTTATATAAAAAAACTTTTTAAGATAAACACTTTAATAATACCATTTTATTATGATTCTGGGTATAAAAATCTTTATTAGGTATAAAAAACGGCTTTTATTTAATTTATAGCGTGGTATTCGGTATCTCATTGAGAGTATCGGGCCTGTATAATCAGTATTAAACGCTGCAGTTGGTCGTGTATAATTTGCGGCTTGTAAGGCTAGAACAAAACCAGCTCGAGCCACCGGTTTGCGGAGCGCTCTCTTGCTGTTCACAGCTCACCTCTATTGTTGTGTAATCACTGCTCGCCACTCTTCAACGGTATAGATGTTTGTACTCGCAATTATATTTAACATTGTAAATGTTTTTATTGTTCTGAGTCGGTCGCCACGACTGGCCTCTGTATTATTTATAAAAAAATATATGTTCCCTTACTTTTTTATATTATTAATTAATACATTTTGTGATATTTTATAATACGATGTTTTGTTACGGTCAATTTAGAATTTAAAATTGTTCGGCTGTGAACTATCTTAAAGAGGGATTTAATAGTCGTTCACTCAATGGTATCACGGGGCTAGATTATTCGAAGTCGTGCACTTCGAACAATGTGTGTTTTGCACCTGGTGCGCGGGCGCATCGGCCGACGTCATTGTTACGCGAAGGTCGTTGCATCTTGCGGCCACCGCTATCACTCGCCATATAAAGACATTTTGTTTTTACTTCAATAAATATCGATAGTGCTATAATATTACTTAATCAATATAACATAATGAAATATATCATTTTTCGTTATAGCAAACATATTATTTGTGTAATTTGTAATTTTTCTTTCGCCTGTTAAAAGAGAGTGTCTAATATTATAATTTAAATTAAAAACACAAGACACCCTGTAGGCGATTGACCGCTATAATTTTATTATCGGTCGTCAAGGTTAATACACTTGCTTGATTTTCCACAAAACATTGTACTTTTGTGGCCGCCTAGTCAATAAGTTGCGCACTGAGGGTACGTTGGTGTACCTACGATGAGATAGAGTAGGGGCTCCGGCTCGGTCTGGAGTAGAGCGGCCACCGTCAGCCGCCAGCCCGACCAATCTCGGATATGAACGAAATCCAGACGAGTCGTTGACCCCGACGGCGGCACGTCAAAGAAACAATGCGTGCGCCGACGATCGCGACAATTTTACGATACGTGCTGTAATGAAGGGGCAAACGTTTCGACGTTTTTTTTTTTTTTTCACTAAACTTTTTATTTTTATTGACTATAAATGTCGCCCGATCTCTCATCGCCAGCGCCGCCGTGCGACAGATAAAAACACTAACACTTTTTCTACACTATTGTTAGTGGATATTTATTTATACGACGCGACGCGTTGCCATTATAAAAGGTTGTTAAAGAAAAATGTATTTTATAACGAGTTGTTAATTGGGCTTCATTACTAAATCTCTCTTTGATCGTCTCTTGTGAGGGGTTAGGTAATATTAATTAATTGTCATGTTTAGTGTTTTATGGCTAATCGAGAGTTGTGAGGATATGTTTTGAATTTAATTTATATGGCGTTTTTATAATGTTTGTTCAGTTGAAGTGTCTTGTACGAGCTCAATGTTTACTACAAATTTTACTGCCACTTGAGGATTGTAAACGGGATATGTTATGGGTTCGATTCCTTTATTCCTCAGAAGGTAAAAACATACTACTATATGACCATTTTATTTTTAACGATTAAATCATATATGATTCAAACCTTCAATATATACAACAATGTGGTTTATATATAATAGTATAGTTATATATATATCATTAATAATATAGTTGAGCGTAAAGTCGTCTAATACAAGCTACATTCCGCATTCTAATTGCACGACCAGTCAGTCACAACTGCACAAAGAAATTCGCCACGGCAATTTGCATAGGTGTGTGCAATGATAGCTCGTGCTCGTAAAGCTGTTGGTCTTACACTACCTACCTAGGAGTATGCAAGGTGTACTTAGTGTAGTGAAAAATGTATTCGTATTAGGTATTAGTTCGTTTTTAGTTCTTAAAATTTGAATTTGATCCTGAATTCGTTGAATTCTAGAAAAAATATTTTTTTTGTTGATATAGAACAAGTCAATATGACATCATAAAAGCCATTTATTCAGAAACAAAGACAGCTACAATGTAGCTAACATTATTTGCAATTATAATTATAATTTTATGAACTTGTTAAATGTAATTTCTGCAATGTTTTTGCATTATTTACATTTTATTAATTAGCATACTAATCTTATCTTCAGATGCCTGTTATCTCGAGATTTCGTAAGACTCGGCAAGTGGTTTGTTCAACCGTACGATGGCGACGAGGAGGACGTTGGCAAAAGGTGATATATTTTTTAATGATTCATATTTTTTTTGTATGTGTGCATATGTTATTTATAAAATGGAAGTATATAGTTGAGGCAACTATTTTTGTTTGGTTTACTCAATGAATAATTGCAATAGCGAACTTCCAAGAGTAATATGAAGATCTCTGTGTTGCACTCGTTAAGACACCAGAGTGAGACTTCGTTCCCCTTCATACATTTTTTTATTTATCATTTATATTATTATTGTCGTTTTAGTTATTATTATTTTTATGGCTTACCATCATATTAAAAATCTAAGTAAAACAGTATATATAAAAATAAAATGCTTCAATTAAATTAAGTAATGAAAATATAATTTGTTCAAATAGAGATGTAAGCTAAAAATATAAGCATTGAGGTCAACAGTGATATGTCACTGCGTTTTTCTCACGCGTGGCGTCGGCAGTTACTAACCAGGTTCACAGATACCTAGCGGCGACGCATAATTACATTTAATTATGCGTTGACAACAAAATCCAGTTCTAAAGTATTACGTGATTTTATACTATTTGTTGAGAAGATACGATTACAATATTTCTCATGTACATTCCTCTTTTATTGCATTGGTTGATCAATTTTATATTCTCTAGCATTATGTTTTTTTTTTTTTTTTAATGTTGCCTCACTGTTTTACACGACTACTAGTAAACGCACACGTTCTTACTAGTATTAGCTACGTTAAATTTGTATAAAAATGATAAGGTTTAGTTTAAATTAATGTTAGTAAATTAATTGTGCTCTTATAAAAAGTATTCTTTTCTACAATTTGGATTTTTAAATTTCATGAACATATTTATAATGGTATTAAAAACTTTGAGACCTTTATAGATTAATATACTAATATTTTGAAACATGATTTTCTATTTTTATATAAAATAAAACATACATTATAAACTGTACGTCATCCATTCCAGCCCGTGGCACCTGTCTTTCTCGTTCGCGTTCTTTCTGCACGGCGAGAGCACTGTGTGCGCGTCGGTGGACGTGCGCCAGCACCCGCCTGTGCGCACGCTCACCGCCAAGCGCCTCGCCCGCCTGCGCGCGCCGCCCGACCGCCGCGGAGACGACAAGGGTGAGGCAGATAGCTGCTGTGAGTCGCGGCCGGCCTGTATTTATTCCTTCTTGAAATGTGCTTTTTCACTATTTTCATCTGAATGAACAAGTTCAGAAAGTCAGTTTCAGGGCGGCCACAACTCGTATTCTGATATAATATGGAATAGTATAAGTTTAGGCAATAGAATAACACTTACTTTTGACTATAGTATAACATTTTATTTATTACTGCCATATGGACAAAATTAGATAACTTTAAGAGACCAATACTATAAATAAAACAGAAATAAAGTTTTCCTATTTATATCAGTTATGTATATCTTTTCTTTTCAATAAGAAAAGAAACCATTATATTCTAACAATTATTTATTCATAACAAATGTCAACTACTACGTCATGCAAATTCCATACATGCTACATACATTTTTTATAACTATATTTATTATACTTCGTAGTTATATTTTTATTATATACAATGCATGTCTTATTTTCCTTTTATTTATATTAAAATTTAATCAAGTAAATTTTAGGAAATATGTTGGTAGAATTATCCTTTTAGGGAATTAATAGACTACTTAATATGTTGTGTGTTTTATCATTCATTATATTTGAATATGTTTATTTAAATTGAAAATCTGTATAGATTTTTTCCTTAACGGATAAAGTACTCTGGTATTTTTTTTAAATCTTATTCCAAACGTAGGAAAAAATCCTTTTTTAGAAACATATATTTTTTCAACGTAGCCGCGCCTTTTGGAAACCAACCTTACTTATTGAAGTTGTTATAAGTTGAAAAAGAGCGTAGAAGAATTTTGACTTAGCTTGATGAGCGTAGCGGCGGTTTCTAAGAGGCGCGGGTTCAAACCCACTACGTTTAAATTTTTATATTTCTAAAAAAGTATCACTGGTTTTGTTTATAAAAATATATATTATCTTGTAAATATTTTCAAAGATATCACTAATACATACACATATACATGAATTATATATTTTTATAAAAGAAAATTTATTATATTCAGTATGTAAAAAAGAGTCAGTATCCTGTCTCATTTTCCTTACTGGTAAAATTTATTAATTTATTAAATTATATCATTTTAATTAAATTTAATATCTATTACTGAGAAATCAATTTAGTGTACAGTTAAACCTTGTTGTCCTGTTTCAATGATATTTGGATTTATTATTGTGCTATTTGTAATGCGTTATATACAAATAAGTAATAATAATGAAGGGAGTAAACACAAAGTAGTTACTAACGGGTTTGACATATCACACACGAAGGTCGACGTGATTGACCACTTCTTAAATGTCGATAAATATTTTAAAACGTTGCCTTATATAATATTTTAATTAATAATTATTTCTCAATTTGTATATATTTTATGACAACTAAGTTATGGAATTTGTCCCGTTCCAATTACAGATATAATGTAGAGTTGCAGAAGCTTTGTCTCTTATGTCAGATATCAGTCATTTGAATAAACTGTTTAATAATTCATGTAAACTAGTCGGCTGATCTTCATAATTCAGTTATTCTATTGGTATGACTCCATAGATTGATGGTTTAACCCTTGATATTTTGTACTTGCATATTGTGATTCATACAAATGTTCAATTTGATGACGGTTTCATGGTATTGTGTATTATTATGAAATATATAATCAATAATCGTAGTAACTAATTCTGAAAAGTATTCATTTAAGGGGTTTTGTAAAGCATTGAATGCTATGTATTTAATAATTCATATTTTATTTTAATTACTAACACTAATTCAAAGTATTCGAAATTATAAATGAATACAACATAATGTATCATTCACACTATGGTTATAGAAATTGGTGACGGATGCCAGTTAACTGGTATTTTAAAAAATGTTAGTGCTATTAATACAGTATTATTTGATTATATGAATATAGGAATGATAGAGCATTAAATTCGATCATAGAAATAAAGAAATCAAAAGTAATTAAGGTGCAGAAGGGCAGGCTTTAATGGCGAAAAGACGTTTTGAATGTTAATATTGCTTTGTGGGTATATAATTCTACATTAATATATTTTTAACCTATGATTTTTTTTTCCAGTTATCCTAGCTCCTTTTGGTCTGGAGGGCCGCGTGACGGGGCGCGAGTGGCGCGACACCGACGCGGCCACCGCGCGTCTGCTCGACGCCTGGCGCCTGTTGTACCCGCTGGAGCAGGGGTGTGGAGCTGTGGAGGTATGTAAATTGCTATTACTTACTACTTGTTTGCAAATAATATGAAACATATGGAAGTCTATGTTTGAATTAACTATGTTTGGTTGGTTGATTCAAATGAAAAACGTTAGTTTAGTACTTCCAAAAGTAATATGAAGATCTCTGTGTTGCACTCGTTAAGACATCAGAGTGAGACTTCGTTCCCCTTCGTACATATTATTACAGCATTTTAAATGATTTATGTAAAATGTAAATACTTTGTTTTAATATCTTATAAAAATGTATTTCTAATAATATAAGTATTAATTTCATAATTAACTTTCCATAACGCAACTTTGTTAACTACATTACATTACATACGTGTGTGTGTGTGTGTCTGTGTGCGCAGGTGGAGTGCGGCGGGGTGCGCATGCGCTACCCGGTGCCGTACGTGCTGGTGACGGAGATGGAGGCGCCGCGCGCGCCCGCGCCACCTGCCGCCCGCCTGGCTGCGCGTGCTCTGTCCGCGCTCGCCACGCCAGCGCCCCACCAGGTACCTATGTCGGATTAGAGTATAGTCATAGGAAGTGGGAAACAAAACTTTTTTTAAACACATAAAAAGTTTTGAGTTAACTTCCAATATTAATAGAAATTTGAAATTTTACTTGATACAAGAATATCATTTGTGAACATTTCTAAATTGTAAAAATAAATTTCTTACAAATTAACAAAAAAACATTTGAACTGTATCATTTTGTCTTTTAACGATAATTTATGTTTAACTTAATAACAATTTCAGACGGCGGAACTTTGCTACTCGGAATGTTCGGGCGATGTCAATGATGACTTCCTGGACCCCACCAGGAAGACACCATGCGTTTGTGCCAAGTGAGTCACTCCAATCTCTTTTTGCCTTCGCTCTATGCTAGATATAGTATATAGTGTTGCCCCTCTTTGAAAACTTATGAGGAATATGCATTATCAATAAGAATCCCGCACATATTAAGGCATGGAGAGGGAACCTGGGAACCTAGTGTTAAGATACTCCATTCCCATTAAGACACTTCCGTTGCCTGCTTTCTGCCGAATAATAGTTTTTTTTATTCAATGTGCAAAGGTAATTGCATTCAAATTTAGATATTGGAAATTTGTTAAAATATTATGACAGAAAAAATATAAACATTAAATTTATAAATAAAATCAACATTTATAGTTGTGGTTCTTATCTTAAATTATGATTTTTATATTTTTTAGTTATCTCAGCTTTGTGGTTTTGATGATGAAAAATATTTAATTTGTATAATTACTGTATAATTTATTTATGTATAAATGTTATAAACAATTGACATAGTCTTACAAGTAACATAATGCATATTTCTCACTTTCAATGATATAACTTATATATTATGTATGCAGTAGTTAATTGCAATAGACGTAGATGTTCGAACGTTTTATCTCTTTACTATAATCTATATAGTATACGCTTGTCATGCAAATTCTTACTTCGCCTCGTCGATAATATTGAAAAAGAGACTTTACTCGCAAAAAATAAAGATCAAAATGGTCTAAAATGTTGTCGACGATTTTCCTCTTAAGACAAAGAGAGCGTGCGGGTGTAGATTTGTAGATAGGTAGATGTTATACATGTGAATGTTTTATATACTATGTATAGATTGACTACTTTATTATACTACATATTGTATTCTAGTCTTTAGAGGTTATAAGCTTTACTTTTTATGGATTAATGAGAAGTGTCCATTGAAACACAAATAGCATGGCTGAGATGTTAATGTACTTTAATTTTTATTAACAAAACCTTTTATTAACTCACTTTTTAATGTTCTATTTGTGATATAGAGTGGGATCTATGCCTGTTGTGTTTTTTGTTTAACAAGTTGTTTAAGTTTTCAAAATTGTTGTTTGGTGTGTGTTAACATCTCAGTCAAAGTATTCGATGCGTACAGGCTTCTGTCACACTCAAGATGTCCGTAACTACTCATGTTTATATATCGCTTCTGTAGAGGTTGGGTTATTGCAGTTTCTCTATCCGGTATTACCATTATATTATTGAAATGAATATAAAATAAACGTAATTTTTGCTTTGATTTAATTTGTATTGTAGTTTATATATTTCTTTTTTTATGCATGAAAATTATAATTTATTTATATTGTAGATTGCATATTATATGTCCCTTTTTTTATTTGTTTATGAAAATCTTATGATTATTCATTTTATTCAACTTTTTTTTATTTCTTTTAGCATGTCCTAAGTATGTTCAAGATTAAATTATGATTTGGCATATGTTACAATGTAGTAGAATATAATTTGTCAGAAAGTAAAGCATAAATTACGTTTGCGGAGATTATCGCGCAACGGCATGTAGAGTAGGGGGTAGTGGGTAGTGGGGGGTAGTGCGGGGTAACGCGAGTGTGACAGGCGGCGCGGGCGCACACTAGCCTTGTGTGTGTGCAGGTGGCGGCGCCGCCGCGCCCCGCGCCCGCGCCCGCCGCCCTTCCACCGCCGCGCGCACCACCACCACCGCCGCCGCGACCACCACCGACACGCGTGAGTATACCACCACTACCATTACCGCCATCACCACCGCCGCCAGATACGATGATGAGTATTGCGTGAGAAGGTGAGTATTGCATCTCAAACGGCGATAACACCACACTACTAGTGTATTACATCATGTAGGCCACTAGATATAAGTAGTGTAATTTTATTTCTAGTGACCTAAGTTAACGCACTAGGAGTAGTGTGGTGTATATTTTGAATTGCCGCCTCATACTCCAGCACGGATCACATCAAATTGGTGACATAGTCGACAAGTAAAGGTCAGTGGTCACAATACTGCGGTAACGACGAATCATAATATAATTTCTCTAGATATAGCCGTCCTATCATAGAATGCCCAACTAACAAGTCGAAGCGAACACAAGTAATGCAATGCTGTCTGCATGCCCGCCTCGTGCCGCCTCGTAGACGCATGCGCGATTACTATATTATGTAATAATATATTGCATGCTTTGTGTTTTAATTTATATGAATAAATTAAACTTATACTTGTATATTCATTAGGAATAACTTAATTCTAAATATATTATGACGAACATTATAATGAATCTCGTTAATATCATTCATATTTACATTCATTTCAGATTCTTATTTATTGTTCTTTAAGTAAGTTTGTCCTCCATCCTCTGTATTCGTGAAGTTGTTGTTGCTCATTTTTCTTGATATTTATAAATAATATATAATAATTTTTATATTTAAAAATGTTAGTTACAACAGAAAAAGGGTTATTTATTTGATTCTGTATTATATTTTATATTTGACTTCTATCTTTGTACACAAATGTGTAAGATAAAAAAATATAATTTATTGCTTATTCATTTAATAATTTATTATTTTGGTGCTAATTCGCCTAATATACCTAAATGTATTAGGTATACATGCATAATATATATGCCTAATAGTGATTACCGTTTTTATAAATATGATATATGTACTAAATTAAATTTAAATATCAATTATCTGTCCTTAGTTGGTTATTAATAGTGATGACGACATATCATGATGCAAAATTCCATTCATACATCACAGTAACATCTACCTCATCTCTATACTGATTGCTCGATTCACTTCATTATTCCAAAGATGATTCATTAATAATTTACAAAAAAAGTTTGTTATTGGGCATTTTTGAAGGGTTTAAGTTAATTATTGAATGAATCTCATGACAATAGATAAGTGTATATGTTAATTGTAATAAATTCTTACGAGATCCAATAATCTATCAACTTAAGCCTTACATAACAGACCAATAAAATGAAAATAATTATTAGACATTACAATTAGACGGAATGCAAATATATTTTTTTAAAAATAAGAAATCTTATTAAGCCATAATGCCCAATCTAAATATGTATTGAAGATAATAGAAAAATAAATGAAAGTAGTTGAGATTTATAAGCTTAGTACAGTGGTGTGTGTCGCAGGGCGGGATGCGCGGCGGGCGGCGCGTGCTCGCCGGGCAGCTGCGGCGGCGCGTCGCCGGCGGGTGCGCCATCTCCGCACCACGCCGCGCTCGCCAGCCTCGCCGCGCACCAGGTAACCTGTTTTTAATTTTTAGAATTATGTGTAGGGACAAAGATGATACATTTAAATATTAAACTAGAAGAATATTATATATAAAAATGAACTAATTATTTATACTTATTTTTTTAATTTCTTAAGTGTGGAATAACACTTTAAAAATGTCAAAAATAGTTTAGATTTTTTTCTTGCTTACACCTCCTGTTAGTCGATAACGAAAGTGTTTTAATATTATACAATATGTATACATGTTGTTTGAAACATTGCAGGTGAGCAACGTACCGACGACGCTACACACGCCGGCGCCCACGCCCGACCCGCTGGCGCCGCCCACGCCCGCACCGCCCTCCGCGCCGCCCAACAAGCTCTTTGCTCAGGTATATAATATGTCTACATTCATGTTACCTTTAACTACTTTTTTTCATAAGCTAAGAGTATTGTTTGACTACTCTCAAGAGAAAAACTACAATTAAAAATTTATTTCTGTCATAATTTGATGATTGTAAAGTCACTTCAAAAAAATATGTCTTTTTTTATTTGAATACTGTAAAGGCGATATTTGTGGGGTCGAGGCCTACTCGGCGTAGTTTTGTCACACGCAGAACACTAATAGATTCCCTCTGCCTACACTACTTTCCAGGATACAGTGTGAAGCTAAGAAAACTATTCCTATATTATAATAATTGATGTTTGGTTATGTTACACAGGGCGAGTCCCCCAGCGGCGGCGGTGCGGGGGCGGGGTCCCCGAGTGCGGCGCCACCGCCCGAGCTCCTGCGGCGTCCAACGCTACCGGCCGCCGAGAAGCGCCTCGACCCACTCGAGGACGAGCACGAGCTGCATATGCTGTATGACTACACCACTGTTTATGCTTGGTGAGTCCTATATACATATATTTATTATATTATATGTATACATAAATTAATATTCAACATTTTAATTCTCAGTAATGTTATCACAATGGCATTCCATACATTTTTATCCATCATATATTTTATTAATTACACCGTTGTGACATAGTAGGACAGCCTTTTGACTGTAAACTAAAAAAAAATGACTTAATTATTTTCGTATTCGCGCTCTAATAAAACTGAGTGTAGACATCATCATGACGATTCTTTATATGCGAGATCTGTATTTCAACATCATAAAGCTGTCTTGAACCTGAAAAATTACATATTTATACGCATTTAAATTAAAAATATGTATTTATTATGAAACTATAAAAAATAATAATTAAAATTAAAATATGTAGTGAAGACTAGATACTTTAATATGTAAATATATGAACTTATATGGCTTACATAATATGACAATTGCATCATGATTATAAATAAACAGAATGAGTGTAACTAATTCTACCACATTATCTTTCATCTTATTTATACACAATATATTAAGCTACTAATAATTAAGTTAGATTATTCTATTCGTTACTTAGTAATAGAATCTCGGATATTGTTATTTAATATCAAACGTTGAAATGTATATGTAATATTCTAGTTACACCTTTCTATTTTGTACTAGAATTCCACTACTCTTTATGCGATCGTATTGTATTACGTTGTTAGTTACTTTCTATGTAAGTTTCGTGTTTGTGTGTATATAAGATCATTTCACATAAAAATAAAAGTATATGAACTTTATCCAAATATCATATAAATTTTTACAAAATAATTTTAGTGCCTGTTAATAATAATGCCATTTATTTCGTGCTAACACGTGGCAATAAGGTATTGTGACGTTTATTTTATTTCAGGACACTTTAATTACTTTTTAAAAATGTAGTTCAGTTTTATATATTTTTTTTTCATTTATTTATTAAGTAGTTCCATCAGTTACTTGCATTGTTTATTATTTATTCTTGTTCAAATAAAACTAAGAAAGTGTAGTGTTAATTTTTTAAAAAACTGTAGCGAGTATACAACGGACACATGGAATCTGAGTATATGTTCGATGTGAATCGCAACCTCGCTATATTACACACCAATATGCGCATCAACGTTGTTTCAAGCTTACGATACTGTGTTGATATTGGGCACATCTTATTAATTTATTTTATGAGCTTAATTTTTAGCCTAGCTTTTTATGTTTGGCTTGGGTTTCGTTATACAAGTTTTACATGAATCTGAGCTGTGGACATTTTTTTTTATTTTTTCTACATTATTTTATTATTTTAGACTGTTGTCTCTTAGCACACATCGACTAAGAGTGTGTGTGAGTAATTCCCACTCGAGTGAATGAATTATTTTGGTAGCAACACAGAAGCAGGGCGTTGCCACTCAAAACATACAAACAATTAATGTATCTTAATACTAGGTTCCCTCTGCATATCCTGCTACTAGTGTGAAGCTATAAAAACAACATATTATTTACTATCATTTTCTTCACCATATTGTTCTTCTAACCCAGGCTTGAGCACCCAGTGAAAAGGTTCAAGAGCTCAGAAGGAACTTTTAGCGAGGAGCTCGCTTTGGGTAGCACTGCAGGCACGGCGCCCGACTTGTATGCGGGACACGACCACACGCGCCTGCCGGCGACACCTACCCGCGATCTGCCTTATATTAAGCATGAAAAGCTTGATCAGGTAAATTTTAGGTTTCTTGGAGTTGTGGATTAGAAGGCAGTGATTATAGGTTCAATTCATGTTATTTGGTTATAATTATTAAATTTTAGCTTGCTAACTTAATATAATAAAAAGTCTTTTCTTATATCTAAAAAAATGATTCATAAATTGACAAGGTGAAAAAATAAAATAGATCAGCTTCACGCTGTATCCCGCATACAGCAGGGTAGGTAGAGTGAACTTAGTGTTAAGACACTCCGTTTCCCACTCGCCGCCGAATTTTGGAGGCGTATTGAGTGGCACAACTCAACGCGCTTTGCGTCGAAACCAGAGCGAAAAAATGGAAATATAATCAGCTTCACGCTGTATCCCGCACACAGCAGGGTAGGCAGAGGGAACCTAGTGTTAAAACATTCCGTTCCCCACTTTCTGCCGAATTTTGGAGGCATTGCGTGGAGAGGGGCAGAACTCAACGCGCTTTTTGCCTCGACACCAGAGCGAAGAAATGAAAATATACATTTTAGATAAATATTTCACTTCCTCGAGTGGGGATCGAACTCACAACTGTCACGTTACAGCCACACCCTTGTGTCGCTGCGCCACGACGGCCTCATTATTTTAAATAAATTATATATTATTTAATTAAGTGAGACAAATATTGTTGCTTACATGCTGAAAATACTAAAGGTAAAAATATGTAGGATTAACAATTGATTTGAGCTTGTTAGGATATCATGGTTTCATGATCAATTCTTACTTTAAATTTATAATCAATATTTATATTTAACCAACAATAATTATTTTTAAGGAGGATGTGAAAGACTACAAGAATTTATTCACTTCAGACGGTTTATGTCCGACGTTGAAGGATTTGGACCAAATATTTGACAATTCGGACGACGCGGCCAGTGGCGATGAGACGGTAAGACTTGTGAGTGTACCCTTCTTATTATCTTTCTATAATGTTATGCATGATTTCATATAAATTATTTATATATAAATATTTATATAAAATATGGTATTAATATGTAAATTTTATTCCACTTTGTTACTATGAAAATGTTAGATACTAGAGTATGATGCAATACATCATCCAGCTGTAGCGGCTGATGTCGCTAGAACAAAAGGAATGATGCAAAACTAAATGAAAAGCTAAGAATAATTATAAGAATTCAGTTTAATATTGATTTTTATTTTAATGAGAATAAACAATAAACTGACCTTTACTGTTTTTATTTATTTAAAATAATGAATATTGTAGTTTATTAATTTCTAAGATTTTTGATTTCTTGGCATTGACTTTATAGATATTCCGATGGTGTTCTTGGTTATACCTTTACTGTCATTAGTAATATTAGACTATTGTTTTGTCGTTGGTGTTGTTTATTCGTACTTATGATTTATTAGTAAATTTTTGAATGTGAAATGAGGGCTAAATTAGTTCCTCCTAGGAAAGATGATAAAAAGTCATCAAAAGTTTTTTAATGGTCATGTACACAATGTTTCCTCCTTTTTCCTTATGCTGGAGTAGTGAACTATCGCGTTCAACGTGTGTTTAAAAGTAATTTGATAAATTGTGAACATATGTTTGTGAACTGTGTTCCAGTTGCAAGTACAAACACCGCCGGACAGCAACAAGTCGATGGAGGAGACGCGGTGCGTGGGCGGGCGCTGCGTGCGCGCCGAGGAGCTCAGCAAGATGTTCCCCACGCCGCCTAGCATGGAGGCGCACGCGCAGCCCTCGCCCGGCTTCTCGCCGCCCGACACGCACCACCACCACGCGCTGCATGCACACCCGCGCCTGCACGGCTCGCCGCCCCCGGACCCTATTGAGGTATGGGTATAATAATTAATGGGTCATTCCATTTAATATAAATAAAAATCTGTATATGATGTCTTACTTAATACTGGTTCTCTAAGTATTATTATGTTGTGTCCAGGACTGGTCGTACGTGTTCAAGCCGCCGACGATATGCAAGTACGTAGGCTCGTCGAAGTATGCGCCACTGAGCGCGCTGCCCAGCGCGATGCTGCCGGCCGTGGCGCTGCCCGCCGCCGCCGTGTACCGTCCGCGCTGGCAGCGCGCCAAGGATGAGCGCGACCGCGACGACCGCGACACGCCGCGACGGGGCGACTGCGCCACGCCTGCTGGTTGGTATTCAGACAATTATTTTGAAATGTATATGTACAATTGTAAATGTACAATACAATGTAAATGTACAATTTGAATTGGCGCCACTCTTTTTATCATAGCTTACATATTCTCTATTGGGACATAATCATAGTCATGAATAATTTATTGATACCGAAAATTTACAATAAAAATATTTAATATTTTCATTTATTCGTTTTGTTACCGAGGTAAAATGCGGCATTGAGTTGTGCCATGCAACACGCAATGTCTTCAGAGTAAATTTGGGAACTGAAGTGTCCGTTAGGACAGGGTGTAAAGAAGAATGTTAAGAAGAGAGAACCTGGGAACCTATTCCCAGGGTCTCTGGCTACTCTGTGTGTGTACAAAAAAATATAAAATCTATTAAGTTACAAACAATAAAAATAAGCGTGTAAGTTGCAATACGCATGTTATAACACTTTCGTCGTGTTCATTTTTTTTTTTCTAGTTTATTAATGTTACAATTTTATATAGTTTATTTAAACCACATTTTTAAATTCCTATGGAGAAATGTGTTTTTAATGGAAAAGGATTTTGTAACTTGACATCACATTAATCTTGATAATATCTTAATACCTTCAATTATATATCGTTTTCCATCAGAACGAACAGAGAGAACCACCACATCGACCAACACGACGCCCGGCGTGAAACGTTCAATATCGAGCACCGAGCGCGCCGCCGAGTCGCGGTCGCCGCGGAGGGCGGGCGGCGCGGTGGGGGCGGCGGGCGGCGGCGGAGGAGGCGCAGTGCACGCGGCGCCACCATCCCCGCGCGCGCCCGNGCGGTGGGGGTGGCGGGCGGCGGCGGAGGAGGCGCAGTGCACGCGGCGCCACCATCCCCGCGCGCGCCCGCGCCCGCCTGTCCGCTGCTCCTCAACGTGCTGTTGGCCGACACCGTGCTCAACGTGTTCAGAGATCATAATTTCGATAGCTGCACGCTGTGCGTGTGCAACGCTGGCGCGAGGGTTAGTACTTATAATAGTTTATGTTTATGTTCCAGTTTTTCTAAGTAATTGCAGTCCAATTCTACTCAGTTATTAATAAATTTCACTAAACAATTGTAAAAGTAAAATTTAAACTGTTATGACTTGTTGTGTTTGTTTGCATATTAATCTAATATTTTTTACTATGTAATTACCACTAGTTCTCGTAAAAATAACACTCTCTAGATTTTGGAAAAAATAACACTCACTACATTTTACAAAATTAGTAATAAGAAAGGTGATTTTTCTACTAACAGATGGTAGGCAACATCCGCGGCGCTGACGCGGCGACGTACCTGCCTGGTGGTGACTGGGGGGGCTCCGCCGACGACGAGCCCTCGCATTGCTCCTGCGGGTTCAGCGCCATTGTAAACCGACGACTGGCACATCGGGCTGGCTTGTTTTATGAGGTGAGAATTATAATGAAATAATGTTATACCCTATTGAAATATATTCTATTTTATGATGCTGTTAATGCTTGATTATAGTTATTTTAATATGTTACTTGTGGCGCGTTTTATCTCATTTTGCTATTTCGGTGGCGTCTGTCGTAGTATTTCTGTATAATATTTTGTTTATATAATAAATTATATATTATTACACGATTATTTATTCAATATACTGAGTTACTTAACTTTGGTACCATAATAGCGTAATTCTTAAAAGCGTATAATTTTTACTGGTTTAAAAAAATGCGCCCTACATTTTTTTGTTGTAAGTACATATATGAACGTTTTTTTTTCTTAGAGCGATTAGCAACATAGTATTTTTATCACAATTATAAACTGCTAGCACTTGTAGTAACGTTTTTACGTTAAAGTTTCATAGATACTGTCAACCACAAAACAATACCTTAGTGGTCAAATATCGCAAATACCCTTCTTAGCCAGCCTATTAGCCTTTAAGCCTTCTTAGCCTATTATGCACAGTTTGAGGCTCCTATTACTTAGAATAACAAAATTTGATATTCATTATCAACCCCAAAATCAACCCCTTAATGGTCGAATATCGCAAATATCCGGCTTAGGGAGCATATAAACAGCGCCAATGCAAACTTCGACACTCCTAACACTTGTAGTAACAAAGATTCATAAAAAATATCAACCCCAATAACAATTCCTTAGGCGTCGGATATTGCGATCTTAGTGATCACTTACGTCACGTCCTGTAAATAACGACCATACAAAATTTGAGACTCCTAGCAATTGTAGTAACGAAGTTTCGTACAAATTATCAACTTTAAAATCATTATAGTAAGCACATGCGTCCTATCAGTAGCGCCCATGCTAAATTTGAGACTCCCGGCACTTGTAATAACGAAATTTCATATAAACTATTAACCCTAGAAGCACACATTTAAGGGTTGAATTTAGCAAGATCAAATCTTAATTAGCATTTACGTCCTAAAAAGTACCCCTGTGCAAAATTTGAGACTTCTAGCACTTGTAGTAACGAAGTTTCATACAAACTATCAACCCCGAAAACTACCCCTTAGGAGTCGAATATTGCAAATTCCCGTCTTGGCGAGCACCTACGTCCTATAAATAACCTCTGTGCAAAATTTGAAACTCCTAGCTTTGTTCTGAGATTTCGTGATGAGTGAGTGAGTGACTTTTCGATTTCATATATATAGAAGATAGATAACACTCTACTACACAATGATAATAGATATTATTGCTGTGTGTGTTATAAACAAAGATTTATATCTATGAAATGAGTATAATGTTTTTTATTATTTATTTATTTAGGTCACTAACAGGACATACATTTTTACATTAAAATAATACTAACATTCAAAGTTATATACTAAATGATGCCCTAATTAAAATCAACACTGCATACTAATAGGACAACACATATACAAAATAGCTGATAAGGTTGTAAAGCTATTCAGTTCCTTATATTTTCTCTAATTTTTTTTTTTTTTTTAAATTCTTAATTTTTACTATAAAACTAATGCCTAAGTTATATCATTTTTGTTATATATATTATTACTTTAAATAAATTACATTCCTTGTTCTTCTTTGTATATTTAGATACAATAAATTTACCGAATGTGAATACTAAATATTTCACATTTTCCCAGGATGAAATGGAAATCACGGGTATAGCAGAGGAGCCCGGGGGGCGGTCCACGAGCACTGGCACGAGCAGTACGGGCGCCCTCGGCGACGTAGCCGGCGTGGTGGTGGCGCAGTGCGCGGCGCCCGCAGGCGGCGCCGCTTCCGCGCTGGCGAGGGCGGCTCGCCGCGCTGCCGGAGCAGACGTGCCCGATCACTTGAGGCTTAATTTGTTAGAGTGAGTGCTTTTGTATGAAGGGAGGGGAGGGTGACATCATTGTTCGTAGTAGTGTTGAATAATCTTGATAAGTATTATTAAGTAATACTAAACGAAATTTATCTAACGTAATAGGTACTCAGATGGTGGTGCGGCTGCCGCTCGTGCGTTAAGCGCGGCGGCAGGCGGTGTGGCGGCATTACCCATACCGACCAACATGACGAACGGCGGCGCTGTGCACCGTTGGCCGTTCATAGGAGCACGGGCGCCGCGGTCATCACGCGATGTTGTTAGGTTTGTGTTTAGTTGTCATTATTGTTAAAAACATAACATATAATAAAAAAGTATTTATTAGAAACACATACTGCAATTATTTTAAGTATTTATGGCATAAAAAAATAATAATCTGGTCAATTATAAATTTCTTTGAAGTTATTATTAACATTTAGTTTAAACAACGCTTAAATAAATTTATCAATAAGAAAATTATTTTTTTTTATGCTCAGAATGCCATAATAATAAAACAGAAGAGAACTACTAACTTAAATAGTTTATGTTTATTTTACGCAATTTTCAATAAAAGAACAAGTATTATAAATAATTTCAACAAAACCTCACGACAGATTAATGCGACGCCTCCGACCTCTCCTCCAAGACGCCATACAGAAGCGTTGCTGCGGTGCGCGCATGTGGGACGGCGTGACGGGCCCGCTCACGTGGCGCCAGTTCCACCGTCTGGCGGGCCGCGGCAACGAGGACCTCTGCGAGCCGCAGCCGGTGCCGCCACTGCTCGTGGGCCACGACCGGGACTGGATATCACTGTCGCCCTACGCCCTGAGACACTGGGAGAGGCTTTCTCTGGAGCCGTATTCGTATGCAAGAGACGTCGCCTACGTAGTGCTCACGGCTGATGGAGATTCCTTGTCGGAGCCGATCAAGACGTTCTTCAGGGAACTGTCGGCGGCGTACGAAGCGTGCAGATTAGGTAGACATCAACCGATATCGAGGATAGCGAGAGATGGTATTGTTAGGACCACGCCTACTGATAGTGATAGGTGAGACTTGGTTTTTTTATATTTATATTTTTTTAGACCATCGTAGTGTAGCGTCTGAATGAAAAAGCACTTGTCATTCGGATTTTTTTTTATTACTTTGGTCTGGCTTCCCGCAATATTTCGAGAATTTAGTGGGAAATGGAATGTCTTAACAACTGTATATTCTTCAGTATTCGGTTCATATTTTTTTAAATTACTATATTCATTAACGACAACTGTATTTTTAAAAATATTATCTTGTAGTATAATTTGTACCAACTTTTTATAATCGTTCCAGGGACGCAAATTACGAAGAATGGACAGGTGAAGTACCACCGGGTAGATTAGGCGAGTATGTGAAAGCATATGCGGAAACATTGAGATCTAATCTGGTACCGCAACTAGCTGCGCTGAACGTTGATCGGACATTATTTGAATGTAAGCTTAATATTTTAAATAATGTAGCGTATTTTATTCTTATTTAAACTTTATTTGTACACTACTTATATAAAAGGACATGTACAGAAAGGTAGCCTTTTGAGCATCTCTTCTAGACGACTTTTAGGGCGAAAAGAAATAGTCTTAATTTTAAGTAGATAGGTGGTGGACGCAGTTATACAATATAAATAAAAAATGTATGTAGTTGTATATATATTTTTAAATATATAATTATATACGAAAATACATACAATATATTAAAACGCATAAACGCAGTGTATTATGATTGCTACTGTAATATTAGAATATAAAGAAATATTGATGATTTATTTATTTAATTTTTTTATTGTTGTTGTTGTTCTTTTTATTGTTGTTGTTGTTGTTTTTGTTTATTTTTTTAGTAAGTTAATAATACTTTAAGTAATGTCCAAATTATTAAAGAATTTTCCATAACACATGCTATCCCTGGTATCCATCCGTTTTTACCCAAAGTTTTGCCAGGCTAATGCACAGCTGAGCTGAAATATTAGCCTATTAACCTATACATTTCTAACAAGTTACATCATTATTCTTATAATATTTTAAAAACTTGTTAATAGCAACATTTAAGTGTTGCTAATAACAAGTTAGATATATACTAAAATACATTTTCATTTAAATTATAATTCCTCTGATTATAGCAAACAACATAAACTCAATGCGTCCCCCCGCCGCCCCCGAGCGGCCAACCACGCCCAGCGGTACCGCCACCAGCACGCCCACGCCCTCCGAGCAGCACGACACAGAGAACTCGTGGGAGGAGAACGAGGCCGGGGCGCCAGCGCTCGTGATATACGTAGTGGAGCCCCCGGCCTCGCACGCGCACAGGCCGAGAGCGTTGGCGGCGCTGCTGAGGCTGGCTGCGCAGGCGCATCGGCATTTACATCATCATAATCCGCTTGTTAAGGTTTGCTTTTTCGAATGGATGTACAGCTTATATCATGTCTACGTTTCTAGAAAATGTGTAATATTAGGATTCTCCATAAGGTGTGGACTGTGGAGTTTAAAGTTCTTCTTTATTTATAATATTCAAATTTAATTGTATAATAGTAATTTATTCTAAAACTGTCTGAGCTATTATGAAAACTAAACAAATCCATACTTATAGGAACTCAGGAACTTTTCTGGTTGGAATTAAATAATATTTTGCTTGCTATCCAACATAGTCCAATAATCGAGCTAAACTCTAGTAGCCTATATTACATAATATTAATAGTTTTGTATGTAACCAATTATACTATCACTGTACCATGTGTCATGTGTCTTGCACATTTAGAAAACCATTCCATTTCCATTAGAAAATGGAGCAAAATAGTATATCAGTTGACAATAAATCTTATGAGCATTTGTAACAGCTAATTATAATAATAATCAATTTATATATACACAGATAATATCTCTGGAAGGCGTATGCGAGACGTGGGGAGCCAGCAGTACCGCTAGCAATGGTGGTGGAGCAGAAGTTCGCGCGCTCGCCTTCAGCGTGTTCAGCGGTGCGCGGCGTTTACTTGCGCACTCGCCTGCTGGCAAATCCTTGACTGGCTTTGGCACTGCGGCTGCTGCCAACCTGTTTATTAGTAATAAAGATGTATGTATATATTATGTTATGTAATTATTATATATAACTACTACTATTATTTTAATTTTCTCATTAAGTTTAATTTTATATCATTTAGGTGCTTAATAAAATTGTAACATTACTAGGAAAAGAACCGAGCACCATACAAGCTGTTCTCCCCCGCCTGGGTTCTTGCACCGCCTCGAGCACTTAAAGAAGTGGCGGAGACCTGGGGCACCACATGCGGCGACCAGAGTGCGGTGTTGTTCATCGCGTACTGCCTCAGCCACGACCAGCGGTGGTTGCTGGCGGCAGCCACGGACGCGCGAGGCGAGCTGTTGGACACAGCGGCTATTAATATACATGTGCCGTCTAGGTGATTGAACTTATTATTTGTTATTAGCTCCACGCTGTATCCCGCAGTAATAGAAGTAGTATATGGTAGAATAGGTATCCTATATTTCGACACATTGTACCATGCAACCCAGTTTTCGACACATTATGTAAGTAGCGGAATTCAATGCCTCCTTGCCAGAACATATGGATATACTTGTAAAAAAAAATTAAAATATAATAATTTAAAATAGGTTGATAACTTTGTTACAAATTATTATTACCTTATTAGTAACTTTTACTTTGAACTTTGATTTTTCGACTATGAGCAAATAACTGTACTGATCAGCCATTTTGTTTATAACTTTTATTTTATACATAAGTTATTCATATGAAGTTCTTCATATACAATTTATATGTTTTTTTAATAGATCGAGGCGGAAGCGAGGCGGTCCGGCGCGGAGGCTAGGTTTGACCAAACTTATGGACTTCACTCTAGGTGTCATGTCGCAGTCGGCGCAGCCATGGCGACTCGTTGTAGGACGCGTAGGCAGGATAGGACATGGAGAACTCAAAGGTAATTGTAAAAACAGAAAAAAATTGTAATTTTATATAGACAAAGTACCATATCTATAGTTAAGTTTATCGGTAAGTTGTTTTTGCGGCTTTATTCAGTCAATTAAATTGTTATACAATTTTTATATTTCATTATAGGTAATAATTTAAACAAATATATTATATAATTTATGAGTGGTATTTTTTAAATATAATTTGGGAGTGTGATAAAAATTATTATATACAATAATTTGTAATTTCTCAGGCTGGAGTTGGCTACTGTCCCGTCCGAACCTCAACCGAGCATCTAACATGTTACGTGAAATGTGCAGCAGTTGTTCCCTCCTTTATCCCACTGGAGCTCCTTGCATACTATCAGCCTGCCTCGTCTCCACTGAACCGGACTCATGCTTACGACTCATGGCGGACAGGTTCACGCCGGACGAGAGGTTCTCACAAGCTTCCATACAGTCACACCTACATACGCCCAGAGATGTAACAGCTACCCATATACTTGTGTTCCCCACTTCTGCTACCACACAGGTTGGTCGATTTAAATGTATTTTATACTTATAATAAAATAAGATATCTTTACCTATTATGTTATTTAACATGTAGTAAGTGAGGCCACTCGTAGCTCAGGGGCACAAGGGTGTGATTGTGGGATTGATTCCCACTCTAGGAAATGAAATTAAACTATGAATATAATATTTTCACTAAGAATCGTCCAATGCAATAAATATAATATTTTCATTTCTTTCCCTCTGGTGTCAAAGCGTTATGAGTTCCGCCACTCAACATGCAATGTCTTCAGAATTCAGCAGATTAAATACTTTACTTATAAGTGAATTACAGTCTTTCTAATAAACTAATGCCCAATCGCAGTCAAACCAAATGCCATTCGATCCGCCCAATGCTAACGGGGAAGAGAACGACATGCTCCTAGGGCTGGGTGACATTGGCATGGAGGAGGACATGGGTGAGGAGAACATGAACATGGATCTTCTCATGGGTGATATGTTCATGTGGCCCGCCAACAGCCCCAGGGCGTCGCCACGTCGTCACGATGATGAAGCGAGCCGGGAAGGAAGCCCTGCCAGAAATGCCCATTTGACCGCTGCTGGCGCGTATCAGCGGGATGATGATAATCAACCGGTGTGTATTGGATTTTTTTATTTTGTTAATTTTAGTGTATTGAGCTCAAAACTGTTTATAAATATAGTATAGTATAAGAAACATTATTATCAATAATATAATTTATATTATGAATAATAATATAAATTATAATAAGATAGAGGCGTCTCTAAATTTCATATGCGTCACAGTTGTAGTTTTGATCACCAATCGGCGGACTAAACAAAAGGTGGCTTTTAGTTTCACACTCAACGTGCCATTTTCCTAATATTGAGAGGAAAGTGAGGAACAAACTAACCCTGCGGACTACTCTACTGTATGCGGAATACAGCATAAACCAAAAACGGAATAAAAAATAATGTGACCTATGACATTGCAGGAGCAAGTAGGCACAGTGCTACAACAGCCGCTTGCACTCGGCTACCTGGTGTCCACCGCGCCGCTGGGCGCTATGCCCGGCTGGTGGTGGGCGAGCTGCTGGCATCTGCGAGACGCCTGCCCCGCCTTCCTCAAGAACGCCCTGCACCTGCAATGTGCTGTAGCTCCCCACGATGATTACACGTCGTTGACGCAGCGGAGAGATCATAATGTGCATCCGCTGGACTCTACTACCACCACTGATGTGCTCAGGTTAGTATTTTATTTACATTGCACTTGCTCAGTATGCTAACCGAGGCGTGCCTCCCTAATTGTTAGCTGTAAATAGCTGCGCTGATTTGTGTTTATGATTTCTTTCTTGCTTTTCATTATTTTCTTATATTCATCTGCATTCATCTTAGAATCTGCAATTTAAATTCATATTATCACATTTTAGCTGAATTAGTAGTTACACAACTTTCGAATCTTTAACGATAAGATAAAAAAATGTAACATTCATTTAACTATAAATATCACTTATCTAATTAGGTAATTTATGAGTAAGAATTTCGTTATAAAAATAAATAATGATAATAATATTAATATATTTATTAAATTAATATTTGATACATTACAATACAACTTTAATCGTTAACTGCAGTAGTATAAAGTGTGTTGCAGTTATTAGCTCCCGCCTCGCAGCCGTCCTTCTATATAATAATGTACACAATATAAATTATATAAATAGTAGCAATAAATAGTAAAAATTAAAAATACAAAAAAGTAATAATAATAATAACAATACTAATTGTCATAACATTAAAACATTAATATAAATGAGATAGATTGAATACAATAATATAATAATAATATACAATAATAAATAATATTAAATTTCATATTTCAGATACGTGTTGGAAGGCTACAACGCGCTGTCGTGGCTGGCGCTGGACGGTACCACTCACGACCGTCTCTCCTGCCTACCGCTACATGTTCAAGTGCTCATGCAGTTATACCACACTGCTACAGCACTCGGTTAGTGTTAGAAGAGACAAAAGACAAGAGTTGTTATCAGTGCAGTGAAGTGATAAGTGGTCCGCGGCGTACGCGCCCAGTTGGGTTACCATTATAGTAATTAAATTATTTATTGGAGAGTTGTTGGGAAGTGTGTTGTTGGTATGTTATTGGATAATTATTGTTGTACTGTAATTATTGTGATTTATGATAAAAAAAATTAATTTGTTTTTTATTGTCTATATATATATATATATTTATTTATTTGGAACTTAATCATGTAACAATCAATTTATTTTTGAAAAAATATATTTTTTCCTAATATTAAACAATAAATTTCATGTAGATAATTCTACTTTTTCTATTTAAGAGCATAATGAGTGTTACATTTATTACCAATAACAAATCCATGACATATCTTGCAGTTGTTAAAGTTATATGAAGTCCATTAAATGAATTAAAAGTACAACATCTAATAGTAATAGTAACAATACTGATATATTGTCTTAATCATAGCTACTTTTGTAGCTAATGTGAGATAGATAATACAAATTGTGAATTCTATAACACTACATATATTTGTTTTGAGCAAATGTTGTGACACTTAACAGTGGATCTGGATTATGTTTGAAGTAAGTCTTATAAAAAAAAGCATATAGAAATTTTAGAGGCGGTACTTAGGTAAATTAATTATATGGTATGGAATGTAAGTTGGCTTGAATAGACAAGTTATTGTTGTCAGGGGTGGAGTTGGCTCAGGAGCAGTTGTTATAGTCAATGAAATGATTGAGTGGTGACTTGTTTGTCACTAGTACTCTTTTTTATTATAAGAAGTTATAATATTTGCTTGAAAATGTATATTCATCAGTTGGCAAATTTGTGTTATCAGAAACATGCTTCCTATAATAGAAAAGATTGATTTCCAGAGCGGAAGTTACCACTACATGTATGAATATCGAATGTTATATTAAAACATTTAGAAAATTTATAAAAAAAATATTAAATAAGATAAGCCGGAGATGTATGAGTAAACAATTGAATTCTTACAAAGGTCCAATTTGGGATACATGATGGTTTTTATTGCCATCTCTGAGTTTAGCATTGTAGGGCATCTCATTTCTCACTTTTACGTATAAGATTTCTTCCATTGTGGTCTTTCAAATGCATCATTCTTCCATGATCTCATGCTCCATTTTGAACCTCATTTTCTATAGAAAATATGAAAAGGATTCTCCATTTTACAGTAGCATTTTTTTGTGAGTGTAGCCAGTTCAAAAAGAATATAGGAAAATTATTTTATATCTACCATTTTATATGTTTTGTCTAATCCTCTCCTATCAGATCAGCATTTTTACAGAGATTTTTTTTTATTACAAAGCTTGTAACTGTATTATATGTTATATTAAACATTTAGTCATTTTTAATCAAAGTATGTTTAAAGAAGTGTTTTAATGAGAACTAACCTAGTTACTATCATATTTGGTAATATAGTGCTAGTATTTTGGAATGATTTTAACGCTGCGGCCGCGCTAGGTGGCCCCAAGGTAGCCTCCCTCCGCTCTCCCTCTGTCTGTCTTCTACTGTTATAATACTTACAATTAGTGTCACAAGTTACTTATTGCATATTACTATTGTTGTGAGTGGTGTCGTGTAGTGTATGTGTTATTTTGTTTATGTTGCAAGCCGGTATAACTTACCAAAGGTATTAGATGTTTGTGTAGTCATTAGATATTTTTTACCACCCTTCAGTAGTGTCTGTCTACAGAATTTACTTTATCACTTTATGTTTATCTTAATTCTTTGTATGATTGTAATTTTATATCTGTACAGATATTTATTTTCGGATTCTATTCTTTATTGTGTTTGTATTTGAATTAAAATCTTGAAGTTTTATTAGAACCAATTATACATTAGATCAATTTGAGCGCTCGTTTAGGGTGCGTCTATTTCTGTGTACAGTTTTATATCCAGGGAACAAAAGCTCAACGTCGGTCGAAATAATCTCCTTCATTGGTTCAAATATTCGATAAAATAAAATTAGTGCAAAATGTTTGATATAATTATATTTTTAAGCAAACTCCAAAATTTTGCGATCGAGCGCGAATGAGGAAAGGGTATATATTTGGTATTCTAATACAGTTTTTCAGTAAAGTCGTTTTCTTATGATATTGAAACCTCCAATCGGAAATTAATTAGTGACACCAATAGTTTACGGATAGTTAAATAGTATTAAAGAGAGCCCCCTAGGTCACATTCGAAATTAGCATTTGTACGATTAGGAGTCGTTTTATAAAACTAAATGAAATCCGTTGCGACTGCGGTCGAATCTCTTACAGTTCGGTAGATATATGAAAATTTTCTATTTTAATATTAACTAAACATAAGTCTTAGAAAACGTGTCGTAAACATACTTAATAAAATGTGTACATACATACATAGGGTCGGCGTGCGATCTTCAAGTTTTCTTGGAGCGTACACATATTCCATAGTTTGCCTTTTTTCATCTTCGTAGATGCATTCTGGGGGAAGTTTGTAAGTAGAACTAAATCCTGAGTTCTATATCGCTTATTACCTGATTAATTATAATTTCCAACTTACTTTATCCGTGGCAGGATTCGTAGGTGTAGCTGGGGTACTATTTTGTGTGTTCTGAACCCTCTGAAAGCTACCGCCCTTCTTTTCCCCCCACTCTTGGAATATTTCTACTTATGACGTAGCAATTTTTGGAGGGTGTCAGTCAAATTGGTGTGCAGCCTCGTCTCAGCTAGGTCTATGCGTACCTGTTCTTAGGCGATTCGTACAGACTCTGTATGATAGGGCTGATGCCGGATGATATAAATTATTTAATTGTAGCGGGCGGGCGCTGTTGAATATGAAATGTTTTAAATGTGTTACAGCATTTGAGAATATTTAATGATGTTGTATATAGTTTATATTTTGTTTTGTGTAACGACATTTTGTATATAGTGAAGGAATGTGGTAGATTGTATTACCGTTGATTATTTGCCCACTTTGCCGACGTGTAATGGCGCACGTTTTAAAGAAACCACTCGTAATATTTTGTACAGTTCTTTGTTAAGCGAGATTCGTAGTTGAATGAATTATTTTTAAGATTCGTTTTTGATTCTTTTTTTTGTTATTGTGAATTTGTCAATTTTTTTAGGGAATCGGGATCGTACTGTATATAGACCTCATCATTTTGTCATATATTAGTATGTAAGAGGACAAATCTGATGATTGATATGGAAATCAAATTTTCTAAATGAAGCAATCGTTAGAAATTCGTAAACAAAAGTTAGTGTAATACTTGATATTAATATAACTTTATAAATAACTGTGAAAATAGGTAATAATAATTATGAATAAAATATTACATATTTATTGCATCATTTTATTTAAAACCCTTTTAAGTACCTTAAGTACATCAATTACACAATTTTTTTATTGAAAATATTAACTTAATTTTTTTCCTTTATTTGACGTAGGAAAAATTGTATATGATGTAGGAAAAAATAATTTTATATTTTTACTTTATATGCGAGACTTGAAACTTGACTTGATTTTTTCCTTTATATGGCAATTGAAAAATTACTTTTAAAATTGCCATATAAAGGAAAACATAAAGCATAAAGTATATACGAGGCCAGCCGTAGAGCCTACAGTGGGGCACATAGTGTAACTAAAATCGACTGGTTGTGGGTTCGATCCAAACTCGAGGAATTTAACAATTACTTATATTTATATTTTCATTTCTGCGTTTTGGTGTCGGGGCAAAGCGCGGCGTTGAATTCGGTCACTTAACATGCAATGCATTGATAATTCGGCAAAAAGTGACAAACTGCAGTCCCTTGATGAGAACGAAATGTGTTTACATTATGTTTCCTCTTCACTACCTACTTACCCTTCTATGTGCGGGAAACAGTGTGAAACTAAAAAAACTATTATAAACGTTCAGCACAAAAACAATTCGTCGATATTATAAAACTCTATGATAGTCTATTATTCTGATAGAGTCATAGAGCTGTCAGCTGTCATCTACATTGATGTCTTAAGTTGTTATAAATAAAATGTTCTATTCAGTTTTTATTTAATAATATATTCAGAATTTATATTTTTGTCTAAAGAAAATAACAATTGTGGACATTATTTTGTCTATTAACACCGACAATGACATTTCGAAGACGAATTATGGAAACTATGCTTTAGTTTATTGACGAAATCGACAGTCATTAATAAAGCTTAGTGGTGAAGATGAAGATCAACGAAAAGAATTTGTGCGCTTTCGCGTCGTCAGCGACTCCTGTAGACCGTGAAGGATGGCTGGACATGAGAGGTGAAGTGGGCAAGAGCTACCAACGACGATGGTTTACACTTAAAGGGAATCTTCTTTTCTATTTTGAGAAAAAGGGAGACAAAGAACCAATCGGTGTTATTATATTAGAAGGATGTACTATTGGTAATAATCAAATTAGTAGAATATTTTATGTTTTATTTTATTATTTTAAAGTCTTGATCTAAATGTTTATATATAAATTTTGTTATTTTAGAACTTACAGAAGAAGAAGCATATAGCTTTAAGATAGTATTTCATTGTGAAGGAGGTCGCACTTATTTTCTGTGCACAAGCTCTCAATCCTCTATGGAGGCTTGGATGAAGGCTCTTGCATGTGGGAGCTATGATTATATGAAACTGATGGTAGCAGAACTACAGAGACAATTAGATGAAGCTCAGGGTAAAATATATTCCTTGGATTATATACTATATGGCAATGTTTTTTTTGTAAAATCAGAATATGACATTTTTGAAAGCTATATAATATTTCAATGGAACTTTTACTACTACTTGTATGAAAATTTTGAGAAGTTAATTTTTATAGTTTTCTATATTTATATGAATTTCATAAATTGACTAACTTTGTCTTTCAGCTGAAGATGCAGCAGAAGGAGCAGCTGCTGTCATGGTTACCCCAGCTGAAGAAGAACCAAAAGTTCCTCCAAGAGGTCAACGGCATAATCCATTTAACAAAGTTGCAGAAGGTGACTGTAAAGCTGTACCTGGAAGTAGACACCGTAAGTTTATTTATATTTTTTGTACTTTTATTGTCTAATCTAAACAAATGTATAATCTTTGTATGGTCATAGAATTAAATTTGTCACTTCAATTTATGATTGCAATATAATTTAAATGTGTTTATCTAAGTACTTTGTCAAGATAACAATGTTTTGTTAAGTTTGTAGATAAATGATAAGACTTATGTGTACAGGAAGTTGTGTCCTGTTTTAACTTCCAGTTGGGACAAGTTAACCCAATAATACACTGTGTCTACAATGGAATGGAAAATTATGTAAATATAATCTTAGTAGGGAACCACAATAATATCAGGGTATTGTTATATATAATAAGCATATGTTGGAGTTGCAAAGTTTTATTTGCAGGATTTATGAAATATATATGTTTTCTAAAAAATGTATTTTTTCTTTAATAAGTAACACCTTAAAAAACAATAAAACATGTAATAACATTTTAATATTACAGATAAAGACAGCATAAAATCAAATGAAGTGCCTCGGAAGAAAGTACTCTTCAGGGACATTCATAAAGCTTATGGACGTAAGATATTATCTGATAGAAGTGAATGGCGGTCAAAATTGCGTACCCGTGAAGAGGCAATCGAAAAACCACTGATACATTTCTAAATTTAATAGAAAAATGTTGCCAGTACATATGTTAATATTTGGATTGTGACTTTTTTTATAGTTATGTTTCGCTAAATATTATTAATAATACAAAACATTGTTATTAATGTCATATTTATTATATTTAATTGAGACCATTGTGGAACAGTCGACCAACGTAATCGCGACAGTTGTAAGTTGACCCCACTTAGATGTTACATGTAACATGTTTCTGTCTATTGTATTCAGGTTTATCTGAAAACAGCATAATGTTAAAAAATGTATTTAATACTTTCAGTAATTTATGTTTATTTACTTTTTCAATATAATATTAATATCACAGTCTATATGTAACTGATAAAAAATAAGAATACTCATTAAAATTTATTAAAAAAGCAATTTTAAATTAATAATAATTTTATATAAACCACAATTATAAAGTAAATACTAAAAATTAAAAATAATTCAACAGTACTTTTTCGAAAACTGTGTATTTTTAGTATTATTAGGTAATAAATAAGATTTCACATAAGTAGTTTAATTATTAATGATTTCACTTCACATTGCTTAATGCTTTTTTACATATTTATCACTAGCCTATTTATACTTTACCATTTTTATAATAATTTAGTCTGCTTAGAGTGTCAATCCATCTTTTGTTTAAAAATAAAATAAAATAAAAGTATATTTATTTCAGTTACTAGTAAAACACTCCTCCTTGGCAGTCAGTTGTTCTGAAACAAAAATTGGAGTATCCAAGGAAGAACGCAGGCCAGAATTTGTTTTGATGTTTAGTATTAAACATTTTACATAATTTTGCAACTTTGTTTCTCAAGAGCGTTGATGAGGTTTCCACAATAATCGAGGTGTTTTGTACATATACCTTTTTGGTACGAACTCTATATCCTATATCTATATATATAAAATCGGAAGGTCACCGACTCATCACGAAATCTCAAAAACTACATGTGCTAGGAATCTGAAATTTTGCATAGAAGTTATTTATAGGACGTAGGTGCTCGCTAAGACGGGAATTTGCAATATTCGACTTCGTTGTCGTTCGAAGGGGTTGTTTTTGGGGTAGAAAGTTTGTATGAAACTTCGTTACTACAATTGCTAAAAGTCTTAAATTTTGCATGGATGTCATTTATAGGACGTAGGTACTCATGGAGACAGAAATTATTAATAAGGTAGTTCACGCAGGCGAAGCCGCGGGCGGGCCGCTAGTATCTTATAAAACAAAGTCGCTTTCGTGTCTGTCTGGCGTTTCTAACTCTTCTTCTAAACCACCCAACGGATTTTAATGCGGTTTTCACCATGAGGTCGAGTATTTTTCAAGGAAGGTTTATACATAGTTTATTATTTGTACATTCTTATGTAAATTAACATAAATAAGATAAATGTGTACAAAGTCCTACCCTTTGAGATACTTTCGCTAATGGTAAGAACTACATGAAAAAAAGGTACTGGAGTATTGTTCCTCTTATTAAATAAGATCTACAAAAAAGTCAGCGACGGCATATCTTTTAAGAATAACGTGTAATGATCATTTTTCTGTCTTAAAATAATAATTTAAATATATTTTTTATTGTGAGGGATGTTTTTCCATTATGGTATTAATCCTTATCCTTTAAAATACTTTATTAATTTTCTACGTTAAACGAAGATAAAATTAGCTTTTTACACTATTTCGAAATTGCGAATAGTTTTAGAGAAAAACGCATTTAATTGTTGACACATGACGCCGTTGACACATCAGCTGTATCGAGTCAAGTTTCACTTATCCCTTACTCTCAGCATATAAATAAGTATATTAGTAACGTTGGTCATTTGATGTAGATCAAAACTGTCTTTTACTGTTTTTCATTTTAATAAATACTTTAGAAGTTGTTACAATATCAAAAAATCCTTGCTGCGAAACGGCTCGCCACTCGCCATGCGTCCGCCGCGCCCGCCTACCTTTTACACGCATCGGTGGTTCAGTGGTAGAATGCTCGCCTGCCACGCGGGCGGCCCGGGTTCGATTCCCGGATTTAATTTCTTTGCAAACATACATTATATGGATAATCCAGTAGTTAAAGCGGGCGAAGCCGCAAGAGGGTCGCTAGTTGTAAATAAAACTAACACAGACTATAGACACGTTTGCACCTTACGGAGGAAGAGCAAAAGTTGTTTTTTTGTTAGAGCTTGTAGAGTTAAAGTTGTTTTCTTCATTATGTACTTTTTATTTCATTTTTGGATATTTATTAGGCTGGTAGCAAGCAGCTTTACCTTTAAGCCAACGATATTATTTTATTGTAAAATGTTTTTTTATTATTATTTTGTAAAACATCACCATTGCATTAAAATTGCTGTTTATAATATAGTTAGTATTATGAAACAAGATAAAGTTAATTATTTTAAGGTTTCACATTGACTGTTCATTTCAAAGTTTCAATATTGCATAATGAATTAAACCTTTATTTTTAAATGTTTATATAAAATCAATATAAGCTAATATAAGCAAAGCTTCTCAGTATTAATTTGTTTTGAATGAAATTATTAAATTTCTTGCCTATATTCATTAAGTGTATGTTTAGTGCTACTGCAGTACTAGGTGGTAAATAAAACGACATTAATTTGTATTAAGTAGTTTATTTAAAAAATCTTTGTTATGTAATCAACACTTTACAACTTCAACTAAGTCAGAGGGAGATAAACTTTAGAATATTGGTGTAATAGCACCTAAAATATATAACAAATTAATTTCAAAATACATATAAAACTCGAAAAATCCCAAAAAAATATGATAATGAGCGAAATATTTAAATTTCTAAATATACTATCATATAATAGTATAATAAATTTATATTTAAACTAATTGTTATAGCTTCTATTACACCAATAGTCGTCCGCGTCACAAGCAAGTGTAAAATCGCATGCACAAGGCATATTTTCGTGAAAACTATACATAACGAAGTGACGGAAGACGAATGCCCTGAGAATATGGTAACAACACAGTGAGGCTTATCATATTTAGCTAAAAAAATATCATAAATCAAAGGAAATATTTTTCATATAGAAATATGCAATGAGAAATCTTTGAATTTCATTTATTTTATAAGTATAATATGATATAAACCTAATGGTTTTAATAAAAGAAACACAAGGTGACGAAACAAAATCAAACTTTATGTCCACACAAATCCCACATTTTATAGGAAAAGCAAAAAGAACTAACACTACATTTTCCTTTACAAAAACATAAAAAACATGTAATTGTTTAATAAAAACAGTAAAACTAAATACACACTGCTATAAAATGTTCTATAATAGTACAATTTGTGAAAAATATGAAAACATGCCTTATGTTATAACCAACTCAAATCAAAACTCTCCCGTCCGTATACATACGTAAGTCTACTCGTAATCTAAATAAATCTCAAACAAAGATGCTAAAAACTAAAGGAGGTACAAAAATGCAGCTTACACGATGCAGCTATAACCAAAAAATATATATTTTTATGTGAATCTGAAATAAACAGATTCTTCTTCTTTTTGGTACAAAAGAAAACAATGTAATGTTTAAGTCCATTTTAGGTCATAATATGAATTTAATTTTTTATGTGCACTAATTATATCATTGAAAATACAGCCACCACCACTGGTGTATTTCTTAACTAATTAAAGATGTTTTTATTGAAGTTAAGCTAAGCTTTTTTTTTAATATTCAAATATTTTTTATTATTTTAGTACCTCCGAATGCATAACGCGAATGTCAAAAAAACACATAAATAAGAAATATTTGGTAACAAACTCCTTAAAGATAATAAAAAAAGAAATAGATTAGACTGGTTACAAACGTGTGAGTATTTACATAATAGTACAAATTACAATTTTACATTAATACATCACTAACACGATACTACTGATACAAGTCCGAGGGAACGCCATTTTTTAGGACAAAGACTTTAATTTATATTTTATTTAGAAAAGCATAATTTTGCTTTTAAAGGTGAATATTATCTTTATCTTACATTTTATCGTGAATACATATAATATACTTTTTTTATAGATAGGTTATACAATATACACTCTACAGATAATTAATATTATGTCACAAAAAACAATGCAAACAAGTTATATACAGTAGTGGTGGGTGGGAGTTAAAAGTTCTGGCCACTTCACATAGAGGAAGAACATTTTTTGGTCGTAGTTAATAACTTAAATATATATATATTAATACAATATATTAATAAGAACTCTCTAATACAGTACAGATATGATATTGTATGTTGATCACATCTGTCAAAATAAACCGCCATCTTAGCTTAAACTTAACAGGTATTTAATTTAATGTTATATTTATATTTTATATCCATTTATTGCTAGAAGCTAAGTGGCCAGGTGCCGGTGTGGTGGGAAGCTTGTGACCCGGTAAGTGCGAGACCCGCCATACTTTATATATCGACGTGGTGGGCACTCGTAAAATACAATCAAATAGCGTCGTTATGTTTCAAATTGTTTTTTCCGTTCTGCGACGACGCCTGTAAGCACGCTGCTCGATTCCGCCTCTAGTTCTGTAATAAAGAACATTAAAGTTTAAAAATATTAATAAAAAATACCTTTAGTTTCAATTTTTTTTATAATTTCTAATAAAAAAATAAATTCTATATAAATTGCTACTCTTCTGATGGATATTTGTTAATGTTAAATATTTTTTTATATTCCTAAAAAGTACGTACATATATACATTGAAATATACGAATAAACTATTCAGTTAAATTCTGAAGGCATCTAATAAATTCTAAACGCAGATTATGAAACATGTGATAAGAATTAGTTTTCCTCCTTCTCCATTTTCATACTTACTGTATAGCCTTAGTAATACCTTGTAAATTACCTGAACGGGAGACAACTGCAGGTTTCTGGGAGTCTCTGTCTTCGAAAACTGCAAACCGGATGCACGTGCTCGCTCCATCCCGCTCGATCTTGGGGATTTCCCCTAGAGAACAGCATAAATATGTAGTAAAATATTATGAGACTTATATATTGTAAAATGTTAATTAAGGAAATAAAATATCTTTGTTTGTAGTAGGTGTTCTTAGTATTCATAAAGATGACAATATTAATTAATTTAATTTTACAATATGGAAAAAGATAAAAACTAATGTCTCTTTAAATAAAAATACCCTCTAACACCAGTGGGGAAAAAAAGTACAAGTAATACGTTTTAATTTAAAGACAACTCATGCAATACTACGTATTTACAAACACACGGCAACCATATTACATTAACGGTGAAATTTTGATTTGATTTTTGTACGTATAAACATTTTTATATAACGTAATTATGAGTTTCTAATGATTTAATAAGATTACCTGGCACATTGCCCTGCCAGGCGGCGGCGAGCCGGCGCAGGTGTCGCCACAGCGGCGTCTCCCCATGCTGTTAATCCCACAGCCCACAATGTAAAGTTACTACTTGCTACTTTATGTATGAGAATTGATCGCTTAAGCTTGAGATTAGGATTTGTTAAATTTATTTTTTTTATATCCCTAGTTTATATTTACAACTTCTTATTAATGAGTTTTATTTATTATCTATGTTGTTCATTTTTAAATTTTTTTATGAATACTTTTATCATTAAAATACTTATTATTTTATACTCACAAGTAAATGAATATTTTTATTAAATTATTTAAATTTTAAATAATTAGGTTAAATAAAAAAAAATGCCATTTAAAAAAAATAGCAATACAAAAATATAAATATTTATACAGCCAATTACGAAGCTATGCACATATCGGTTTTGTGCGATCAATACTCTTAGTCGTGCAAAAACTACGTCTAAGTGATTTTGACATCCAAAGAAAGTTAAAGAGAAATACAGATTAAGTAAACAGTGCAGGTAAAAGAAAGTATTTAACAAATATTTAAAAAAAAGGTGTGTCCTTTAGATTTAATGATAATAGCGTGATAGCATGCGAGCCTTATTAAAAGCGTATAAAATGCGTTCTATGTCCGTGTTTATGTCAGTTAGGTAAGTAGTAGGTTCATACCGGTGCCGTATCTTCAATGAGCTGAGCAAGTGTGGACGCTTCACAGTTCTTCATGTCGTTAGCTTCAGACATTATGTGTGCTCGGAGCTGCTTGTTCCTATAAACGATTGTACGATAATATTAGATTGGTGCGCACAGATCATAATAAGATAAGCGAACAATAGCCTGTTAGCTTTTATTTAGTAACTTTTCTCAATATAAATAAATTAAATAACTAAAATCTGTGTGCAATAATGACCTTCACTCAAGACCAACAATATTTGATTTTTTTTTCATTATCATTGTATTGGATTGTGTGATTTACTAATAATATTTTTTCCATTTACATTTAGTTTTAAATTTTATAATTATGAATTTTAGGTGTTTTTGTTTCAATTTTAGAGACAAGCTCTGGTTGCAAAATGTAGCTATGATATTAATGATAATAATAGGATGATAATAAAAGGCTTAGCATGTATATCAGCTTCACGGTGTATTTCACATATAGCAAAGTAGATAGAGGGAATCTGGGAACCTAGTGTTAAGATACTTCGGCTTATTAAGATACTTCCATTCCCTACTTTAAGCCGAATTATTGAGGCATTGCGTGTTGAGTGGCAGGACTCAACGCCGGGCTTTGCCTCTTTACCAGAGCGAGGAAATGAAGATATTAAATATTTCATCCACCTGAGTGGGATGGGCATGCATGCATATGTTTACATTATTAAGTAAAGATTTTTTTAAAATATTTTATGTATATACCTGGCATCTAATTGCATGATGTGATTGTGCGCGTGCGCAAGCTGCGTGCTAGCGGCCGCGAGGCGCTCCTCCAGCGACGCCGACTCCACACACTTCACTGAATACTTCTCGGATAACGACAGTATCTCACGCTTTATCTCTTCCATTTCTTGCCTGAAATCGCACGACGTCAAACTATGAAATGGAGTAACAACCGTATACATTTAAAACATATTTCCATATAAGATTCCGCAAGTCCAATTAGCTCTAAGATGATAATAAATCGGCAGAAACTCATATGTTTATACCGATTCCTGTGAGTTAATGTTAATTAATAACGTTTCTGAGTATCAGCTGTAATTTATCATTTTGCAGGACGATGTACTATAATTAGACGGTAAGTGTACAAAAAAGTGATTTAAAATTCCTTAATATCGTGTTACTAGAGAAAAAGTATTGTGTATATTATTTCTATATGTAATAAGTTAATTAAGTTTTTCATTGTGTATGTCTGCTATTTAATGTTACATATTTATTAATTCGACTCACTGGTGCCTCGAGCTGAGCTGTCCGATATCAGGGGTTCCCCTCGCCAGGAACTCGGTCTTGAACTTATCAACTTCACGACGCACCTCACTCTCGTGCGCCTTCCGCATCGCGTCCAGCGCCGCCAGCGTCGCGCGAGTCTCCTCCGCTAGAGCCTGCTCCTTCTCTAGTCTATACAGTAGATACATGTGTGAAATATGCTGTATAAGCATTAGTTAATAGCATGAGTTGTTTCTTGTTTAATATTGTATACCACATACAGATATTTTATAGTTTCTTTAGATGACGAATAAAGAATGTATTAATCGTATATGCCTTGAGTTTTTTGTCCCTACAAACCTGAGTTGGTCTCGCTCGGCTCGGTGTTTGTCTTCCATCTCGCGCACGATTCGGCGGTGCGAGCTTTCCATCGCCAGCAGCCCCTTCTCGCAGAGCGCCCGCAGCTGCTCGATCTCCTGCTGATAACGCGCGCGGAGGCTGTCGCCGTGAGTGTCCGCCGCCACCGCGCTCTGTACATAGGGTAGTGATGTATTAACCATTTATATACGACTATCATTACAACCTTACTTAAAGTTAAAATTATTATGATTTGGAATGGTTATTGATATACTCGTGAGCCAACCTGATACGCCGCACGTAAGCTGTCCAACTGTGCCGAGTATTCAGAGTCGAGGGCGGCAAGTCTTCGTTGCAGCGTGCGCGTGCGCTCCCTCAGTGCGGCGCGCTCGCGCTCGTGTTGCGCCTGCAGCTGCGCGCGCGCGCGCCGTGCGGCCGCCAGCGCTGCCGCCTGCTGCGCCAGCGTACACTCTCCGCGTGCGCGCTCCGCCGACAGCCGCTCCAGCGCTTCCTGCAGGCGAGCGCACTGCGGGCATTGCAGCGCCTCCACGCGCCGCCGCAGCTCCTCCACGCGCCGCGCCACGCCACCCCTGGCCTCGTCCCCGCCCTCCACATCCTCACCCTCGCTGCCCGCCAGGCGCCGCTGCGCCGCCACCACGGCCGCCTCCAGGCGCTCGAGGCTCTCGCCGATCTTCATCGAGTCTTCACTGTTACCCGAACAGTCACTGGAGAAGAGCGCCCGGCACTCGGTCGAGAAGTGCCGGAACAGGTAGACGAACTCCGCCTCGAGCGTGGGGTCCGTCTCCAGCGAGGAGAGCGCGTCGTCGGGGCGGCGCGCGCGCGGCTCCGCAGCGCGGTACGTGCCCTCGAGCACGGACACCCGCGCGTCCACCAGCGCCTTCTGCGCCAGGACGTCGGCGAGCTGCTGCAGCAGCGCGCGGCTGCCGAGTCCGGTGGGCGCGGGCCCGTCGCGACCGCGCGCGGGGCTCTCCCTACAGCGTGCCGCGATGTCGCGCGCGGCCGCGTCCATCTCACAGCGCAGGTGGTCGTGCGCCGCCTGCCACCACAGCTCCAGGTCAGCGCGCTCTTGCGCTGACAGCGTGAGCATGGCGCGGCGCGCGGTGTCGAGGCGCTCTTCGCAAAGCTGCGCGGCCCGCGAGAGGGCACGCGACACCTCGGCCTGCACCAGCTCGGCACCAAGCGCGTCGCGCGCTGCCGCCCAGGCCTCGCGCACGCGCACCGCCTCCAGGCTGCACCTCTGCTGCTCGTGGTCGCTGTCGGTCGTTGCGTAGCTGAGGCTCTCGTTGGCGATGGCCGAACACAATTCCGCCAGTTTCTCTGATTTATATTTCTCCACGGCCTCCGCGACTTCTTTCTGTGACTCCTTTAGAGCTTCGAGGTCTGCGCTCTGGATGATGGCTTCTGATTTCAATTCGTCGGATTCTTGACTGTTCGTCATTACGTCGATTTTTCGCGACAATATTCGCGCCAAATAGTCGAGAGAACTTTTGGTAGCCGACATGGCTCGTCCACAGTCACCGTTTAATTTACACTTAAGGTTATCGATTAATTGACTAGTTTCGATTATTTCAGACTTTATTAATCTAGCGAAGAATCTACTTCCATTGGAAGATTGTAGAGCCTCTTGTATCCTGCCTATAAGGACGGCTTCGTAGGCCAACTTTTCAGCCAGAATTTCTAAACTCTTTCTTTGAGTTAATTCTCCTGTTTCATAGAGGGCTGCTTTCTTTTTCGAAATCTCTAGAAGCTTAGTCCTTAAATGTTCTTCCAATTGCACAACCACTTCTGCAACGTAGTCGTTGACTCCTTCCGTGGCTGATTCTGCAGAGTGTGTTACACATTTGTCGAAACATTCTTGTAATCTTTTACTGACGTCCGTCAAACATTTTTCCATAGACTTTATGCTATATTTTTTCTCAATGCTTGGTGAAGGTGAACGTCTCGATTTAGCCGCTCGCATGGCACTCAATTGATTCAAGCATTCGCTTACTTTACCTCTTGAATGAATTACAACATTTTCAAGACTCTGTAATCTGTCTAGCAAATGCGTATGCGACGGTATAGCAATAGTTGAATTCTCTGAACTTTCAACACTTAATGGACTTTCGGATGACCTTGTTAAAGGACTTAAAGATTCACATGAATTTGTTAAATCTTTGCGGTTTTCTACAACAGAAGCAACTTTGGTTTCAAGAGAACTTAATCGAACTAGCATCTTCATAGGCTCAGAACTTGTAGCACTGTCCAGTGATTTTCTTCTTAGTCTAGCAGCTATCCGTTTCATTCTCTTTTCATCTGTAACGCTATCCGTCTTTGAAACTTTTTCTTTGGCTGGCGAAGCACTTTTAGAAGGAGAGTTAATTATAGGTACTGGTTCGCCAGTTTCTAACAAGGTTATCTTATTTTCTAATTCTGTAAGCTTCTCTTCAACTTCTTTGCCTAATGTAAACGATTCCCTCCCTTTTAAAGACAGGCTGCGACGTTTGTCTCGTGACTCTGTTTTTTGAATCTTGTGTTTTAATGTTCTTACTTGTTTATCTGACGCCGTTAGTTTCTGTGTTAAATCTAAAATGCGAGCCGCTAGTAACTCAATCTCAGACCTACTACACTGATCTCGCAATTTCATTTCATTTCTTAATTTCATATTTGTTACTTCGAGTTCGTCATATACATTATGTGATTCTCGAAGTTCTTTTTTCATAGCCTTAATTTCTTGAATAGCCATTAAGAATCTGCTTCTTAACTCAACATATTCTACGATCAGTCTGTTTTTCTCTAAAGACTCAATATTTAGGTCTTGGTTAATATTGCTAAGATCACTGAGTGATCCGATACTCTTTCTTTTCTCTCTAGTCGGTGATTCAGCCACAATTTTCCCTTCAAGCTCTCTTATTCTTGAATATAATTTTTCATTTTCTTTAATACTCTTCAAAAGCCTTTCATTTAACTCATTCAGTTCTTTCTGGAGTTGTTTGGTATTTTCCTGTGCTGTTGCTAATTGTCGTGTTAGTAGTTCACAGTGTTCAGTTGATTCTTTTAAAACGTTTTGAGTTTCTGTAAGTTTGGTTTCCCACATACTTTTATCTTGATTGTAAAGTTGTTTTATGGCATCCAAATTCTCTGCTTCTTTAGTTCTAATTGATAGTTCTTCTTCCTTCTTTTGCAAAGAAATTACCAACTCTTCCATTTTCTTTTCTCGTAGCACTGCTTCTGCTTTTAATTTACGCAATCTTGCTAATTCAGACTCAGCTGTGTTAACGTCATTAAACGCTAGTTTAAGTTGTTTTCGTAGATCTTCGATTTCAATCAACTGTTTATCTATTGTGGAAATATAACTGCGTTTTCTGGGCTCATTTGGTTTTTCATTTTCGTCAACTTCATCTATTGTATTTTCTTTGGTTGCATCTACTTCATCTTTTTCATTTTTCGGATCGGTTTTCGATTGTGTTTGTGTGTAGCCTCTTGCACGAACTTTTTCTTTAACTTTCGAAATAGGCGTTCGGTTAAGAATAGGAGATGGTGGTGGTTGGGATACAACATCTCCCCAATCTGCGCTGTCTCGTCTTCCACCCTCAGATGCTGTTCTATATTCTTCATCTGATGAAAATGGTCCTGATTTGGTAGTATTTGGAGTTATAGGTGTAATTGGTGATGTAGATGATTCAGACGTTTGGTCAACTACATCTTCCCGTAATATTAGTGATAGTGGGCCTGCGTCATGTAAGCCAGCGGTTCTCTTCATAGCTGATACCCAATTAGCTCTAATCCCTGCCGTGACTGCCGAGAGCACTATATGTTTGCCGTCCCAAGTCTGTGAATAATGAAATACATTAATATTTTTCTACAGCTTAAATTTTATGTAATACATACACAAATGGTGAAAAAAAATGATTCATTACCTCAGTTTCAAAAGCATATCCATGTGTAGAGGCAGATGTCGGCAGTTCAATGACTTTTTTAATACCGCTTAGGTCAATAACACCATCCATAAGGCCCCTATTTTCAGCATGAGGATCCCTAAAGTAGAGTAAAGCAGCTCCTCGTAGGACAAACCAATGTCGTGACCATCCTCCAGGCCCCCGCCTCTGAAGCCACCCAGCACGAGCATGCAAAAGTCTTTCTGCAGGCAACTCCACTCTTCCTCCTTCAGTATTTTCCGCAGTCTCAACAACGTCTGTTGCCTCACTTCCTTCTGATGCGGAACTTGTTATGCCTTCCTCTGGAGGCGGACCACCGTCCGGTGAACCTCGAGCCTGTAATTAAACAGTTTTGGTAAATAATTAGTCATGAAATGTAGATGTCATGATAAAGCATTGCTTGTTAAATAAAAATAGAAATGGAGCTCTAATTGGTCTTAATTAAGACGGGATTCTTTAAATGGTGACATGTTTTAAACCTTCAATACCCAAGTAAATCGCAACCTACTTATTTTATATGGAAGTTTTGAATGTAGTGCCATAATAGGTATTGGATGTGCTTTATAGCAATGATATTGAAAATACGACGACAGGTTTTGTAAGCCATAAATAGTAAAAAGAGTAATTTTAGAAATATATAATTTCAGTTTAAATAACGTTGCTCTGTAAATAATCAATTTATTATATTGAATTTAAAATAATGGCACATATATAAGGCAAAACAGAAACAAAAAAGGTTTGTAAAAATTGATAATTTTTATTTTAAGACAGTACTATTATATTTACTGGAAGTTTATCTGGTGGTGGTAGTCTGGTAGGTCTCTCAAGAGTAGGTGGTAAGGCACGCCGAGACCGTGGACGAGTGAGAGATGCAGCTATGTCACGCAACTGCTCGTCGTACTGCTGATATTGTTGTTGTAATAGAGGTGATCTGACAACGTTTACTGGAAAATAAAGAAAATATATTAATTACAATTGTTTTAAATTAGTACGTAATAAATCGATATCAAAATACATTATGACAAATATTAATCAAAAGCCTTAGAATTTAGAAGAACTCAATAGCAATCTCAAGTTACCTTCGTCGTTTGCAGGCGTAGTTGCTGGTTCGGGCCAGGTATCCCTACGACGGGAACGAGCTTTCTCTTCGCCATTGATCTTGTCGCGTGTCGGCGGAGATGCTGATGAGACCGGCTGATCCGTGTACACTTAAAACAAAATATATATATATTCATATAATAAATAGGGTACACAGAGGAAACATAGTGAATCCGTTGTCCGATTTCCGTTAATTAGAAACAACCGATCATAGCAATTCTCGAAGATTATAACAATAATATATTTTCCGCAGTAACCTATGAATATTACAATACTCAATCAAGGACCACGTCGATCGTATGCTGTTTATAAGATGACAAGATGCAGATTCTGAGAAAATTAATTATATGAAATTATCTGTGGCTATAGTTATTTATCATACGTTTGTGTTGTTAGCGGAGCCATAATATTATTCCAAGTACCTTTAACCGTGCGTAGCTGACCTTAATAATTTTTAACGTTGTTCATGTTAATATTACTTTATCGTTGTAATAAGTGAATATCCATATTATTAAGTAAAGCCTGGCGCGTCATTTCCATCAGGCCGTGTGGTCTATTAACCTGAGAGGAGTTGAAGGTTGACATTATGCTGAACATCGTCTGGGCATTGGATCGAGATAATTGAAGGAATCTCGCAACGACCAGATCGCGTGCCAAGGTCGGAAATAAGAGAAAAACTTAAAAATGCGCCCTTCATTCGATAATTTACGAGTTAGGAACCCGACAAACGAATTTGCCTGTATTGATTCTAATTTTAAAATAATATTCTTTTCTTCTAAATTTAGCAAAATGAAAATAATTTTAGCAATACTGCTAATAATCAATAAAAAAAACTATTTATAATTTACTGACTAACTTTTAAAATGTTCTATTTTGTGGAAACACCTTAAACATTAGCATCACCGCGTCTGGACGATCAAACAATATAAATGGACCTATCATTATGCAAAATTGTGGAGCTGAGCTGTTCCGTCGTAACCCTCGCAGCGCACGCGATGATACACGGCAAAAATAAATAATTGTATTTTAGATTTGGAAGGCGTTATAGCCGTCGTAAATAACGTTCACGGTTTATAATCGTAAAAAGGAATGGCGTTATATTTTAAAAGGATATTGCTCATTCGCTTAGGATATATTTGATGTTTACGATTAAAATTTTAATGGAGTTATCGATTTTGGACGTGGTTCAAATAAGAATAATAGTGTTATACTAATTTTTATTATTATTTTTAAGTTACTACAGTGGACTGAAATCCACCTTTTCAACTTTAATTCGAGTACAGTGAAAATAGAATATTATTATATATCTAATACAGATTATATTAATATATAAATTGCAAATGTCAACAATATTTATTTATGTATTTAATATAACTTGTTCAAATTCAAAGCTCTCAAAGGTTTGGTCAGATAACAACCAAATAGCTACCATTTACTGGCTAACTGCCCAACAGTACTCCTGCAATGGCAATTCTCATGAAATTTATTATCATACCAGGACATTTACGGATTTGTGCAAAACCCTCTTTTAAACCTAACACAATTATTGAATCTGCTACCATTGTTACATTAAAGCTCATACCATCATAAACCTGGCCATTATTCCCTACAGTTATTAGTATAGGTTTTTATGTCATTTTGATATAAATAACAATTTAATTTAGGTTTATGTCCAGCTCTCGAGTTCTCGGTCTGGTCTAGTGATATTAATCGGCAAAACAAACATAATGGCGGCAGCGCGTTTCCTCGCGTTTGTCGGCGCACACTCCGCCGTGTACTCATTTATCCCCTTTATAGAGACGTATTATTATCTGAGCGACTATTAAATCATCATTAGAGCGGACCTCGTGTTTGTAGATCTAACAACGAGTTATTATTTTACATATTAATTTTTTATTAGCAATTAAGAGTGGCCGTTTGTAGGCATTGAATAAATCAAGGTTACGGCGATTCTTGTTTGGGTGGGCGATGTTCGGTGAAAGTATGAGAGATTTTCGTTTATTGCCAATAACAGTTTGTTAATGATTTTGTGATTAATATTTATATGTTACTCTTCGTCTTTTACATTTCTATATATTACAAATGATAACATCGTTACATAAACGAGTATTACCTATTAGTCGCACGATACTAGAACTTTTTATTTTATGAAAGAAACGGACTGCTTGCTTTTATGGCGTTATATTTGACAGTATGACATACTCGGGCACTTAGGATCGTTAGAAACAATTACAAATATTTAAAGTCCCGAGCATTTTTATTATGCATAAAATTACATTATGTAAATTACAGTATGAACTATATGCTTCTATCCTTTATATAGCAGGGTAGGTCGAGGGAACATAGTCATAAAGCACTCCGTGCCTCACGCACCGTTCACCCCTGCACGTTATCTTCTTACCAAAGCGAGGAAATAAAAATAATTTCGCCCCTTAAGTAAACTTCGAATCCACAATCGTCACCATTGCAGTCACACGCAGTGCTGTTGCGCCGCGATGTTCTCCAGCCAGCCTAACATATACACGTCAGGTCAAATATAATTTAAAAATAAATAAATCAACCACTTCACAAGTCCATAAATCACAAAACTAACCAGGATTTCAATTTGACGACCTCCACTGAGCCTTCATACAGTATGTAATATTGCTGGTGATTTTTACGAGTCCCAGTGAAACAGATAATAGGATAGGATCGTATAAGTCACTCACGCTGATTCTTTCAGAGAGCAAAAAGTATTCATAGTTATATATGGACAAGTTTAAATCTTTGACACCCACAGTGCGCTCCGTGAATGCAAAATCGTGATTGATGCTCGAACGTATTTCCAATGGCTGGTTGGTTGTGATTTATATGGGGTATCAACGTCAGGGGTAAACAATGCCACAATTGAATGAATTATGAAACTTTAACCCGACTTAGGGGTTAAAGTGGATATTTTTTTATATTTCATAAGTATTTGTTGTTCTTAGATACTTAGATAAAATGAGTATTTTTCTTCGCTGTGGTGTCGAGGCAAAGCGCGGCGTTGATTTTTGCCCCTCAACACGGAATGCCTCCAGAATTCGGTAGAAAATGGACAACGAAGTGTCTTAATACTAGGTTCCCTTTGCCTTCCCTGCTGTGTGCGGTATACAGCGTGAAGCTGTCTTGTCATGTCATGTCAAAAAACCTTTTTAAAAGGTTTGATGTTGTTTCATGTTTGGGTGTAATGTTTCAACATTTGATTTAGAAATTAAATGAATACTTTTAATAAAAATAGTCATCTATAAATCATTTGTATTCTTGAACTAAGCAGTAGTAACTAGTAAGTATATTGGTTGCCTTGTTAGCTTCCTTCCTTTTGGATTATTAAATATTTTTTTCAAACAAGTGGTGTTTTTCCCAACTAAAACAGAACCTAGTGATAAATTATTTCGTTCTCCGCAGGCGCATGTTAAAACCACATTTGCCTATCCATCAAAGCAATTGGAATGAACAGCCGCGGGCAGCAACGACCACATGAAAAATCGCAATATATTTTTTCGCACAAGTAAAACATAGCCTCGGTATTTCCAATCCACATACGCCTTTTTTTCTTGGCTAACCTTTTTGCTCCATTAACTGCTTGGTAGCTAATATGGTTTTTTTTTAAATATAGGTAGACCAGGGTCGTTGACCCGATCGTTAGTCATGCTGTATGAATTATGGTGCTTTCGCCGAACCGTCAGTTTGCTCGTCGGAGTTTTTACGCGTTACATGTCACGTTCTCGGAACCAATTAAGTATGGCCAATTACATAATGGCACAAAGTCTGTTGTAAAAACTTCTACGTAATTACAGTTTAGGGGGTACTTAATGGAAAATTAAAGTGCTTTAAGTTCAATGCGTTTTGTTGGGTGGCACACGTCTGACGAAACGGTTTCTGTTGATTGTAGTATCTGTATATATTATAAAGAGGCTAATTGTGGCGCAAGGGCACAAAAGACTGAAAACGCGAGAGATTCCAGTTCCATTTCGTGGACAGTGGGGAACAAAAGTTTCTTAATGGAAACTGAGTGTCTGTACACTAGATTCCTAAGTTCCCTCTGCCTACTCAGCTATATATCTTTGTTTTTTTAAAGATTTTTTTAAATAACTGAATAATATATAGACCACCGCGTTCATCGTCATACTAACAGATTTTTCACAAAACACAGGATTTAGGATGTCCGAAATTTGGTTATTTTAAATGGAAACATTTTCCCCAATGACCACCGCAAAACTACCAACCAAAAATAATATTAGTAACAACAATATTCCTGAAATTTTAATAATTAGTAAACTCCATACGCAACTTAGGTTGTGAGATTTGAATTCAGCTGCATTATTTAGGTAGCCCACTTTACTAACACTGCCATAACTACGGACCACAGTTAATATCGACTTTCTTCTCCAATTAGAATGTTGATTAAGACATTGCAGACACTTGCGGCTCACCAATACTCATTCTTGGAACAAGGTGATAAGAGCCATAGTCGCTTTCACTTATAATAACTTTATATTCGATGTATTCGTACACAGCAAATTATTAGACCCAGTATTAGGTACATTTGGGTTGGTTATCTGAATTTAAATTTGGATGTTATTATTTATTCCCTCTGTTTCCAGATATCAAAAAGGATTAAATAAATGATAAAAAAGAAAATCTATTATAATTTTTATCGAATACTATTTTAAAATAATTAGCCGAAAAAAAAGAAAAGCTTGGCTATTTGGTGAAATTGACGACTAACATTTGGCAAGTAGTGAAATCTAGCAAACAAACGGAGCGCTCGTTGCGTCGTCATGCACCGGCGCACGCGCACCCAATGAAAGTGAAACGCCTGTCACACTGAGGCTTTCCACCGATTCTGAATGATACTAAATTTTGTGTATTGTTACGTTTTTTATGGCAAATTACTTTCCGATTGCCACTAAATTAATTGTGATTGTAATGGTACGTGTAAGCTGTTTTTTGATGTGTAATATGTTTTACGTATACGAATAATACTAACATTTATGTATGTCTGTTTACGATAAATTCATATAATATAACGTTGTAATACAAAATCAATCATCACTTTTCACAGTAAAATCTTGGAAACGCAAGGGAAATTATTCATAGCCACCATTGTCTTTATTGCACTCATTGCTTATGAACAGAACAGATGGAAAAACATAAATTAAAAAATAAAATAAAAACGTAAAATGATTATAGAAATAAGAATTATATCATGCCATATCCATATGCGTAGGCTATATATTATAGTTCCCAACGTCGCTTGCTTGAACTATAAAACTTTAAATCCAGCTTAACTCCGTTCCTGCAGGAACTTTGAGAAAATCTTTCTTAGAAAAATAGATAAATTCATGATATCCAACGTGAACAACCTTATCTAGACGCATTAGTGATAATAAAAAGTAAACAATCGGCCATTACAATACGAGCATTGTTTCGATTATAACATCGATTGCATAAATCGAATGTAAACGAAGCCGAACATCGTACCGGAATGTGACCGTCGACCGTCGAGCGAGGAGCATGGAGCATGGAGCATCGGTCAAAAGTACTTTATTTGTACAAGCGTTTGTCTGCTTGTTTGTATTTTATTATGTATTCTGCATAATATTTTATCACTACTTTGCCTTATTTAATTTTTAAAATAATTAAAAATGTTAAGTGTATTTAACTGATTTTACGCATTTTGACAATTTAACCTACTCTGTAGGTAAAAACACAGCTTCATGTTATATAGTATGTTATGTAGTGCATCTAGTGTTAAGATACTGCGTTTCCCAATTTCCGTCAAGTTTTCGACATATTGCGTTTTGAGTGGTGGACCTCAACGCTACGGTTTATTTTCTTGTCACAAGAAAATAATAATAATTAAATCACTCCCCAGTGGCTACACTCGCCCGATGTCGAACCAAAAACCAATCTCCACTTTGCGCCTGAAATTCATATTGCCTCTAAAAACTAAAATTCTAGATGTAAAACCATGAATTTCAGGCTGAAATAAACGTGTGCTACAACAGACGGACACATAGACACCCAACTATACATACCAACAGATACGTAGCGATATAAGCCTGAATCTCGATCAAGCCCACTATTAGGCAAAGGTCGACATAACTCATAAAGCAAATTCAGATAAGTTTAATGTTAATATCGTGAACTATTGGTATTGTTGGTAGCCTGATTGTGATTTACTTTGCGAGACTAAATAAACCAATTTTTCAGTCAACAACAGATGACATGTATTGCAGTGTTGAGTTCAGCTACTCAACACTCAATGCCACCAGAATTTAGCGAAAAATGGGGAACGGAGTGTCTTAACACTAGGTTTCCTCTGACTACTCTGCTATGTGCGGGATACAGCGTGAGTGAAGTAAAAAAGATCGATTTAAAAAAGAACTTCTAATGCAACAACTAAACGTGTATTTGACAGATCGACAGGTGATTTTTTTAAATATAGACCACAGATAAAAAATAGAGACAACTAAATATTTCCAACTAAACATTATATATTTCTAATAGCGGTCATTGTGTGTATTACTAAATACAGATTAAAGTTAGATAACCGTATTGTTATCTTATCGGTGTACTGTCGTTTAACTTCGTTATGAAACTTGTAACTTCTAATTGATCTTTTAATTAACCAATAAATTATTTTTGTTATATAATTGAAAGTTGATAGTGTCGTGGTTGGTATAGCCGACAGCCGACGATGTCTGATCTGTGTAAGAAGTCGTGAATTCCTTTAAAGCTTCTGAAGCTAGAAATGTTAATAATTCCGTTCTACTACCGTACTTTTCCACTGAATTCCCGAGGCATAGTGTGCTGAGTGGCGGAATTCAATGCTAAAATGAAATCGGTCTGAGAAAGATCCGAGACTTGCACTATAGTATGAATCCTCCCTTAAAAATATTTTTTTGACGTAGAGCTCCTTAGACGTTTATTAAAAACGTAAAAGTGAATACAGGAGAATTGAAACAATAAAATATTCATATTTTATACAAAACTTGCGTTTAAAAAATAACGTCAAAACGATTATCGCTCTTATACAATAACTATAAATCCTAATATAATTTTCAGCTATAAACTTAGTTTCTAACAACAAGATCTCTTCCAAAGAGTACTTATAACAACATTTAACTCCCGTGATTTAACCTAAACGGCTGACTCTGCAGTTCTAAGTCACATTAGCAGAGAAATATTCCACAGCGGAGTTACACTGTAACTGTAATAGCTGTTATAATCTATAATTAAAGGGTACTCCCAGGCGGTAGATCTGTAATTAAGATCGACCAGGTGTTCATTCAGTGCGTAGGCGCTCGACTAGGAAGTGGGAAGAATGGAAGTTTTTATAGAAATCTATGATAAAAAAAAGATTTTTTTAAAATATTGAATAATTTTCATTTCCCCCGCTCTGATGACAAGACAATGGGCGGAGTTGAGTCCCGCCACTATATGAATAATAATGGGCGTAGCTAGAAATATTTCTGTAACTTCAGCTCTTAACAGATCTGTGCGTGTAAAGGTTTGGTATTTTTCAGGGCCATTTTTAATTAGTAAAAGTTCAAGAATATTCTGATGTACGCCTACGCCCATAAACGTAACGGACCAAAAGTCTGGCGGAAAGTTGAGGAAAGAGTAATTTAACATTAATTTCCACTTGTCTTGTAAAAGTAGAGAAAATTATAATGATTTACAGTTTATTTTTTTACGGTACAAAGTGACTCGTATGACCTAGTAATACTACTTATATGTATATAAAACTCGCACGCTCGAGGAAGTATGAAGTACAGATATGTATAATATGTTATGCGTTATTTTACACCAGGAAACAATTTATTTAACAAAATACCTTAGAAAATCGTAATAAATAAGTATAATATATTCTTACGTATGTATGAATTTTTATGCTGACGAATTATATATTTTTATAATCAGACACTTGTCAACCACCGAGCGAAGAGCTTAAAAAAATTTTTGTATAAAAATAAAAGTAGTGTCATTGAAAATTTTTAGTTATAATTTTATATTTTTCACATCTCATAGACTTATCTTATAATCTTATAATCATCTCTTCCCAATAGGCAAGGGGATACCCATATCTCAAATATTACTGAATTCATTTGGATGAAACTTACTTACTTAGAACTGTTCCCTTAGTTACCAAATCCCAATATATATATGTCATGATATAACATTTAGATAAACTATACACTAGCGAAATTTAGTATACCCAAATGTTATCTAATTCAACAATATCACATACACAAGACCCTCCTTTTCCGAAGTCAGTTAACAACTAGAAACCAAAGAAGGATTACTTACAAAATTTCCCACAAGACAATTATAAATCAGCGAGTCAATAAACAAAACGTAGCGAGGCGGAGCAGAAGGCAGTTTAAATTGCGATCAAGGGCGAACCGTCAATTAGTTAGCGCTGGAATAATGGTACGCTATACGACATGATCCTATTGAGTGGTGTTAAATAGTTGCATATTATTAATATTCTAGTGTATTCTTAGTGTATTCTTAGTTTGCCACTACAAAAATTTAAAATATCTGTAAAAAAAATTCTAACTAGTAAAGCGTATTACACTGTTCAAGAATATTTAGAGGATAAACATGTATGGAATTAATGTCTATTGATTGTCATGCAGGATAGCTGCCAGCTAATGTAATAGTAAAATATACCATTGATTTTGAAAGCAACTGTTGAGTTTCTTGCCGGCTCTTCTCAGCAGAACTGCCTTCCGAACCGGTGGTAGCTTTTTATTCATATGTTCATTCGACGATTCAAAAGTGCTTGTAATAATTGCCTATTTGAATAAAGAATATTTTGAATTGAATTGAATTGAATTCATTTAGTTATACTTTGTTCTTATTGAGAAACTTTCGGTTGCTATAGCTAGTCTTATTTTGTTCTGCCATAGTATAATAATTTTAAGAAAATGTATAAAAAAATTATCATATCGGATGATAAATGCAGACGTTATTTACTATTCATATATAAACGAGAAGAAGACAATTATTTTTGATATATGATGAAATTATATCAACGTCAAAACATATTTCGTTCAAGTATTATTTATTCATCGTTTAAATAATAATAGACTGTTGCTTTGTTTATGTGAATTATAAGATGTAAAATTTTTCCTGGCTTCCATACACTCCTCAAGGATCCTACATGCCATATATCGGCTTTCCATGCCGCGTAGTTTCGGCTGCATATTTTGTGTCAGTAGCGTGAGAGTTTTATATAAATAAAAAAACAATAATTTATTACATCCCTAAATTATTGATTTATTAAGAATTTAAACAAGTACATCACTAGTATTCTGTATTAGGCGATAGCTCACTGCCCATACAGCCAGGTTAACGGTACCTAATTAGAACCTAACTTGTTGTCACCCCGCGATTTATAGCTTTCCTGAACTCCCATGATAAGAGAGCGAGACGGAGTACACATTATGCTATACGCTAAACTGAGATAGATGTTTAATAGGGCTGACCAGAATTATGTCAACTCAGAAAAATCAAAATCTATACTTGGGATTTACGAGAAGTAATTATGTAAGCTTATCAGTTGCATGACAAGTAAAGCTAAGCTAGTACAGCAAGTTATATTACTACTAGGGTGAAACCTATATCTTCTTATTTTCTATCTTCCTAAAGTGGGACAACGTGTAAATGTACCTAAGCGTGATAGTCGAGAGTTCCTTCTCCACTCGAGGAGGATGATTAGGTTAAAAATATTTTTTATATAATCATCCCTTCGGGTGGAGATGTGTTCCGTTACATCCCCTTTTATCCACCATACAAAAAGCGTGACGCTGCTGCTTATATCAGCCTACAACAGTATATCTACAATAACTTTATTTACCTTATCTATCCTCTACCTCATTAGATGACATTTGTATACAAGTAACGACTATTATCCAAAACATTACTAGTATAAAATTTAATGGGATTGCTAAGAAGTGACGTAATCCTCCCATTCGCGTGTATCGGCTCTCGGCTGGGCTTCAGTCGCCTAACGTTATATTGAGTTGTGCCTAACGGTGCTGTAACGTGCGACGTCGACATTTGTACGTCTTGTACAATCAATCTATGAGGCAATTGCAGGAAAAGTACTTGTGAATATTCTATCTTTATCATCTATTACTGTTAGTGCTGGTTTGAATCTAGATATGTTCAATTTTTTATACGTTTTATAAATATTATAAAACACATAAATATAAGTTCGTTGGTACTTTAAGCAAGAAATCATTTTAACTGATATATTTCATTCAATTTCAAAATGTTAGTTAACATCTTTAGCCATATGCAAACATAAAGGACAAAATTTGTAATACAAAAGAACACGTCATACAAAGGGGGAAGGAATATTCCGGTGGGACACTACACATTCGTTCGGTGTAAATAGTTTACTATAGGTAAAATGAGACCCTCAAACAGCTAGTTAATAATAATAATAATAGTTAATAATAGGTAAAAGTTCAAACTTATTATTACATCCCTAATAGTTAAACTAATTAGTTTAAAAAAAATTTTAATTAGCTGCAAGCTGTATTCCACATATAGCAGAATAGGCCGAGGGAAACTAGGCCCTTATTTGTAAATCATCTATGAATAAAAACATCATCTCAAGATCGATTTCAGAGTCAAGAGCGGCTTATTACTCCGGGCCCTTATGTTAAGACACTCAATTCTCCACTTTATTATATGTGTTATAAAACTAAACATGCACATATAAATTCAGTCAAATTGTGTATGTATGTATGTATGTATGATATTAAATTGTATTGCAAAAGCGAGTGTATCAGATGCATGCCTCGGAACACGGGGCGATGTCACGAGTAGGAGTGGTCCAAATAGTCTCAATGAAAGCCAACACGCTAGTTCCCAGGGTTGTCAAGGACGAGCACTGTTACATACATACATACATATAGATGCATTGATTGATTGACAATTGCGGAGGATACAGGTTCAATCCGTAGTTACAAGAGGAATATTGTGGGATATGGGAATTGATAAATGTTATTTTTGATGTATTGATTTCGTTACTATGTGTAAATTTTCAGTTTAAAATCTACGCTCATAGTAAAACAATAGAACAAAAAAAATATTAAGGAAATTAAAAAAATGTTTTGATGAGACTACTATTTCTTTTTGACCCTTCGGGTGAAGCTGCAGATAAATAGTTCATATATTTGTTACATATAATCCCAGAAAATGCTAAATTAGTTGACTGATTCTTATTGTTGGCTATTATTAACCCAATCCAAATTATTAATTATCACAGCGGGTCGTCAGCAACAATAAAAGCAGTTTGCTTTTTAATGTTAAATAAATTATAAATACGGATGTTGTTTAGTTAACTACTTAAACCTGTGTAAATATTAACCGCCGCGCCGTAAGTTTGTATAATATAATAGAAATAGTAAATTATCAATAAAATAATATTATGGCCACCATTAATATTATTCAATTACTTGGATTCTTTTAATGCATCCGGTGTTTGCTGCATAGTTTATTGCCAGTGTCTTAGAGAATAACTATCGATAATTTTAATAAGCCATAAGTCATGGCTTTCCTTAATGGAAAATACCCGAGTAATATTAATTTTTCCAATTAATTTGAATGACAATGTAATTACTCATTAATTTCTTTTCGTGACTCAAGGAGGTTCCTTCTATGAACTAATGGGTTCATAGAAAAGTCACTATAGAAAAATTTATTTATTTGATGCCTGTTAAGTAAGTAAGACTTATTAGCCATGTTTTTTATGAAGTACATATATATATAATAAATAATAGTGGCATTTCCTTATTTAATAAAACTCCTAAAGAAAATATAATTTACCTTTCGTATCAATATTAGTCGGTGAAGCCAGGCTAGGTATCTCAGATTGTGGCGGTTGCACCCGGGGCCCAGGCCACGTGGTAGTACCACCACAGAACCGCGGCCTGGCGCTGCAGTCCGCTGCGTCTCGGAGAGTCGACGCGTCTGCGGAGTATTCTGGAATCAGATCAATTGGACTATGCCTTGGAATTGGATTTTTGGAAGAGGTGCTGGGGGGTCACCATAAGTGGGGAGTGGAGAGCAGAGTGACTTAATATTATGTTCTCTCTATTGACTCTATACAAAAGCTGAAAAAGTTAAAGGATATAGACTTTTTTTAAATATGCGGAATATTCTAAGAGGCAATCGGAATAGATATGCCTCGATATTTGAATTGTGTAGAAATGGAAATTCAAGATCGGTTTGTCTTAACAGTGGCTTCTCTCAGTACGTAGTGGTCACGTAGAGGAGGTAGTATACGATATACGGTTTTCTATTGAAGCTTCTCAAAGAATACTTTAATTTTTATAGTGATATTCTGAAAATTTATGTTAATTATGTGTGTATTTCTTTATTCCTAATAATACTAAAAAAATCTGTATTGTCAATCTTATAATAAACATACTTCTCGTTGTTGAAGACTGCAAGAGGCTGGCTGTCTGCCCCCCGGGAAATGTAGCGTTGCGCTTATGTCGTCCCTGAAACAAAAACAATTATAAGAAAAAAAAAATCTTTCGTAAAAAATGTTATATTAAAAATTATAATGTCAATTTTATACCCTAGTATATAAACTATTACCACAGTTGTTAAATAATGTGGGTGACGTGTGAATTATCTACAAGATATTTTTCGCTATTGCAATTGCGAGAGCTTAGTGATTCATCACTTTGCTAACTCTCCAGCGTCACTATCGTATTACTAAAGACTTTGCATATATTATAAAGTAAATCCAACGTCCCCATATAAAAGATTAGTACCTGAGATACGTGTTAACACGTACAGACAGACCTACGTTTGAATATATTCAATTAAAATGGGCATCAATAAAGTTTTGCAACTCTATTCAATTAAATATCTCCACAATATCTACGATTCGTAATTAGTCTCTACGTCCGAGTTTGGTTTTGTAGGACCGAGTTAGAAATTGTTAATTGCTCGAAAGTGCATGTCTGCAAATTACTGGTGTACCTGCCTCTACCTACTTATACGAGTATATAGGTATTTGTCGATAGTTTCATTAGATTGACCTAGTTATAATTTCAATATTTGAAAATTCCTTTTCTAATGTGGAAATTTCTTCTGAAAATGCATGGTAAGTTGTGAAAGAAATTAACGGTGCGCTTGACTTTTCAAATCATCCGTTAAGTTGGGATTGAATTCGCAATTATCAAGATTTTAATCAAACACAAATATAAAATTATAAATGTGTTTTAATTTAGTAGTTTTTTTGTTCATAGCAAGTTATGTTAAAAAAAAATTATTAATTACATTTCTTTTACTATTAATACATGTATTTAACAATTAACACCGCCATGCATATAACAGATAGAAGAATTCTAGTGTTATGACAATCCGTTCCCCAATTTTCGACAATTTTTCAAGACATTGCATATTGATTAGTGGAACTCAACGCCGCGCCTTGTCTTGTGTTATCTTGCGTCGCGTTTACATTTCGAATTGACGCCATGATGGCCTCCAATATAAATATAAAAAATATATAATATAAAGAAAGCTTTTAAACTTTAAAAGCGCATTCCCCTAAAAATTTCCAACATGACTCACACGCTATCGATGGAGGATGGAATTAATTAAATATAAAACAATTTGACCGCCGCCAGCGCCCGGCGCCGCGCGCCGTCCCGTTAGAGGATGGGTCGCTGAACTGATCACTTTTCGACTGTTATTACGTTTTTGTTTATATTTTGCTAATTAAAATGTATGATTTTGTATGAATCGACACGGTTGAGGTACGTGTAGGTGGAAGCTATGGTTCTAATTTCGTATTCGACTCTAGTACTAAATTATCATTTTTAAGATCTCTTTAAAATGTCAACACTAAGAAAAGAAATATATTAATAATTAAAATATAAAAGGAGGAAGTAACAAGATCACGCGTCTTCCAGATATCTAAGAGGTGTGGGTTCGAGAAATGCTACGTTCAAATTCTTTGACGTTATTAAAATATTTTACGCTCTCCTTGACCATTTTTATTTACCTATAGGCATACGCAACGAACGCCATATTAGACACATTGTACTAAGAACTATTAACAACAACATACTATATAGGCAGTAATTAACAGAAATTCGAGTAGAATATTAAAAGTCGACACTAATCACGTATACTTAACAGACTAAGACTAACATAGGTATTGGTCGTCTGCATGAGATGGCTAATTGAGCCAGTTCCCGCGGCGCACTTCCTCGCCACGTAAGGCACATAAGGCACCAGAATGCTTGCTTGCGACATGCTTCCCTTCCTTGAATTTGCAAAAAACCAATTAAAACACTTCTATAATAATATTTTGTTAGCAAGGTTTTTGTGTTTTCGTCATTTGTGTAGTCATTTAGTTTTCTTTTAGTTCTTTTGTGAATTAATTATTTATAAATTTTAATAATATTTAAATTAGCGTCCTTGCGTGTAATTTAAATTTTAATTACTAAGCTAGTAAAATAAAATAATGTACCTACTTGTTGATTATTAGAGATTGTAGAGTTTTATTACCAATAATAAATTAAAATATAGTTTCAGACAAGGCTGGTTATACATGTCTCGAAAAGGGAACGTAGGCAATGCCGCGAACAAAAAATTAATTTCCTATATTTTTGACTAATTTATTGCATATGTATAGTAGGTAGATATAGATATTTTAGAAGTGTCTAGAACAATATTCTACTTCTTAATCTCTTTCTTTGAGTTAACAAAGATAATCATCGCATTCTCAGATATTTTATTTTTTTCCTTCTTATTATCAAAATTAAAATGACCACTAGACCGTTAGATCTAAAAACTGCATATAACTTATTAAGTTTTTGACAAGTCAAGAAATCTACAATATATTAAATACACCACATTACATGAACAGGTTCTCATCTGGACGTTGAATAATAAAAAACACACGGCGAATTATTTCACATAATACAACTACTGTCACTCTAATTATCCTAATCATATCGTATGTAACTGTAGTGTCAGCGCGTATCCGATGTTGTAAAGACTTTTTTATGATTTGCAAATTCTTGTTTAGAACAAGTGTTCACTTTTTTTCTTATGTTCAAATGTAAGCGTATTCGTAATATTGGTAGAATTTACAATTTCATGAAGAACAAATGTCCTTAAATAGATTATTTTTGTAACTTTCACGCTCTATCCCGCATTTAGCAGGATATATAGAAGGAAACTGGTGTATATATTCAAAATTTAGATAAAACATTAAAAAATATATTCACCCAGATATTGAAACTGATATATCAAAGAAGCCAACTAAAAGAAGTCAACCAAGCAGTCAATGAGACACTCACACATTTGAGTCTAGACAAAAACAAAAAGGAGAAGTCTATTTTGATAAGCTGTCAAGTTTATATGAACGTTTCTTATGAAGTGAAAAATTAGCAGTTCATTTTAATGTTTTCTAGTCTATTAAGTCCAAAATTTATAAGAAGTCTCAGCTAAATTCGGGAAATTGTAGAGATTCTAGATGAACTGCGGCGTTAAATTTTGCCCACCGTAATGTCTCGAAAATTCGACGGTGTATGGGGAACGGAGTGCACAGAGGGTATATTAGGGTTCCTTTGCCTACTCTGCTTTGCCGAAAAAAAGCTTCAATTGTAAGAGTCTCCACCTGGAGAAAGAATATTAAATTAGAAACACATCTATGTTCTGATTTAAAATTCTTCATTCTCCGTATCTATGTTGATGAGATGTATTCGATGTATTTGTTTCACATATTCCGCTATTAAATAGTAATCAAAATTTGTACTATCTATGTATCAACAAGTAACTCGATCCAGCACTAATTATGGACTTTTGTGAAACTGGGCCGCAGACCAAATTCGCTAGAACCAATCCACTTGTCCCAATTGAAAAATTGCTTTCACGTTTGTCCCGTTGGCTTATTTTATTTTGAAATGACGCAATTACGAGCATGTTTTCTATATATATTTTTTAATTTCATGAAAGTTAAATGTAAGATTATTTTTTATTTTAACCCGCTTGCCTAATTTTGTGGGATTGGTCACAAAGGAATCAGTGGAAGAATAGCAATTGTATTAATAATGCCCCACTATAATTTTTTAGAGACAATAATGATAAGGCTAGACACCGAAAAATGTATAAAATATACAAATTATTAATATATCCTGAAAAATATAAAAATCGTAGATTTTTTCGAATTGTTAAAAATATTGAAATACAAAAAAAAAATTAACTCCTACTTTGCGTGCCAGGCGCAGCATTATCAAGAAGCCCTTTGTTTTTCCCTTCAGCTCTAATATAATGTGACAGTATCCAAAACTATCATTTACATATGAGTTTACAATTTTAAAATTTGGTAATTAATCAATTATACTATCAAGATTGTGGTTTGCGTTGTTGACGAAGGGTAAAAAACAAGAAGCCAGAAAAGTTATGTGAATAAGATGCCGCCGTAGATCGATTACAGGGAGGCTTGAGTCTCAAAAGTATCAATGTCGACGGAGTTTATAAGTAAATTGAAGTGTTTAAAGACTTGTTTAAGATTATTTAGTCATTTATACCAATAGACATTTGAGAATAGAGATTGGAGAGTCTCAATGATTGTTAGTCTTTGTTATAAGGAAGAAGTATATCTGTTATAAGGAAGAAGAATAAGGGTAAACACAAATGTTAATTAAAGAGATATCTCAACTTGCCTTAAGTTGGGTAAGAGGAGAAAATTTTGTAATAAAATGACCACCATACATGGTGATGTCAACCGAACCAAATCATAGTCAACCGAAGGCTGTACTAAATATTTTCTCTAAAACAAGTAGAAACTTTGCATCGCTTTGCTATAAAATGAACGACGAATGTCGTCGTTCTTTTGGATGCATTAAAAATACTAATAATGCACTAAATTAGTGATTTAATAAATCATATGAACACGTCATACTACATACATTGCCATATAAGTACATATAGTACAGTTGTTAAGAGTTAATCTAGTTATCGTATTACCAGATCGACATCCAAGGACACCGGCCGGTTTCAATTCAAGTGCATCGTCACGCTCCTGACCGCTTTGTCCGGGAAAGCGGTGTTTCCTTACTAAATTGTATTTGTTGTAGTAATTTTATATGAGTACGTTTGCTTTGTATGCACTTCCACATGCTAAAGCTTTAATTAAGCTTTAAAATATATATTTATTTAAGCTTTAGCTTACTTGGATAGTATAATATAACATTTCGGTTTTATAATCGTAGAAGTTTCGAGAACTGGCGATGGATTCTTATACGGCCTATAAATCGGCGTATAATCATAAATCGGCGATATATGAATCTAGGTCCTTTCACAAGCATATCTAAGAAACTAATAATGCGATTGACGTACAAAATTGTTTCAGCAATTTTATCATTCGTAGAACACTTAAACTTGTCCATTATTGAATCATCTAAAGGCTGTTCCAGATTTCCCTTTAAGAATTTCCGGCTGCTTCCAAAGTCAATATCAAATTAATAGGAGCGGTAAGACACAATCTGCCATTTGAAATCAATTTTGTCTATAACAAGGTAAGGTGTGGCTCTTGGAAAATGTGAGAGGAAATTTTCTATTTGTTAAATGGTAATTTTTAGAAAAGTGGATATTTAAGGGCTTATAAATAAATAATTTGTTTTAAAAAATTGTGGTGAGAGTATGTTAAGAGCGGCGTTAAGTTCTACCACTCCACAAAAAGTGTGACACGGAGTTTTTCGACATTACGCAGAGAGAACTTTGTCTATTCTGATATGCCGAAAAACGTGATATTTTTATTCCTCCTATTTATTTCGTATCTTACAGATTTAGCGAAGAAATGAAGTCTAGTCAACTCACTTAGTTCAAGTAAAGACACTTATTTTTCTTGCTTTAAAAGTCACTTGGCTAAATTCAATAAATATGTGTTCAATTCTCTTTCACATTGATAGTAATAATAGTAACGATAGTAGTAATATAATACAGACGCCTTCTAGATCAGTTTAGGCAAAGGGCAGACCGTGTTTTCTGGCTATAATACTGTTTTAGTCAACCATAGCTTGAACAGTTTTCTAAGTAGAGCGTTGAAGCTGTAACCAATTAATGTATCAGCACATCTAACAACTACGTAAGTAATTAGAAATGTCACTTTGAATCGCGCTCGATGTCGGCTATCAACTAATGATCTGGTGTTCATTAAATTGCATTTCTCCAGAGCAGGTGCATAATAAACTTATCAGGCTCTTTAAGTACAGATATGTTTTCTTTAACTGCTTATATATTTCTCTAGATGGAGAAAGAGAGCGGGCGATATGGTTATTATAAGCTGATTCAGACCTATCTCTACCTTTCAGTTTTCAGCAGTACATTATCCTAAATTTTACCTGCTGCACACTTGCGTTGTTAAAAGGAAAATCAAAATCAAAAGCTTTTACACATACCTTACTCCTAGGATAAACACTCAGCACATCTGCCCACCACCTCGCCTCTTCTCTGCAGGTGCCCTTGACGAAGGTTACTCGATCCGGCGCTGTTATGGCCAGGCTGTGAGCGTGTCCTGTCACGCTGTCCGCATCGCTCACTTCTAGCACTGTCGTCATATCAACGCTTGCTTGCGGGACTGTGTCTGGCTGTAAAAAATATATTTGGTTATTCAAAAACCTCTCTAATTTTTTCACTCTAAACTAAATATCTCGAAAATTGATACATGGTCCAAGGAGTATATTAGCAGGTTCTGCCTAGTACATTCGTATAGATCGTAAAGATAAAAAAAATCTACGACTAAATCAATCGATGGTTAAATTAAAGTCGATTTAACTCCTCAAATGACCCAGGAAATGCAGTTATCCCTAGCAATGTTGTAATCAAGTTTTCTTCATGGAAATAGTACTTAACGGCACCGAGGCGTTAGTGTCGGCGCGGTCGCTCTCCGCGGGGGGTAATAAACGCATACTTAGCAAACATCTCAAGCAATTCTGAGGCGTTACCTATTCGTTATTTAAGATATACCGTTTCATGGTAAAGTGCTATGGTGTATTTCTTTTAAATATTCTTCATAAAGATCTTGTCGTAGCCCATGGCTGTGGGTTCGATTTTGGGGGGCGGGGCGGCTCATCTCAATACTGTTATTAAATTTGATTAGTTTAACTTTCAAGGGTTTGCAAAATAATAAGAATCTCGGAATGGAACGATACTACATAAACACGAGTATCGAATAGTATATCAGCTATTATTAATAATGATTGATCAAAATCAAAACAAAAAGAAACTAGTGTTAGAACACTCCGTCCCATACTTTCCTATATATATATATATATATTAAGTAGCGGAACTCAAAGAGGCCGTATATCTACTAGGGAGAAGAAATGAAAATAACAAAAATTTCATAATTTCCAGTGGGACTCGAGCCCCCAACCATCACGTTTACGACCAGACAAACTTACAATGTACATATTATTAATGACGATTGCGACACCGTGCGAGATCCTGCCAAGTGACAAACAGCTTCCACATCCTGCAGTAGTTCAACGTCGCACTTAAAAGGCGAGTATAGTAAATCAAAACCACTTATTTCAGCACTAATAGACCACCTTATATACTAATAGTACGCAATTAGTACCCGACGTATTATTTTTATCTTCATGGAACAATTCCCGTATGTAAATTATTTTAACACTCAACACGCAATGCCTATAAAATTCGTCATTATTTTATTAGGTTCCCTCGGCCTCCCTTTTGTGTATCCCATATATATAACCTACGCCGAGGGAACGAGGCTGAGGGAACGTGAAGCTGATTTTATTTTTTTTGTGTTTTAACTCTGTTAAGACAGAGTGCAGCGTTCAGTTTCGTCCTACAACACGCAATGGAGAACGGAGTGTTTTAACGTCAGGTACTCTACGTCTACCCGGTTATGCTAGATAAAAGAGTGAAGCTAAAAAACAACCACATACGTTTAAAAAAAGGCAAACAGAAATACAAAACGATAAATTACAATGTATCATTTTTTATATTTTTGTAGCATTTTCACTAACTATACTAGAAAATCTCCTATCATCGTATTTGTTTGAAACTAAAATTAGTCTATTAAGCGGTAGTGAGTAAATGATACGTTTATAACATTATGCCCGGCATTCGTAATTGCGGGTGTACAAATGCTTAATTTATCAGTCTATTTTCGAGGCATCCAAAGATCGTAATTGTTCCTAGAAGGGCATTCCTTGAAACTTGATAATATTTCAAAGAATAATGAAGTAAATTATAATACGAAAGTAGACGACGAAGTGTAAAAAATAAGATTTATCAAGACATAAATAAATAAATATGATAATAAATAACATTTGCTTTATCCAAAACAACAAAATGGATGTGATTATCAATTTCTGGAACCATCTGTTGTAGTAAATAATCGCCCACCCGCGATACGGAGGCATTAATCTATAGGACCCTGGCCTGAACTTGACCTGCGCCAGCGAGGCTATAGGTACGGTTTCAGTGCAAAACAAAACTTGTATGACGGCATAAGAGAAAAAATAAACTACCAACTAAATACTACAGTAAAACATTTTTCAATAACATTATGTTTGTTAAAAAATATTGATACACAATTTAGTATATCTAATTAATGTTTTTTATTTTTAATCAATTTCATCATTTGTATGATGAGCCAAAAGAATTTCCAAATTCCTCCATTCGCAGGGCATGGGATACGAAGTCCGTGAATTTACAACTATTAGGTTATTAACGAAACTTAACCCCGCACTTTTGCTTACTGAAAGTGGAAACATAAAAAAATATTACAATAAATGAAATTCCAAACTAGAACTATCATTAACAGTGAAATAACCATCTGGGCTAAAATGGCATATACTTTTGATATTCTATATTTTTTACCCCAGAACTAACCCCAACTCGAAAAATTGCGCGTAGAGCGTCGGAACTCTACGCCACCCTCTTTTTTGCAAGAGCCGAGACATAAAAATGTAATTTTGTGTATACGGCCTTATATCCAACCGTAATAGATAAGTATAATATATGTATATATAAATCGAAGACACAAACAGAGTATTTTCTTGACCTGAAAGAGCGTAACTGCTATTAACGAGTAGATAATGTGCATAATAAGAATACTAATTAGGTTTACACACAGATGTCAAGAGGTTGACTTATTCATCAATGGACACTTGCTCTCGTCACCTCATCCATCATGTGAGATAAGGATGCTGTCTAAAGTGTCAAAATAACATTTAATATCACAAACTATTAAGTGAGACTGCCATTGCTGTACACTCGGAGTAGTGATCTTATTTAGGTGCATTCGAAATTGGTCCGAAAGTGGGGAAACTCTGGGAAGTCTTAGGGAATATTTCGCACTAAGAACGGATTTTTCGAAATTATTACAGAAATGGCTAGTTTAGTTTAGTAGTCTAAAAAAACACCAGAGAAAGCAACATGGCAACGGCGAACAACCGAAAAAAAGTGAAAATAATAAATATTTTTTTATGTAAAATGCGTTAACGATATAACCAATTAAAATTGACGGTTGAAACATGGACGCGGCCGGGCCTCAATGAGCGTATATCAAAGTTTATTAATCACGCCCAATGGAACTTAAACATGCGCTGATTTATTACCACTTTCGCTTCGTCCTGAAATGGTCTAATTTGACATCTGCGGATTGGTTTTAATGACAGGACATTGCACATGGCGTGGAAGTCGTTGCGGCTTCGTATGCGGTGGTCCTGATTTCGATTTCTGTTTGGAGGTTTTTTTTTAAAGAACCTTATTGTTAATATACTCTCCACCTTCCGCCCAATTTTCTCGTATTGAGTGGCAGGACTCAATGTCTTGTTACCAGATCGTTACACGCTAAGATAACATACGGTACAAAGACTTTCGACATATTACGTAGTTCGATAAGAACGTATGACTTAATTGGCGATGAGCTTGGACGGTTCCTAAGAGACGTGAGTTCGAGTCTGTATTGTTTGTACGTTTCTAAAATTTGTCTTTATTTCTGAGCACTTATAGGTACACATAAAATTTGTTAAAATTCAAAGATAGATAAAGCAAAATGTAAAGCCAATTTACGACAACTCCAATCCGTTACAATCAACGGACGTTATTACGCAACTCTTTCTATAAGGCGGCATAATTTCCGTTGTAGCGGGACATGGCCATTGAAGTGGACCGTGAATGGGCGGAACTTCGATTTGCATAGCTCTATATGTTCAAAACGCATTAATGTGCTGATAAGTTAAGCAAACATTGTTTTTTTTAGATTTTTTCTTCTTTTTGTTTTATTTGTTTCACGCTGTATCCCGCTCAGAGCATGGTAGGCAGAGTGAATTTGGGAACGTAGTGTTAAGACACTTTGTTCCCATTAAGACACTTGTTCAATCCAATCCAAAGGTATCCTTTTTTTTATCTAATATATTCGACTTGACAAGCTTGACTTGAAAATTTATCACAAATTATGGTTATTATATCATACCACAGCACACATAGTTCAGCAGTTTGTAACAGAATTCGATTGCTAGATTTGTGATTGACAAAATCTTGATCTTAAATTACTAACAATCATTGTTTGAGATTAATTGCATTCAACAAATCTATCTAAAAGCGGGGTTTGATAGACAAATGAATAAATGCCTTTGGCTCGGCGGCGTTTAAGCTAAGCGGGGACTGTGAGAGACGGCGATATTAAATATATGGTCTTCAATAAAAACGGGAATTAGTTTTGTTAATTACAGCTCTGTTACTTATAGGTCCCATTGACATATTTGTTATCTAATTTTTGTTTTTTTTTTTCAGCGTATAGCGCTATCCCAAATATGGCAAGGTAAGTAGGGGGGAACCTAGTATCAAAAGTAATTGGCAGAGCTCAACGCTGCGCTTCAAAAATTAAATATTCTATAATTTAAAATTGTCGCGTCTTTTGCCTTCAACTTACATTAAATATATATATTTTAAATTTTAATAATAAAATTATTTTTAATAAATAAAATATAATTAAAGCATACATATTAAAGAACGATCTGTATATATAATTAAGTCGACTCCGTGAATATAAATATACAAATTTAAATAATATCTTTTAAAAATATATACACCGTTCCTGTTATACAATTATTACAGTAAAGACGGCAGTTGTTTTAAAAAAAAGTTTCGAATTCCCAATTCTAGATATCTAGCAGTCATTTCCTAGACTATAAGTCGTATAGCCAGATATTAAATGAATGCCTACGTTATTACACGACGTAACTGCTCGGTTTATATAGCCGTTATTGGACGCGTCAAAGTTAGTTATTTCATTTTTAATGTTTATAGCCTTAGTATTGTCAATGTGAATTTATGTGCTATTACAGGGGAAAGGGAAAACAATAATGTTTTCTAGTAAGTGTTTAGAAAATAAACAATAATAATGATTATGACCAATAACAGTCAAGAAGAGTCCGCAATCATTGCGAGAAGTGAAATAGCTGCTATACGCTTAAACCTAACTCTAACTCTGTATATATATCATCATAAAGTTTAAGATGTGCGTACAAAATAATTAGTTTCATACCTTTAAGTATTCTTAACCAGTCAACATTGTATCAAAGACCTTTTATTCGATGTCTTCGTAGTTTGTTATTTAAGGAACATGCCTTAGAAGCAGGGATCTTGTAAATTGGTGAGCATCGACATTAAGGATTAGTTACGGTGTAGTTTGTTACAGCACTCATAGAATATTTATGTATTTAAGTTATTGAATGCGGGGTACATACAATTATAACGGCGTCCGTGAGACAATTTATCTATTGGAATGGACATTAAGTTAAAAAAAAGATTAAAGGTCCTTCGAGCCGGACTGTCGAGGAAACGTCAATAAATTATTCTCTCGAGAGAAGGCTTTTCGAAAATGTCGATACGTTTTTCGATACGCTCATTAATTTCATGTGAAAGTCACTTTTCAGGCCCATTTTATATATTACTGTCGATTTAAATGAAGTACTTTAAACGATACCGTATCAGATGTGGGAACGTTTTTATATTACTTTGGAGTATTATTGTGTGTATAAGATTTGATTTTAACTTAAGAGTTTGAAGTATTCGAGTTAAAACCGTTAAATATAGGTGGTGAACAGTTATACTGTCGCCCACGCCGTCGCCGATTATCCCTAGAATTATGGACCTCACGCACGCAGCTTCTAATAGATAAGGGTCAATAAGATAGCAGTATGGACGCAGGTATTCACGTACACACTATATGAACAACGTATTGAAGGAATTTATCATTCAAAAGATTAAATTAGTTATTTGAAATAAAGTTTTATCTGTTATTAATATAGTGACCGTGATATTTTTGCAGTTTCACGCTGAACCTCGCAGACCGCAGTGTCGGCAAAGAGAATCTAGTGTAATGACACTTCTTTCCATACTTTCCGCCAGAAGATCAAGACATTATGTGCTGAAATTCAGAACTTGACATTTGAAGGGGCGGTATCGTTACATGTTCATAGATGTGTGAAGAGGTTTTTGACAGTGGACGAGGCGAAAGACTTATTTAGAAACCGTAGAGTTTGGTGCTCCCATCTCTTTGCCAACCCTGCTAGGAATAAAGTGCAAAGCTAAAAAAATATTACAATATTTTATAATATTACCTCATGATAGGCTGATCGGTTTTCAGCCTGTCAGGAGGAAAATATTGTGCGGTTTCGAATCCCGCTACGTTAAAATTTTTGTATGTTTTCTTAATAAGTAATATTACAATATCTTGCAAATTAATTAGACATTTTAACATTTCCCTATATTATGTAACAAACGTCCAGACTTGTTTACACTATAAATACGTTAGTTACTAAGATGTCCAGTCACTTTATGAATGGAGGATGTTTTTACAACCTAGAGCCAAAGAACACGAACCCAATAAAATAAATGGCGATAGATACTCGACACTTATTTATAACATAACCCTTGCTATCATTGTGATTATTATATCGTAAATCATCACAATGTTGTTAAGTATCTACTAAACATCATTAATGGTGATGACGAGGCAAATGAAGTTTCTAGAGTATGAAGTCATGCATACTAGCTATGTAAAAGTGCGGCGTTAAATTCCGCCACTTAATTTTTAATCAGTTGGATTGCACTATTTTATTTAAAAACATTTTTCTGGATCCGGGCAAGCAAAAAGTAATATTTATAGTATTGACTTCTGCTGCTAACCGACCGACTACCTTCCCGATATTCTAAAATATAGGAATTGTATAAAGTTTTCTTTATATTTGAATCTATTATTTTGATTCTTAACTTATGGATTAAAATAAGACATCGCGCGTTGACTAGTGTCCACTAACGGTGCGCTTTATACCAACAAAACCTCATAATATAAAAACTTTTAAATTTAAATGATCACCTATTAAATGCCGATAGAAGTTATCTATTGATCTTATTTGTTTCTCTACGTCGTCAGATGTTCTCGTACCTATTAGAAGGGGGACAGCGCGACCGACCGCTACGAGTACATGCTAATAAGAGCGATGCTTAGAGTGATTTGCAAGCGTTCGTTGGTTAGGGCTAGCAGTGTGTATTTTTTTATAGGAAATTCTTTATAATTTTTTCAGGCCAGTCGTGGCGCAGGGGCGATAAGTGTGACAGTAAATGGCTCTGGGTCTCGAGTAAATGAAATATTTATTTTAAATTTATATTTCCAACTCTTCGCTCTGGTGTAGAGGCAAAGGGCGGAGTTGAGTATTGCCACTTAACACGCAATGCCTCCAGAATTCGGCGGAAAGTAGCAAACGGAGTGTCTTAACACTAGGTTGTCTCTGTCTACCCTGGCGTATGCGGGATATAACGTGAAGCTGATGAGCTTGAGACTGAATGAAACTTCGATGCAATTCCAAACTATTGTACATTTTTGTGTTTTTTTTTTAAATATTGTTTTTATCATGATATACCAACATATTTTAGTGTCATATAATGAAAGCCTAGTGTTACGACACTATATTCACTATATACCAAATTAAACATTTAATTCAAACATAGCCCTAAAAGCAAGTACTTTTCCCACCGTATGTGGGGCGCGTTACTGCATGTCACCGATATGTCAGTCGGGCCCTTTGGAGTGTCACTCGATCTCACATCGATACTTAAGTATGTATGCAGATCTTAGGCGCTAGTATGAAATAATTTGTTTGTTTTGTCATTTTGTACTTATAATTAATTTGTTTGAATGTGTTTTTTTTTCAGTTTCACGCTTTATCACGCAGCAAGGTAGGCAGAGGGAGACTAGTTCCACACTTACGTTTTATGTTTTTTGCTTTAGAATTTAATAATTTTAATATCCTTATTTCCAATTTTTATGACCCACAAGACGAGGGAAGGCTAAGAAATATTGGAGATATGGAAAGAGAGAGAGAGAAAGATATATAATTTTAAAATTTTGAATTCCGCTACCAAAAGCAGATTATAAAAGTATTATAAAAAACAATTAGTGAATATTATACATTTAGTATAGGAACTGTAAAATTATATTTAACAGCCAAGTATTATTTATAGACATATTTCACTCTACTTAACCTATTTTAACAAATACTATAACAATTTTGAGCTATAATTTAAATGAATACCTTTAATGTGATAAAATTTACTGTATCAACAATTTACTTAACAACTAGGGTGTTTGACTGACGCGCCAATGATCGCCTGTTCTTATCCCGTGAAAGCTGGCACTTAAGAAAACAATTTGTTACGAGTTATTTATCTTGGTATTTGTGTGGAAAATGTATGGTATTTTTTTTAGTTTCACGTTTTATCCCGCATACAGCAGGATAGATTCAAAATTCAGGGCACATTCAAGGCAATATTAAGGGGCATTTTTTTATCACAAACACGTGAAACATACACCTAAATATAAGGATTTCCCATAATCATATCCAGTATTAAAATAACTTAACCATATATATATATACATATATAAAAAATCAACTTTTATCATTCCATACAAGATTATAACATACGAATAAATAACAAAAAAACTGTTATAGATTCGTGACATGGCGCTGGTACGATTTTTGTCAGTGAAAGTGGTTGTGTAAGATTGCAAGTCGTTATTGAGAGAAAATATTATGATCGATTATAATTTATATACATATTAATTAGGCTTTGTCAGTGATTTTGATTTCAATTATAAATTTTATCGAGTTTCACGATTAAATATACATAACATACACAATCGGGTAAGCTAGGCGTGTAGTCTATTGTCAATATTCTTCGCTTTCGACCCAAATTCGGGACATTTTATTTGGGATTAAAATTAAATTCCTCGTCGAAAATTCCTGCGAAAAGTGGAGAACAGACTGTCTTAACATTGAGCTCTCTCTATTTAACCTGCTATATGCGTGATGAGAAAACCACCACATACAATTTATAAGGCTAAGTAAAAAAACAACTGATTCCCCACACACTTCCTCATCTAACACAAAGAGACGTGAACATAATTCTAACACGTTTAAAAACCGCGTGCACGTCAAAACATCTTTAAAATCTAAATCTGACATCGGATGTAATTTCATCAACATCAAAAGACATCAGTATAAGGTTACAGATGACAGTGATTATAAACAGTAGGCAACCAGGAAGCAAAGTATAACAATCGGGACAGATCTAACCACAGAGTCGGACAAAATCGATGCTCGCCTATACGCCGTTATTCGATACAAAAACATCGATATCACATCATAATGGTAATACAAACAAAGCCGCAGATAGAATGAGTCGATTTAAATGGACATTCTGGCCTATCTCAGCTTTTCCTCAATCTCATTCCTTCCTGAAATAGAGGGTCCGACATTATCACTTTAATCTGTTAAGAGCCTTCTTGGACATATTAAACGGAACAGGATTGGAACCCGCGCCCATAAATGCCAAATATTATCTCATATTTTTCTGTTGTCACTCCCCTGAGTGGGAATCGAACCAACTACACTAAGCCACGACGTCTACTAATTTATATAAGGTAAATCTTATATATAATAAATACTATAGAAGAAATTTAAGCATGTTTAGATGAGCTCAGTAATCCGACGCCTATGGGTTTCGAATACACAGTGTGTCGTAAATTTAGTGTGGGAAAGTAGAAATGGGTGGCTGTCGGTCAACATAGACCTAAACGAGGTCAGCGCACAGCTTATTTAATTACACCTTTTAAATTTTCTTTTCTAAATATTTAAATTTTCTACGGCCTTTTCTACCATTACGAAATGTTATCAATGTCTGTAAATTTGGGCTGAAAGAAGGAATATAGGTTAATTCATCGTCCCTGTGTTCTGCACACAGTAGTATTAAATAAATTATCAAATTTTTACAAAAACATTGCAACATACTTAATTCCATAGATTTATTTTAATAGATTTACTACTTTGTAGCGTATGCAGAGCGCAGGGTAGGCAGAAGGAACCTGAAAACCTAGTGGTAAAACACTTCCGTTCCCTAGTTCCCACCGAATTCTAAAGATGTTGTGTGTTAAATTGTGGAACTCAATACCGTTATTTAAATAATTCAAAATATAATCATTCCCCGGATCTGGCATCGAACGCGCAACCGCCGCGTCTACAGTCATGTTCCTCAGTTATAGATACTTACCGACAAAGATATGGGCGAGTGATTGGGGCGTGACACATAACGTTAAGCTGATTAGTTCGGTAATCCGAATCACCTATTAGGTGTCTGCCGGACAGGCCCTTTGAATATTTAACTTTGTGTTTGACACTTCGACGCTTAGGCGGCGTTGATTTAAATGAAATGTTATATCATGTAGTATCAGGGAGAACCTAAAACACTAGGTTCCCTACCCCGCCGCTTCTACCCTGCTGTGCGCGGGATACACCGTGAAGCTGATTTGATCTGATTTATTATATCGTGTTATTTTGTTTAAATTTACTATACAAGGGTGCTGCAAAAATATATTAAAACAGGAACTCGAAAGAAAAGTTTAAAAAATGCAGCGTACACTAATTTCCATTTGCTTTTAGAAAAAGCATAAAACTGCTTGCTCTTTTTTAACTTAAACATTTCTGAAAGTGTTTTTAAAGATTATGATAATACCTAAAGATTAACATTCTGAATGAAAAACACTCTTTCTAAATAATTTTCTAACCTACTAATAACTAAAAGAATATTTTTACATTTACATATCCAAAACTATGAAAAAAAAATCATTATACAGGATGTAGGGATGAGCGTGCGCCGGCGGAAGTGTCGCAGCGCACAATGCCCTATTGTACTTGTAATTACCGGACCGCATTGTCATGTGACCCACTTTCGAATCACCCTGTAGATTGTCCTAACTATGCGCGATTTCAGATAATACCTTAGGACTTGGACATTATGAGATTTAGTTTTACTTATACCAAATAAAATAATCATATTCCATTCGCATCCTTCTGTCTGAAGGGACAGGGAAGGAGGGAAGGTAGTGTTAGGATACTCCGTTCTCGTTAAGACACTTCCGTTCTCCACTGTCCGACGAATTTTAGCGTTGCATATTCAGTGGAGCAACTCATGCTGAGAATGCTCGTCAAAGTGAGAGCGAGCAAATGGAGAAAATATTTAATATTCCATTACCCCGAGTAGGAATCGATTCGTCCGTGGCTCGTGTCAGTAACAATAACAATTTCTCCCACTCTCATAACTTTTAGTGGCCAGTGTGCACTAGTCCTACTATACGATACTTAATTATTATGTCACATTATAATACAATGAGCAATCAAGCTCGAATGAATTAATGTTTATGCCTGTTACGAGCCTAAGGATTGAGTTCAATATAGTGTTATAATTGCAAGTACTGATAGGGATTTTTCTTTTCTTACACACATTTTACGGCATTGGGTCGAGTTCTCGAAACGATGGTTGTGAGTTTGATTCCCACTCAGGTGAATAAATTATTTTCAATTCCTTGGCTTGGTAACAAAGCAAAGCGCGGCGTTCAGTTCCGTCATTCAATACACAATGTATTGAAAATTGAGCGGTACTGATGATGATGATGTTCCCTCTGCCTACTCTGCCTTATGCAGGATACAGCATGAAACTAAAGCCTTGAAGAGTATCAAAGTGACCTTTAGCATGATGCTCACAACCTTCAATGAGTCAGTCAACTTTACATACAAACAATATACAAATTTGTATGTAGATTGCAAAGTTTATATAGTTTTAAAGATTACAGTTCAAAAGATGTGCGACAGTTCCGTTATTTAGATGCAATAAAAAACTTAGCTCAGTTCCTAGTCGTTTTAGAACGCTCATTGTTTTAGATAACTCTTATCAGCGCACATGAGGTCGTAAACAAGGTTGGCCATTTAGATTTCCATTTTAGGATTTTTCTTTTAAGCGAAGCATGATGGGTACAGCGCAGTTGTTTTTGTGGTTTTCGATGGTTGTGGGTTTTGTATATATGTATAAAAATAGTGCCTTGTTCGTTTTTCAGTCTAAAAGTTAGCTGAAAGCTAACAACGAAATTTATACTGTTAGTACCTTACTGCTTACTCCCTGCTCCCTATAAAGACAGTTAATAATGTACATAAAGAAATATTATAACCCTAAACAAGTTGAATTCTACTATTACAATATTTAATTATATAAATATTAGATGATATAAGCCTGATCAAAAAGTAAAAAATGCAAAAAAGAAAATAATTTTAAAATCACTTGCATTTCACATATATAATTTAAACAAGAAACCGTGATAAAAATGACAGTCTTTTAAGTACAAAACTAAAATGCTTTTAAGCACAGAATTTTTTTTCGAGCTTCAGCTATTTTTCTAAGCACAATTATCCTGTAGCACCGCGATGTTAATGGAGGCACTATCTAAAAAGCTTCTTTGTTAAAATCTTTATCAGTTCTAAGGTTAAAAGTTTCTTTTGCATTTCAACATTCCCCGTTTCTGTTGACAGGTTGTATAGTCGTATAAACCTTATCAGATTTGTGCGGTTTAAAAAAGTCTTCAAAATGTAGGGAACTCATGTACACAAATAACTGTTTCATGTTGTATTATGTTTTTTTCTTATTTATTTAGAAAACTTAGATTAATTTAATTATTTTAGTTCTTTTTTGGCAATTCTTATCAGTCCTTTTTAAGGGGCAGATTAGTGTTGTTCAACCCACATTCATCGATTAATTTAACTGTACCACGTTCGTTACAAATTGAAATTTAAAGTTATTTTTTTACGATTAAAATATTTTTTCTAGTTCAAACAGCTACATAAATATATTACTTTAAGTAATTAAATGTAAGATTTAAACTAAACAAAAACAACAGCCAAATTTAGTATTTCAGTAGAGCTTTTCCAGCTTCACACTTTTAGTGACAAAACACTCCTCACTTGGACTCCTCCACTCCACATGAATTTGACACATTGCATGTTGAATGAACAACTTAACTCAACAGTAGATACATTATTTACTATTATAACATTAAGCTTGAAAACCTAATACTTTGCTTAATTTTAACCGTTTGAACAGAATTTGTAGAGAAATTCATCTATTATCATTCCTCATCCGTCTATAATTTACTGCAGGCTGGTGCATGAGTGATTGTTAACAAAGTCAGGTTATTTTTCAAATCCCAGCCTAGCCTCATTCTTCACTAATTTATGCATATTAACCTAAAAACCTTTGCACGGTTATGTTTATTCTATAGTTTGCCGCTGGAAACCATGAATTGTTCTAGATGTATGTAAGTAATAAGAAATGGCGTTTTTTATATGTAAACAGTTATGCAATTTTAAGTTTTTTAGTAAGGAACTACTTCACCATCTTTGAATTTCTAATAAAAAATTATAATACTAAACTTTATTGATTGCTATTATATTTATAAACAGTAAATTCAATCAGCAATTTAAAATATTTCAAGATAGCAAAAAAATAGTTTAATGACAGAATAGGTGATTGGTGTGATTTGAATATTTTTTTTTAATTGAAATGTAGCGAGACTCTAACCCACCCTTTTTGAATCGCCATTCTTATCAAGCTAAGTCGAAATTCTTCACTTGTTACAACTTACTTATTTTATTTATTTTGTCATTACATTTTTTTCTACTATTCACAAAAGCGCAGAACATATATAACGACCATTGTTCCAATATAACTAGCAAATTTTCTTGTAACGGTATAAATAAAATATAAATATTAAAAAAAAACAGCTTTATTCTTATAAATTAGACCACAACCAAAGGGACTCCACAGCCAACTCAGCCGTTTCCGCGATGACGACGCAAATCACTATTTATTGCGGTGTATTATTTCTCTGCTATGCTGCTCTTGCTTTAAATGGAACACCGAACCGTCAATTGGCCGTCAGTGATCATTGAGGGCCAGCATAGTACTTATGCGAACAGATTACTAAGTAACTATGTCTATGTATAAATTGTTAAAATATAATATACTATCGACCTATTCGCAGCTTCGCTCGCTTAAACTGCTTGTTATATTATAGCCAATTTATATGAAATCTTTACATGAATTGTATGGGACTCATTGCCGTGCTTTGCTTCGTTACCAGAGTGAGAAAAGGAATTTAATTCGATATTTAATTTCCCCAGATGCGAATCGAACACACAACCTGTCGCGTTTACAGTCACAGCCTCTGCGCTACGACGGCTTCATGTCAGTAAATTTATATGAAACGCTTTTTCGTTAAATTAAATGTATATTACATATAAAGTGTTTGGCGAGGTGTAGACAGGCCGTTTTATAAATATTACAACCTCTGATAAGCATCTCGAAATAGGTAACATAGACTTGCTCATTTAAACTTCTCTTCGATGTTATCTGTGGAAATAACATATACTATAAAATTTTAAATGACTACTAGCATGCTTGGTAAAGTATGCATCTAGTGTATACTTTGGATAATAAAATAATATGACACTTTATTAGGAATACAGCGTCAAAAATATATATAAAAAAGCTACTTTAAAAAAATATATAATTATTAGGTGTATATGGAATTTATTATGAGATACCGTTCTAAATGGCAAAACCTAGTCTATATTAGAAGTAAATAAAAATGTGAATAAAAATAACTGAACTTAGTATAAATTCCAACATAATGATTAGATACCAAGACTATGCATGTGATAGTATCTTAAAATTATACATTTATTGTATTATTCTAAATTTTATCGTTAAGAATATTATAATACTAAGGTGGAAAAAATATGAGTTTGACAGTATCTAAAAATAATACAATTTATTAGAAGTATTTTGACTAAATTTATGATGGTGGTTCCCCACCATCATGGGTCGGTGGTTTATAAGTCGAAGTGCAGTGCTTTGTAAGGGCATTCTGTGACGAGCTGCCGGACTGAACAGACGTAAGTGCTGCTTATTGATTCTTTTTTTTTAATATNCTGAACTTAATATAAATTCCAACATAATGATTAGATACCAAGACTATGCATGCAATTTATGCAAATTGAAACGTAATTTTAGTTTTGTATCTTTACTTAGACAAAATTTTGAGATTTAGGACAAAAGATTTAGTGAATATATTATATTTATCTTTAGTTCATATTTTAAATGAAAAAAATGTTCTTGACAGATAGAGATCGGCAGACGGACAATAAAGTGGTCTTTTTTTAAGGTACGGAACTCTAAAACTAAACTAAGCAGACTGTCAGTCATATCAATAATAAATAACAAGTAGTTGTTACGAAATATCAATCAGTCATCGGGAACCTAATTCCAACGCACCTGCAAAGGAAACACTCATTATCTACAATCGTACGAAGTATTCGCCATGATGTAAGAAATCTAACAAGTTGCATACAAAATGCAACGGCTAAGGCATTTCCCGCAATAGAAAATTGTTGGGAAAAGTTACGACACGCACCCATTGTAAATTACTTCACAGTCTCGCAACTAACGCGGTTCGCTCATTTCAACTAATTATAAAGTTTCACCTGACGTGTACTAGTGAGAATGTACTGCAATTTTCATTGAATTGGAAAATATTTAACTATCTTTATGTTTTATTAGTAGTATTGGTATATCCAGGATCGGATTTAGGGATGGGGAGGTCCTGAAGCAAGAAAAGACTGGCGACTTTTTATTTTTTCTAAGCGACTGTTGATTTTTTAAATTATTTTTATTGTGAGGCTCCTTCCACTCCTTTTCTATTGAGGAAACCGAGGGTAGCAGTTTCGCCTGCCTCCCTATAAATTCAACAAAACTAAGAATTTTATCTTTAATAGTAAAACAATTAACATTTGTATACTTATCCCATTCATTTAACTTAATCAGTGACACATCACTATTTTCTCCACATTAATCAAATATGAAACAACCAACCTAGATTTTGACATACATATGGCTCACATGCACACGGCTCAAAAATGTTACTTTTAAAACCATTAGCTAACACCCAATTTTATTACATTTGCAATAGACCCATTAACATTTAGAACAGCAGTATCAAATGACAAATTAAAAGCCAAGATAAAAATCAGCGCTGTTGTCAAAAAATCATAAATCATTGATTGTATTACGGAAGCGTGCACGCGCAGGTGGATCGTTGGGTGCGCCCTCGCCGAACGTCTTGCTCAACGCGGCCGCATTCCTGCGCGGATCGTCGGAAAGGACGGACGTGCTGTTGGTTTTTGACAACATGTAATTATGGTGGTTTTGGTGTCAGATTTGTATGTAATTATTATATTGAATAGAATAGAATTTGTTTGATCTTGAGATGGTAGGTTAAATAGGTGAGGCAAGATTTCAATTATTTTTTACATTATTTATATTAAAAACATTTTCTATATGTTATGAAAAATCTAGAGTGATAAGAAAATCACTAATTTGACTTAGTAAATAAGTACTAAGCTATTGGGCTTAGAAAGTTGTAATTTGGATGTAAGCATGCCTACATGCCAGACTTCAAAATCAATTTAAATCAATGTAACGTGTACAAGAAAGAAAGAGCCAAAGAAATCCTCTCCGGATTCGAATTGGAAATTCGGAATCCGACAGAGGAGATTTTTACATTTTAAAATCCACGAAAAATAAATTCCAGGCGACTACAAGAAGGGACAAGAGATAAATTTAGTATATTAATTCCTCGAGGAGTATAGAAAAGCACCAAGAGAGGATTTTCCGAAACTAGTAAATGGAAGTAAATGGGATTTTACATTTTACAGTCACAAAATCCACGCAAACGAAGTTGTGTGCAACAACTAGTCACAAATAAGCCGCATGCCGACAGCCGCGCCGTCCTTACTCAATAATATTAACATACAAAACAAACCACGGAACAGTTACAGCGACTAAGCCGCACGGAAGTTACAGCGTACTAATTAATAACACGATGCAATCAAAATTAATTCAGATTTACATTAATAACTATACTTTTTATTATATAACAATAGATTTTAACTTTAATTTGGAGAATATGGCAGTGTAGGCACAGAGAACCGAATCTTGAGAAAAATCTTCTTTGACTTTCTCTCTCTCATCATCAATTTGGAAACTTTATAGAGTGGCGTAACCCAACACCGTGCTTTATAAAAGAATTAAAGAAAAAAATAATTATTTCCCCAGGTCAGGATTGAATCCACAATCACAGTGTGTTATACTGTCCATTGTACCACTATCACCCCAAATATAACTTAGAACAACACTTAATTATTCCCGTATCATCAAACATTTTGATTAAAATTCGCCCTGAAGCTATAATATATTACAAATTAAATTTGACATGAGAATTAATGGGCCAGATATATCCAGGGCTCTAGTGGAAACTGGTATAAGTTAAAAAAAATACATTGTTAGAGAAACAATAAACAAATATGGTAAAGACAAAAAGATTAATTTAACAGATTATTGGAATAATCCAGCTGCAAAATTTACAAAAATGACGATTTTGAATTTAACCCACAACTTCTCTATACAAAATATTGTCAAAATGGCGTCATCATTAACACTTTGCATAATACATTTTTATTCAATTAGTAGTAATTAGTATTTAATTGGTTTTAGTAAAAACAAGACTTATAGCACTTTTCTTAGGATGACAAACTTTGTATACAATTGATTTGTTGACAGCGAGAAATGTACAGCTATAATAAAACCCATTTAGTTAAATAGTAAGTAACGAGTAATTTGAATTTGGGAGAGTTATGTTCTTAGGTTTTTTATTCTCTTCTTGTATTTTATTTTCTATTTTAATTTTGATAGTATTGTACTTTATTTTCTATTTTAAAGTAGTTGTTTGTTTTTAAATGTTCTTTTTTACTATAGAATCAAAAGGTGAGTCAAACGTTCAAACTATATTTGAATTGGAAGAAATATATTTGCTTAAATTCACAAAACTTCGTAATTTGAAGTAAATTAAAAATCAATTCAAACTTCAATACAAAGTTATGTAAAAAAACACAATCTATTTTATTAAAAGACATTGTAAAACAGAAACAAAAGCAAAACAAATAGAATAATGGACATAATGGTTGCCGTCATAGCGAAGCCCCAGTGTTTATTAGATTATGATACCATACTAGTTCGTACTACTGCGGTGACCCGATATTTGCAGTAGAAATGCAAAACACACTGAGTGACCTTTAACCGTGTTGTTATAACAACATTTATAGTCCACAATTTTTTAGAGGTTAATTATTATAATTTTTAGGTTTGATCTCTTCATATTTTTGAGTCCAGTCGGGGTATAAGCGTGCGAATATACAAGAGACAGGTCGTGGGTTTGATTTCCGCTCGAAGAAATGAAATATTTAATTTTTAATTTTCATTTCCTCGCTCTGATAACGAGGCAAAGAGCGGTGTTGAGTTCCGCCTCTCAATGCGCAATGCCTCTAGAACTCGATGGAAAGTGAAAAACGGAACTATCTTAATGAGATTGAAGTATCTTAACACTAGGTTCCCAGGTTCCCTCTGCCTGCCCTACTAGATACGGGGCATAGCGAGAAACTAAGAAAAATATCTGTTGCATTTTAAAAATTAGATATAAGTTTTAATATTGTACATACAGCGAAAACTTATCACATAAGTAAAGTAAAGATATATCAGCTATAATAATATTATCGCTATACTACTGTATCAAAATATCTGATTTTATCTTATTTAAAATAATAAATAGACATCGTATTAAATTCAGTAAATCTGAATTTCCGTAGTGAGCAACGGGATTACTGACAAACTCACTAACGGAATAGGTGTTAGTTTATTTTAGAACCTCTATATCTAGTTTTAGACTGAGAAATATACTCGTAGATGCATGCATGCAATGTATGCATGACAAGTTCGATAGTAGATAATACATTGTATTTACTAATATTTCATTTTGTTGTTGTAGTTTTCAACTTCACGCTTTATCCCGCATCTAGCTGGGTATGGTACTAAGTGATAAGACACTCCGTTCTCATTAAACAACATCCGTTCCTCTCGTTCCGCTGAATTCTTGGTAGATTACGTATTGAGCGGCGGAACTTAATTCCGCCATTTACCTAGTTACCAAATAAGAGGAAATGAAAATATTAAATATTTCATTTGCTCGAATGGGAATCAAACCCACGATCCGTCGTTTACACGTTTGTGTCCCTGCATTATGACTTCTCTCTTTTGACACTAATAAATTTAAAGTTCACACATGGGTACATGAGCCCATCGTAGCTTTGATAGCGAGTGACTATAAATACGAGTGTTATGTATTCAATTCCCATTAGGGGGAATCCCTTATCTTTATTTCCTCGCTTCGGCGGAATGTCGACATCACTTATTTTTCCATATGTCAAAGTAATATAGGAAGTATGAATATAGTTTGCCACTGAAGCATTATTAAATATATCAGCGAATACCAAAACGATAGTATTGTGAACAAGCAGCAAGTTTTATAGCGGAATTATTTAAATTGTGTATTATTTAAATATTTATTGGACGTTTAATTGAATGGAAATTACTACTGCTTTCACGTCGAGCGCCGTTTGCGAAATCCAATAAATTAGTAGAATATTTGTATTTAATTCGTAAAGGACAGAAGTGGCAAAAATCTAAGGGTTTTGTTACTATTCGTTTTCTATGTAAACATTAATTTTAGGCGCCGCCAACGAGACATGCGTATTGAGTGACGGAACACAACGCTGCACCTTGTCTTATCAGAGCGGAGAAATGATTATTGGAAGAACATTATTCCTCCTAGGGGAAACCTATGGAACAACTATTGTGTCTACAGACAGATATATACTAAATTAATAGGTATGTATGGTTGTTTAGAATTGTATAAACTAAAGTAAACAATACACAAAATTCCTATTAAACAGTAGAAGATATATACTTTTACTTGTAATATATCAGCACAGCATAGTTGCATTGAAATTATTTAGCCAGCTCGCTAACCACCGAGATTTATATCCAATGGAACACTGAATAATGAACGTTTACGATCGTTTCACACGTCGCCGCCGTCGCCCGGTCGCGCGTCCGTCGATTTGTAAAAGTAGGTAATAAAGCTTATTGCGAAGCATCGACACCGTTTACTTTTGTAACACCTGCTGTTTTCGGGATGGGATAAAGAGAGTTTTCTCATTTTCGTCTACGTCTTTTTTCAGCTTCGCGCTCTATGCAAGGGTATATAGCATGGTAGCCAGAGAGAACATAGTGTTAAGCTTTAAACACTCTGCATAATTTTCGAGGCATTCCTATTATCGTCTTCATGGTATTTTAGTAACATCACGGTCTATCACGAGCCTGAAGAAATAATATTAAATATAATTCTACTATTTCAATATATTTACAAATCAAAATAGTTCAAAAATCATCCACACAATGTGCTCAGTAAATTAAAGAAGCTCTTTCCGTTATTAACAACAATGCACTCACTATAAGCTATTAACACACATTTTTAATAACAGCAAAAAGTATTTTAGTTGAAGTGAGAAGTTTAGTGATAAAATTTATATTTGGTCATGAACTTAACATCTCCTCTTGGTGGTGTCAAGTTACCAAAACAGTAGATACTGTCACTCTTTTTGTAAATCCTGGCCAAAATCTTGAGGAAAGTTCTTCCTAATGAATCAGACTTGACGCTAGAGCGAAGAAATGAAAATATGAACATAAATTCCCCGAACGAGAATCGAACCATCAACCGTCGCGTTCACAGTCACACGCTTGTGCGCTACATAGGCCTTTTACGGTCAGAATAATGTGAATCTAGTGAGTGTCATAACACTCTGTTCTGCTTATACATAAATAGAAATGATATATAGAAATAATAATACTCACGTGTTCGTCCAATGAATACGTCAGCTCGCCATCGTCATATAAAACGAACCACCTCCGCTGCCATCTCTGTAACAAGTTATTTAAATATTAGCTTATATTTTGATAATGTTTATAGCTTTACACACCTTTTATTTACTTAAAGAATGGATATATTACATAGAAAACCTTTAAGTTTAATGTTAAGGAAGTGCTGGTCTCCATTAAAAATAAGACATTCTCCAGTCGCCAACATCTGAGGGGGCCATAAAAAACTATATTTAAAGAGAGTATAGTCTCTTTACACATATATATGCATAACCTTCTAAATTAAATGTTATCATAAAAATAAGGCCATTGCTTTCAATGTTAAAAATTACTTTACTAAAAAAAACGCCATTACGTATGTAAATAGAGAATGTAGAATTTAGATATTAATTCACATATACATATGTCAAGGACTTACGTGATATGATAATTTATATAAAAATGTTTAGCTTCAAGTATTCCGCAAATAGCAAGCTAGGAAGAGGGAACCTAGTGTTAAGACACTACGTTCTCCACTTCCCGCGGCATTTTCGAGAATGGCGGAACTAACACCGCGCTTTGATATAGATAAATATACCAATAATATTATTAATATTCTTCTTCCATTAATGACACCTGTCGATATTTAATACAGACATTTTTTTAATTCGGAACAGTAGTTACTGAGATTAGCTTATTTAACTACACTTAAGGTTTATAACATTAATATAAAGTATAGATATACAAAAAAATATGTATGCAAAATTATTTCGTCGCTCATTGACTTATAACTTACAGATAACTCACAGACGAAACTACTATACTTTGAAAGTTAAAATTTGACATGTATATAAATAGATTTGGGAGTGCAGGGGAGAACTAAGGGAGAATTCTTAGGAGATTCTCGAAAAAAAAAACATTTTACGTTTATAAAATTGCGGGTGGCGGACGACCAGAAATTAAAAAAAAAACACAAGTAAATTAATATTGACATACCCATTAACCTTCCCCTAATAGTGTTTCGTGAGAACGTTTACAAGCAAATTGTTTGAATGTTTAACATTCGATTAACAAACCGATGTCCGGTGGCGGCTAGCGCCAATTATAGATTTTGCAATGGCCGGGTGCCGTGTGAAAAAAAATATTAGTAAATAACCTTTAAAATAAAGAAATAAATAGTCTAACGTGACTTAATTAACAAGTATTTGAATTTAAACTTGTAGGTAGTAAGTTTAAAAAGATTGAGATGACTGGTGAAAGAAATGGAAAAAGGGTATAATTGGCAAGAGAGATAGAACAACCTCAGTTGACCTTTGAGAACATAGTATAGATGACACTGGAAGAAGGTCACGTAAAAAACATGAGAACCGCTCCGAGTAATATATAGAGGTTGATGATGGTGGACTAGGTAAAAGAAGTATGCAGGGATCTATGTAAAAAAGTGTAAAGTAATCCTTCCACGGGTGTAGTGGGAGCTCAACGCCGGACTTTGTCTTGTTACCAGAGCGAGGAAATAAAGAATATTAAATATTTCATTTCCCCAAGTGGGCATAGAATAGTTAACCGTCGCGTTTACAGTCGTGGTCTTGTTATCGAATCCTCGACGGCCTCGAATCAGCTCTTTTATTTTTATTTACCTTGCAAAATATAAGAATCGCCTTAGGTAAAAATCTCATAAAAACATAATTTACCAACTTTCCCCCTTTAAGCCTCACATTCAATGGAACCATTAATTCATTTTTTAACTGTTTCACGCTATCATTAGGGGACATAAATAACGAATGCACTATAATAACATTAAATTCGGTCACTGCACGCAATTTATAATTTAGGCGGGTAATAGCTGGTTACGTCACTGGTTACGACAGAGCACGTGTTCCGTTCTCATTGTTTTAGCTGATTGCGTAGTGTTCAAGCTCTTTGCTTATAAAGGAACAACACCTTTATAGGATCATAATATTGTTGATTTTAAAATAAAAATAGAGACAGTAAATAGGCATTTGGAGTACTAATGGGACTTATATAGTGTCATTTATTTTGATATTATATTTGATACATTTGTATAGTCATTCAAATTCGCAAACTTCACCAATATACGCAATAGTCTTTTTTTTTAGTTTCAATCATTATCTTGCATAAGCATGATAGAGAGAAAGAGAGACTAGTGTCAAGACACTACGCTTTCCAATTTCCCAGAGAATTATTTTTATTTCATTTCCCGAGGATCAAACCTCTACAACTAGGTATCACTTTTAACATCTCACTTTATGCCTTCACAGCAGCAAGAAAATGAATGAATAAATTCGAAAATATCATTCGTTGCATCGATCCCGTAACCGATATACGATTGTCTTCTTAAACAAAGATAATTATTTTAATGTCCAAAACAAGACACTTTCACTCATATTAGCATATCCATAATGAGTGCGGGGTTTTGGCGTCGAACAATAAGCTGTTAAACAATAGTCAAATAATATATGGATAATACATACAATGCAAGGATGAGTTACGTCATAATTCTTTGACAGTGTGCAGCTTCCAAGAAATATGTCTGAAGATAAATCGCAAGATGACTCGGATATTTATAGTATTTTATGTTTAATTCTACAAGATGTTTTTTTTGGGTTCATGCAGTTTTCTGCACATATTGGGGAAGGGGGAACCAAGTGTTAAGACTCTCCGTTCTTCACTATTCCTTGAATTAAAGAAGAACTAAAATTCATATAAGTATTTTTTGTTCGAATGAGCAGAGAGCGGAAAGTAATTCTGTAATTAAAAGTTACGTATATAATATTTGAGTTACTTGGTTGATCCTAATAAACAACGAAATCTATATTAAAATAGAAATTCTATATATTTCCTACACTACATTGCTCAACTACCATAGAACGAAGTCGAAAGCAAAAGCTAGTTTCACACATAACATATTTATTTGGACAGTCCAGCCGGAAGTGTGGACAATAACTTGTATTGTACTGGATATGTCCCGCCCAGTACCTACAGTATGTTAGCTATCTACAGGTGTGCGGGAGTGGGATTCGAAAGCGTTTTGTGGGTGCGCATAAATAAACGCGATTTACGACAAAACGGCTATGTTTGAATTAATGTTTTGAATATAATTATTATGACTAATAGTACAATTCTGGGTTCTGAAGATATTGTAAGAAAATGCACACATGTTTCATTGTTCGCTTTAATTTTTAGGAGTATCGTATTTGGCAAGAAGAAACGGATTTATTCCTGTCTGTACGTCTATTTTATAAACAATTTGTAATAATTTTATTAAACTTCTTTAATTCTTCTATTTGTTGTAAATGTATGTATATGTTGTAAAGAATGAGCGAAATCAAAATTTCCCCATGTAGAGTACGCGATAAATAAAAAAGTATTTTCCATTCGTAAGTGTGCAAGCACTAGAACATAATATGCAGTATATATACTTAATATCCAATACTATAATAATATTCCTCTAAAGTATACACAGGGGACAAACAGACGACGCCCGGCGAAAGTCGGTCGTTGTAATAGGACGCGCCGATACGCCTGATAACGCTGCCTTTCCACTCAGTGGATACTGGATAGTGACCACTTATCTTCTTTAACTAAGTACACCAAACCCGCCTTTTTAGTTAGAATTATTATACTTATATAATGATGTAAATGTAAAAGTTTATGAGAAAAATACTGAACGGATTTAGATGAAACTTTACAGAAATATAGCTTGTACATCAGAATAACACATCGGTTATAATTTAGGAAAATAGCCTGTATAATTTGGCTATAAGATAACAAGAACGCGGGCGAAGCCGCACGCGATTCGCTAGTTTTTGATAAAATATTTCATTTGAATAGGAATAATTTAAAAGAAATAAGGCCTCAAGAGATCACAAAAAGCGGTGACCATAAATCCATTAGAATAACAAACAAACAATACAACAAAATATTAAATATAAATATTCAAAACTGACAACAGTATCAAAGAGATAATAGCAAATAGTCAACTTCCTAGTTCGGCACGTGCAAAGGACAATCATCAATAATCGTCGCCGCGGGGAAAAGCGGTCTCTGTAATGGCACTGTCGCGTGCCGGCGGTCGCTGGGCTGTTGGGACAATGATACCCTGGTTAGGTTAGTAGTACGTATTTAATATATTATGTAGGCTGTCTTAGCTTAGGATGATATGGGTTCGCTTCCCTGATGGGAAATGTAGTGAGAAATAAATATTTACATTTTCCTCGTTCTGGTAACGAGGCCACTTGGGTTAAGCCACTCAAAAGTTAAGCCTAAAGGATTCAACGGAAAGTATGCACCGGAAGTGTGTTCATGGGGATCAGAATGCACTACGTTCCCAGGTTCCCCCTGCCTACCCTGTTATATGATACAATAGAAAATGATAGAAATCCTCCCTTAGTGCTCCCCTATAGATACAACTCAAAGAATCTACATGTTTCATCTTAAGTTTCTAAATCCTAAATCCAGTGGTTTCGTTTGTGCATTGTCAGTCGGTCAATCAGTAATGAAAGAGTTCCTATATGTACTATGTATTTTTATATATAGATTCTTAGTAGTATTAAAGTCAATACACAAGTACAAAACCAAGTTGCTATAGATTGTGCTTGGAGTTATAAATTATATTAGCAAAAAATCGACCCTCTGCAAAGATACACGATTCAAGTAACCATAATGAAATCAGCTCGATAATACCAACTTATTCTATTGTCACCTAAGCTACGTACAATTGCCAGGTTTCAAAATGATACAATTATTAGAAATGGTTCAAATTCAGTTCTTTAGATTCTATTACATAGTTTCGAGTCGACCGAAAAGCGTCTTAAAATAACAACATCGATCTCTAATTTCTTAAACACTTATGCCAATTTCACAAAACGCCTAAGATGCGTGAAGATTATTAAAATGATTACTATTATAAACAAAAACCGTAAATACAATACGAATTTAATATAATTATCAAAGAATCCCTTACAAAAATGTCCTTGCGCGGTACCTACGAGTAATTACTAAATTACATACTACTGTAGTAACTATTTTTAGAACAAAATGGTTTTAAATTATTTTAACGATCCGTGTCTCCATACAGTGTTGTTAACTGTTTCTGCTAGTATGTAACGTAATGACATTCTTCGCAAATTGAATATAACGCCTTGAGTTCTTTTTTTTTTTTGTGTGTGTAAATGATGCTTTTTGAAATGTAATATAAAATATTCTTTGTCTTTATAGACTTTCGCACTCCTGAATCGTCGATAGAACCAAAAAGCTATCATCAGCTCAAAAGGCAGTTCTGCTGAAAACCAGCAAGATGCTCAACAGTTAAAATCTTTAACTACTCAATGAAATGATTCTATATGATTAATATGAAAGAAAAACCACGTGTAAATTTAAATTTTATATTTTATTTATATTTTTGGCTGCAAATTCGGTCATGTTGTGAAATTATATGATGATATTTAGTCCGAGATAACTTTGACCCCAAGTACGATGGGTACAAGTACATTGAAACTATTAACGTCATGTAAAATATTCTATAGAGCCCATAAATGGACAACGATAATATTTGTAGGCATTGCGTGTTCAATGGCGGAACTTAATACCGCGCTTAATCCTAATAGCAGAGGAAATGAAAATATTGAACAAATTGTTTCCTAGAGATCCAGTTCGATTCCCATTTACAGCCACAAGCCTGCAGTCCTCTGCTACGATGGCCTTAGCTTTATATTATTAGTTTTATATAATTACCTATACAAATCTCTCAAGCTCGTGCACCAGATCGCAAACGAGGCAGTATGTTCGTGACGCCGTGCTCTACTGGGCGCTAGGTGGTATATTTTACGCCGCACACCCAAGTCTAATTGACTAAATGATCCATTAAAATAAGGTTATCTTAAATTTTAACGGTCGGTTTAATATTTAAACTAAACTTTAGTATTTTGATATTATGAAGTTGATCTGATTATTAGGGTAATCATAAGTTTTTTATTAAGACAAGTATTAAGAAGGTAATCATATATCGATTACTAATATTCGATCTAAATAGTTCTCTCAATACGAGAATCCGAATTTTGTATCCAAAATATTTTGGATAGGAAGGATCTCATAGGAATGCTCAGAAAATCTGTTCAATTTCACCTTATTTTATTTCTAACGCAAGAGAGGAAAGTAATTAATTCCATGAGTGGGACTCAAACCCACAGCCATCGCGTGCCGATGCTTTAAAATAGCAAAGGTTAAATTTAACGTGGCAGTACTTAACCTATGTAAAATGAAATGTGTTTACCAGCGGGGCGTACCCTTATAACGATAATTGATTTCCATTGTAATTCTTTATCTAATTATTGTTATGTCATCTATACGAATATATGTTGAGTCGATTAGCAAATCGATCTTTTGTTCGTACGCAAACAAATCGATTTCGATTCGGGCTTCCATGTGATTTTTGTTGCGTAAGTTTAGGAAAGGCTAAGTGAATGGAATTTGTTGTATAGGAAGGATTATTTAGTGAAGGTCATGAGTTCATAAGTGTTTTTTAAATATTTTTTAACATTTTATAATATTATTCGACACTTAAAAGAGAGAATTGCACTTTTAATTAACTTATATATTCTTTAAAAGAGATTAAAGAACAGATAATTAAATAAAAAAAATAATAACCACGCCTTTTAGAAATAGGACGGTTTCTGTCGCTCTGACCAGACAGTTCTCATAAAGAGAAAAAAAATCTACATCGAATTTATTTTACGCATGTTACAATTTATCTATGTTGTTTTTTTTTAATATAAAATGGTGAATGGAGTCAACACTAAAAGATGTCCTTAAAGCATTAAATATACCTACTATATTACAAATTCTGTTCAGCATCTTAATATTAGGTACCTAATACTTTAAACACATTATTGAACCTGTGACCTGTGTTGTTTTAATTAACAAAACAGCTTCGCCGCCACTCAGTCAATACAATGTTGCTGAAGTAGTACCGTAATGTTAAAACTCGACATGTCCAATAAAATTTACGCTTAATGATTTTATAATTAATTCTCACATTAATTATTGTTTTCGGGTGAACGATAAGATCTTTGTTTCTTTTCATTATTTAGCAGTGCTATAGAGAGAGAGAGAGAGAGAGACTTAACAAGATACATTTTTATATAATTATATCATGTTATTGATGTAAAGATAAAATATTTGGGTCTCACATTAACATACATAACTCATACAAATATGTTTACAGGCAACACTATAATGGCACAGATTGAATGTGTCTACTCGATTATAAACTCGATTCCGATATACCCGCTTCAACATGTTGTTAAATTACCTATAACTAAATTATATTTTTATACAAATGTTAGCTTATGTGTCATTTAAATGCGGGAACGGCGTATCTTAACAGGACTTAGAGAACTAGCATCTTTAACAGGGTTTTTTATATATATTTTAGCAAAAAAATATGGTCGACACAATATATAAAAGGTTATACACATTTTTAAAGGATCTACAATAACATTACTGCTAGCCATGTGATCCAACTTAAATATCTCGCCCGAAGTTCATATATACGTACATATATATGTTCCCGATGATTGATCGTTGCGTGTTTTTACACGAGACTGTGTACACGAACCGTTTTTAATTATACGTCAGTCAAAAAACAATGTGGAATATCACTTAAAATATATTGCACTAGTCGTCGCCCACAAGTTTGTTTCTTACTAAACTACTAAACTTGTAAAATGGAAGATCCGTTCTTTACCTTTCCCGTAGGAACTTCGAAGTCCCTAACCATGGCACGCCAAATTTACAACTTTCTAAGTAGTTTCGTTAGTGTATTATCAGTCAATTACTAGAAGAATTTTGTATAGCTTTTTGCTGTATACTTCACAAAGCAGGGTAAGCAGAGGAAACATGGGGAAGTAGTGTTAAGATACTCCATTCTTATCAAGACACTTTCAAACTCACCGTTCCTTTCCATGCCACTTTTCTCCGAGTTCTGGAGGTATTGCGTGCTGAGTGGCGGAACTCAATAACTTATATGACACATGGGAGACGGGGTGGAAATCATTCACTTACTTTTTATTTGCTAATCGAATTTACATTAACAAATCGAAGCCACGCAACAAAAATAACCTAAATAGACTCTACTAGTACAATGATTGATTAAAAAACATTCAATTGTTTTCGCTTACAAAGGCATTGCAAGTATGTCGACGGGATTAAATATCTGTGGACTTTATTACAGACAGTGGTTATTTTATACATATATTTTTATTTTTTTATGCTAAAAGTATAAAATATGCTAATTTTATTTCTATCAGATTCGCTTACACGTTTAACAAAAGTTATTCAATTTGCACGTAAATTACAATACAAAAATGTATTATTACTATTCCATATAGCAGGGTAGCCATTGGAAAGGAAACCTAGTGTTAAGACACTCCGTTTCCAACAGTCCGCCGATGGCTGTTGAAGGAATCCGGTAACACCGGAAGGAAAGGAGCGAGGAAATAAAAATATTAAATAATTCCCATAATTTCCCTGAGCGGCAATCGAACCCACAAGCGTCGCGTTTACAGTCACACGCTTGTTCACCCGAGTATCAACGTTATTATAGAAACTAGCACATAACGGTTATTATAGAAAAAATAAAAGCAAAAACAAGCTAAAAGTCTATACATTTAACTCAATTTAGCACTTAAGTGTACATACATGTAAAAATGTTGGCTCATAACAAACTCGTCCCAAAATAATGACCAAAGCTAATAATACCCACGAATCTTAAAACATGCAAACCGCTCAGATGTACAAACATTTTTTGTAAAAAAGAAAATAACAATTTAACCCATGGTGGGTACCTAAATACCTTATTATTTGGAAAAAAGAAATACAATTTGAACCCATGGTGGGTACATACCTCTAATTAAGATTTAGATTTCTCAGAATAATTTCAGCGTTAAAAGCGTTGGCTCAAAAAGAAACAACACATTCAAATTACCTCCAGTACAACAGTGCGAGGAAGCCCATCATCATTTCAACGGTTGAAAAAGGAAAAAATCGCCTATATTAGTGGTCCAAGTGAATTTTTATGCATGAACATCGAGAAAAAGGTTCCCGATTATGGGTAGGATATAACAAAAAGCGCACGGACTGACCATTTGTAGTAATATTTTCAAAATGGCCGCCCGTGTCCCGTTTCCCGTCGTGCCAGCCCGTGACTGATGGCTACCCGCTTTACATTTTCTAATTGCACGCTCATCCTACGTATGGGTGGCACGAGTGATTTGGTCCTCGAAAAAGGAATAAACTAAAATTCGTTATTGAGAATCGAGATTTTTTTGCTTTTACAGGAGACGGCAAGGATTGTACGTTGCGAGTGCGCATTGATTATAATCTGGTCGTCGATACCTGCATTGTGAATGAAGAAGGTCAGGCATAACTCTGTTAAAATTCGGGTGTTTGCCTTAACCAGACAAACTTTTGAGTAAAAGGTATAATATTTCGTCATTGTAATTTTTTATTGGTAAATGCTGATAAGCCGACATATATTAATGTCGGTTAACAATAAATTGTTATTATTATTACGGAATAAAAAAAAAACATAAAAAATAGCTCTTTTCTCCAACTTTTAAAGTTGAACTAGGGTCGTATAATTACGTATTACATCTGGGACCGTGGTCTTGACCCTGAGATCTTTTGATGGCATAATGAAGGGTTTTATTAAATCAACGTCAGAAGTCCATTAAAAATGGGCCCTTACAAAGCGTAAGCTATCAATCACGCGGCCGATACGGCATACGGATACAAACGAGACTTTATAAGAGCCAACTATATTTTGAATTCTTTTTTTTGTTTTCTAAGCCGAATTGTTCGACACGAGTTTGTTTGGTTTATTAAAGTATATTTTAAAGTTTATTCATTATTCGATATAAAATAAATTCAGATTAAAATGACTGAAGATTTCAATAAGTGTCAAGATAAAGAAATGATTTAACACTACCCAGTCCGAAAAAAATCTAATAAAATTATTGACAGTATTCAAAACAAAATAAAAGATCTCGTCTTGACCACGTTTGTGTTGTAACATACGATCGGTTCTTGTTACTTATTGGAAGGATTCTGAGTTCTTAATATTTCTATTTTGTTTCTGTCATTGCACAGCTTGATGTTTCTTGGTACTAAATTTTTAAAAGACTTTTTCGGGTTCCTTATTCAAAAGGGTAAGCGGTATGTACACCCTAGTACTAGGACTCCGCTGTACGTTTGTCTATTTATCTGTTAGCAGGCAGCATCTCATGAACTGTGATAGTTAGACAGGTTTTATATTAACAATTAGAGCAAAATAAAACAGACAGAAGTGGACCAACGGACTAAGGATTTATTACAATTTTGTCTCTTTAAAAACGTGTTCTTATTTAAAAGAAAAATAATATATTTTCTTTACTCTATTTAATGTTCCTTAAAAGCTTCCATTTTTATTAAGATACTTCACGCCAAAGATATTAGATGGTCATAAAAAGTGACCCCTGTCCTGTAGAATGTCTGAGATAACATCGACTTTTTGTATCAGCCACGCTAATGGGCAGTAGAAAAAACAAAAGAGTACTACTAGACAGTATACAGATAAATATTGTTTAGGGTACGATATGTATTTTTTGACATAAAAAACAAAATCCTTTATTTATGTAAATCCTTTTATAGTTTATCTATGTTAAAATTAGATTTAATTTAATCTTAACTTATATAGTTTTGTATGAATTTATTACATTACAAGTGTTTCTTATATGAAAATAAAAAAGGCATACGAAATAAAACAAAGGAATAAGTCCTAAAGTTTAGTTATCAAAGATTCCGTATCTATCTCTCATTGAAAAAGGCAAGAAGATGGTCAATAGAGTTATAATACAATTATATTTTTGTCCATGTCAATGCTTGTCTCCCATTCAACAAGACAAGTCGTGCTTGCGTTGCGTTGCGTTCTTTACTATTTATCAATTGATTCATATATAATTCATTTAAAAAATCATTCCACTCGAAATAATATGAAACTACAATCGATTTTAGTACTAGTGCGATAATTATCAAGTTCATAGTGCAAGGATACTAAGTGCGTGAAGCGCGTGCGCGTGCGCAGTCGTCACGTTCCCGATGTTGTCGAGATAGCGTGTGTGTTTAATATGCTCCTGTGGCTGACAAATTGCTTGTCAAACTAATTATTGAATACAAAATTATTATGCCCTTCACTAATAGATAGTATAGGTGGTTGAGATGTGTGGGTTCGAATACCACTTGGGGAATCTTAATGTGTGTAGAATATTTTTTCATATTTACATTTAGGTACTTCTTGCATAACGAGGTAGCTGATGAACAAAAATTCAAAATGAACTAGTTAGTTTTTTTAGTTTGTCTTTTTTATTTCGTTTTGGTGTTGTAAATATTTTTTTTTCAAAATTACGCATCTCCAATATATAGTAGAGTAGTCAAAAATAACCTATGTATATATATATATATATATATATATATACATATAAATCGCTGTGAACTCTGAGATCGATCTTGATCTTTATTTCGTTATCCATTTTACGATATATTTGTTTAAACACTCATACGCTAATAAAACCAAAAATCAAAAATCTCTTGGGAACAGCGATTCATATAAAAACCGCACATCTTGTACGTTGGAGCCACGCGTACGTGAACTTCCTCCGTCGACCGCAGAGTAAAAAGACGATGCCGGTCACCTTACATAATGCTTTACTTGCAAAAATATAAAGAGAAATAATTTTGTGATGTAATATTAGCTAGGGCTACCAGAAATTTACTAAGATTTCATTTCAAGATTTGGTGGAGTAATTTGGGGGATGACTAGTTATGAAGGTTATGCGTTATTATTATGAAATTATACATTTTTAATGTACCTACCCCCATATTAAAAAGCGATCCTTATTTGCAGCACAATATTGGAGAACTAATCTAATACGTAATTGTAGAGTTTCAAACGCAAACTCCTTTCCGACTGTTTCATTTCATTTAAAATCGTTCAGTTACTTTTTATAATATATATAACTAGCGGCCCGCCCGCGGCTTCGCCTGCGTGAACTACGTTATTATTAATTTCTGTGTCCATGAATACCTACGTCCTATAAGTGACGTCAAAATTTGAGACCTTAGAATTTGTAGTAGCAAAGTTTCATACAAATTTTCAACCCCAAAAACAATCCCTTAGGAGTCGAATATTGCAAATTCCTATCTTAGCGAGCACCTACGTCCTATAAATAACACGTATGCAAAATTTGAGATTCCTAGCACTTGTAATTTCTGAGATTTCGTGATGAGTGAGTGACCTTTCGATTTTATATATATATATAGATTAATCATTCAACATTCGATCTTTTATATTACTACTTTATTTGAAATAAATAAAAAATACGTAACAAGTGTTAACCACGAACCACCGGTCCTTTGCAGAACAATCACGTTCACATGGTTACTTTTCTATTTCAATAGCTTCTCCTAAAAATAAGATACTACGTATGGGAAATATGATCTTGGCTAGTTGATCTAACCACACCGTACGTCGTGGCAGAGAAAAAACTAAAGATTCGCCACCGCACTGTGACGCAACAAACCACCTTGAAAATGCAGTCTTTATAATATTATCAGATGTAAAATGACGAAATTGCATCATAATACATAATAATTAGGCCAATCGTAATGAAATATGTAGGTTCCCACTCGTGGAGTGAATTGTTTGTAACGAGATTTAACACTAGGTTCCTTCTGCCTACTCGTTATATGCGGGATACAACGTGAAGCGAAAATAGACATTGAATTTGATTCAATGTTCTTGGGAATAAGTATAAATAATTTAAAGACTAGGTTTTTCTTTAGGAGACTTTGGTTACGATAATTTAGGTTATATGGCATGCATTATTGGTAGCTGCTTTGATTCCATGTTCCGATAAACGCGTCGCTCGGAGAAATTCTTTCACATATATTTAATATCAATAAATATCCGTGATTTTTTAATTGAAATTATATATATATTATTCTAGCTAATAAAGCTCCATTATTCCTATATCTTCATTAATAAAAATAATTGATAGGTTATGTAGTAATACAAAATATCTCAAATACCACTAAACGACTATATTATTGATGTAACTTGAACTGTAACCTAAGTTAGAATATATTACTCATTTAAATGTGACAAAATTTGTGGACCTAAAAACATTAAAGACTAATGAAATTTAGCATAAGTGCTTGGAAGCTTAAGTATATAAATATTCAGATATTATCCAACTATCCAAGTAGTATACCTTTTTTGAAGTCAGTTTAAAAAAGATCAATATTGACAAAATTTATTACCATCACACAGTTGTAAATTTTATACCGAACAGTGTTCGAGGGCGTACCGACTCCTGCGCACTCCCTTTTTGTCTTTTTAATTTATTATCCACCGATGTTATGGAACGGAGGATTTGTAACTTAACAATTAAGGCTTAAATATAAAATCTATTTTAGACGCATCTTTTATCTAACTGCCATAACACGAGTTTTGCGGGTTCGAATCCTATTAAAAAAACAAAAATATTTTTATAAACGTTCGTTAGAAAAATAGTCACAAAAAAATCCTCTCTCCACTTTCCCGAATTCGAGACATTCCGTGATACGTGGTGAAGCTCAACGCCGCTCTTTATATTGCCAGTGTGGGAAAATGGTAATAATCGAAGCCATAAGCATTGACATTTAAAATCAATATAACCACTGCGCCACTAACACTTCCATACCATATTTCCACCCTTTTCAGCTTTCTCACATATAAAATTATTATAAAGATTGATCATTTTACAATTCATGTAACACTATATCCATTACAATTTACAAGGCGGGAGTAACAAACGCTCCCGTATCGAATCCACCTTCATTTTATATACCATTAGCGGGAAGGCTTTCTAAGCCTCCCTGGGACCCCGGCTGTATGAGGCGATTAACTTTGGAATGCTGTAGACATTAAATTTGATTGGGTACCATTGGCGTATCTGTAATTGTGTGCTCTTTAATTGAAATTTATCCCCTTAACTTGGGACTGGGATGGGTTTTTAAGTTACAATGTAGAGTAATTATAGTAACAGTTATTTTATATTTGAAATAGTTTAGTAAGCTAGGTATGAATATATAGATTTTTTTATTAAAATGTAGAAGTGCAAGTGAACATTTTCAATATTTCATTTCTTCTAGTGGCAATCTAACCCAAAACCTGTCGCGTTTACAATCTTACGCTCGTGCCTCTCCGCTACGACTGGCCAGAAGAACCAGAGACTCTTTAGTCCATGTATGAATTTTAGGAAAGCGTGACATTAGAGCTTATTAATAAAAAGCTTAACATTACATAAATTTCACTAATCCCAGTACTTATCTGCATGTGCCATAACAATCATTTTTTGCGCAATTATGATGTATATAATGATAACACACGGAACTCGTTTAGAGAATTGCATTTTAATATTATGCAATCCGATTTGAACCTTGGTCCTTCAGTTTAAGGTTAAATTTTATGTTTTGCAACAGCTTTAACACTTGAGTCTTACAGGGTAATAAATAGGGGTTATTTTTCCTTGTATTTTGGTTAGACGTTAGGGGCGTTAACCCCGTTCATGCTTAGAATCTAACTCACGCACTGATTGCGGACTTCATCACTAGTAGCAATGTATTGCACATGATGTAGATGGCGCTGATAGTTTACAACTACCCTCATTTATATAATATGTTGACAAGAGAACATCACTAGTCTATATACAGTTATTGATTTTATGTTAATAGTAGTATAAAATAGCAGTATAAAATATATGTGAATTGGTACTTTGTTTTTTAGTTTTATTTAACTCCATTATAGATTAGTTCCCAATAACTGTCAATGTCTTGTGTAAAATTTAACGTAAGTTTTCTTTTGTAAACTTGTGAACTAGTAAGCTTGTAAACTTTATGTAAAGTATGAAAAAAGAATTGATAGCAAAAAATGCTAAATAGACTATTTCACTTTTCTATGAAAAAAAAAACAATGCCAATTGGTTATCAGTACCCAATCCCAAATATTATGTAACTAGGTAAGATCAGGAAAATAAAATATATACACAAATCTGCAACGAAAATCGAATCCGCACTCCTCGTGTACAGTCACAAATTTTTCAATTACCCCACCAATAGTGATGACTTTCTCGATGTAATTCGATTTATCTGAGCGATCTCTCGATGTGAGGTCCTGCCTCGCTAATCAAACTTTGACCACTTAGACCGTGAACCCTCGCACTTGCACAACCGTTCGTGAGCGACCTTCACTGGTTACCATATTGCGTGGGAATATATGAGCGTTATCATCTTCACCAATACACAGTATTTACAATACGATATATGTATTGTAATTACTATGTCTTAGTGTATTGTATGTTTTAATGGGCTGATAACAATGTATGAAAGAGTTTAACTGTATGACTTTGATTCAACAAAAAAAATATTCTAAATCAAATTATTGTTATTTAGATTGTTTTAAATCATTTATATTTAAAAAGGACATATTATTCAATTCTATATTTAGACAACATACACTATTAATTAATCATCAAATTGAAGAAATTAACATATAGTCAACGTATAAATAGAACCCATAATACATGCCATACTGGAGAAATCCAATCACAATTCCACTGGACCACAACAGGTGGTTTTACAAATAACTCATAATTATAACTTGAAGCGTGTAAGTTAAGAATAACAATAGAACGGCGCGCACTGACATTTGCCGGTATTGCAACACACAGTGCATCTCAAACTGAGTGAATAATTAAATTTAATCGTTCGAATCGAACATGTGAGCAATCGTATAATTTGTATTTGTATGACCTGTAGATAGTTTACCTATAGGTCATACAAATACATATGGGGTTTTACGAAAAATCCATTATTTCCAATTATTTAAAATTTAAGAAAAAAAATTAAAATAAATAAAATCTCGTGGAAAAAGGAAGCCAAGAGGCGATATACCATAGTTTTAATCATAAAAATCTTGAAAAGTATAGTTGTGTTCTATTTATTTTCCTTATTTTTAGTCCATTATTCTCATAAATTTGGATGGACCTGCAGAGACCTAGTACTCCTATTGTTTAACTTTAAGAAATGTCAGAAGAACTTATAGAATAACACTGCCTATAATGCGTAACACGCATATCGGGTTAGCTCTTATATATTTTTTTCGTTCAATCGTTGCGCGCCTAATCTCCAACTGTCAAATGTAAAAACACAAACACTTATTGATTTATTGATTCAGAAAAAAGCAAGGAGACGATGATTGATCACTTGCGATAGCGACTTACTAGTTTGGCAAGAGCTGGTGTGCCATATGTATAACATTACTGACTCACGTAGGTACAGTTGGCGCAAGCGATTACTTTTAAGCTGATAGTTGCGTGTTTAAATATTACTAGAAAATACACTGCCAAACATTTTGGATTGGGTTATAGCCCATGAAAATAAATAATTTAAACAGACTTCAAAATAATGCTTTTCTATTTACTAAACAGATTTTGATGAAATTTGGACTGTTCTCTAAAAAGGAATATATTTTTTTGAATACTTTTAACTTCAATAGCGTCAAATATGTACGAATCAATGCCTAATGCCATTTTTTTGGAAGTCGATAAACGTTGTCAGCAAGTTGAGAACAAGGTGCGAAATTGAAAAACTGAAATGGATGTGTAACTAAAAAATATATTTTAATAGATTTTACTACGTACATATATAAACGATACTTAATAATTAATTTAATAATTCTAATTTAAAAATAATATAAAAATATCAAACTATTGATAAATCCTTAAATCAGAAATACGATTACTAACTTCGTTTGGAACTTCACTTCTAGGGAATATTAGTTTAACTTTTTACGTCGTACTTAGCACTAATGTGGTAAAGTCAGTAAACTCAGTCCGACTCTCAAATAAACTTCAGTTCCGCGTGCTGTATTACAGCGGGAGTAGATTTGTGTGGAAATGACGCCGACTTATGGGGTGATTGTTTTTAGGATTCTATTTGAATGATTTTAAACATTCTTTAAAAACAGATACTATTATTAGCTGATGAATTTGTTTCATTCAATGCTCTAATCTCAAGAATTATTGTTTCGACTATATCATGTGCCATACAGAACTGTTGGATATTCCCATTTAACCTCGTAGACGAAGCAGTTAAAGCTGGTAGGTAGTATATAAAATTAATATATCCAAGTTTAAACTTTCACACGCTTAAAAACTGTTACGTAGAGTAATATTTACATAGAAAATTGATGTTTTTGAATATTAAAGAATTCTAAAACGCGTAACATATTTTGATACGGTTATAACCGTTATTTAGTAATATTTTGGACAAGAGTCATTTACAATATATTCAAATTAACATTTACCTACCAGTGTAATGGTTAAGTATTTTTTTTCTACGAAAGTCTAAACTATTGATATCTTTTTTCCTTTTCTAGTTATTAGTTATAAGAGACTCTTGTCTTTGTGTGATTATTTTGAATACAATTTCTAAACACATTTCAAAGCTACGAACCACTAATATTAAAGTGTTAAGCAAATCTAAATTCCAATAGAAAATTATCCCGAGCCACCCGGAAATCAAACCCACATCCAATCCTGCTTAGGCCGGTCGGCGCCTTTGTGGCTTGCGCACGCGCATCCTAATAGTCCTCGATGGTCGATACGCAATCAGAGTGTAATAGAGGGATAGTACCATTTACGACGTAAAGTAGTTTTCGTTTCGTGTTTTTCTTGATTATCCCTTTATGAATGTTTAACAGAAACAACATGTAATAAATGTGGCTTGTTGAGTGGCTATTGTAGTGGTTACTGTGGTTTTTTTTTAGTTTTTGTGTTTAAAAGTAAGATATTTCTTATATTTTGATGTGGGAAATTCTAAATAATTTTAAAGGACAGTTTTACACATGTATATTGTGCTAAATTTAGCGTTTTAAATATAAGATCCCCAAAAGAGTGTCTACAAAACAATACAATATACTTTATTGCAGAAAAAAAAACAAAATTTTACATAATTTATATACAAAATTAACAAAAACAACATGTACAATAAGGCGGCCTTATCGCTTGAAGCGATCTCTTACAGGCAACCTTTGGTTGTTGGAATTGTATAAAAAAAGAAGGTGATCTAAAGAAGAAGCACTCAAAAATTGATAACTATTTTTATATATAAAATATATGATTTGATCTAGTATTAAGACACTCCGTTCTCCCATTCCGCCCGAATTTTAGACGTTGCGTATTGAATGGCGGAGCTGAACGCCACAAATAAGTCTACCAAATAAGTGTAGTACAACGCTAGTATTTTTACTAAGCTTTAAGACCCAAAGTCTTAAAGCTTACTTACCAGCAAATACACCGACTGCACACACGATATATCTATTTATAAATAAATATAAAGGAACCAAGAATATCCTTATCTCTAATGATATATTTCTCCGTGTTCAGATTTGAAAACTACTAGTTCTTGTTGGTACGTCGCTTCGCTCGAAAGTTTTATGATAGCCCGAAGCGAAACACACCTGTCGATAAGTGCAAACATTTAACACCGATATACTTTATGCTCGTTGTAAATTAAAAGGAAATTATTGTTTATAGGTGAAATTTAATGCTTTTTAGATTATTATGCGGCTATGAGAGCGAATTGTTTGTACTGATGATGGTCGTGAGTTCGGTTCTTAGTCGTGGTAGATATGTATTGGACAAAAATTTGACTTAACTTATGGTTGGATACATCTATACAATATTATAAAACAGAAGGATTTGTTTGGCGGAACGTTCTAATCTCAGGAACTAATGGTTCGATTAAAAAAATAACATCACCTTAATCGATTCAATGTAATCAAAATGGGTCATGTATAATGTCTATACAACTCTTATTTCCTTTAGAACAAGGGAGCAAAGTCGGAGGTAAAAACTAATATTAATTTAAAATACCATTATACACACCTGTATAAAATATTTACTAAGATAAATTTATCAGGTACGCAAAAATACCTTGACCTCTTGATGTTACGTGATCGATGGTATTCGTCGTGAAATATCTTAGTTCATTAGTCAATTGCCATACTGTACGAGTACTCACTAGTGACTCGTGAGACGTATATTGCTAATTTTATTGAAAAATATATATATTTTTACTTATACCTATTTAATGCGGCCGTTGGTTTTGTATGTAGCAGTTTCAGGTTCGATTATCAGTTGGGAAAATAAATATTTTTTATTATAAGAAGACGAAATGTCTTAAATTAGCGTGAACGGAGAACGGACGGTCGTAACGATATACCTGCTATAGGGAATTGTTATATTTCATATGAAAACTTGAAACAGTGATATACAGGCCTTTATGCGTAATTATTCGTACAAAAAATATGTAAAGACATTGAAATTAATTAATTAAATAAATTAAGCCTATGTTATCAATATTTTAATTTTTCAATATATAAAACAAATAACATTATTTTTTCTATACAAATAACCAATACAAGACAGATAGAATAGAATAACAGATATTATATGTATATAGCAATGTCCATCGGTACGAGTATGTAATATCACTTAAACTTTTACTTTTAGCATTGACTTGCAAATTTTTGCCGCATAGTTGAGTAACTAGATTTTTTAGAAAAAAAAATATAAAGCTCAATAGCTGACCGAATAGATTTCATCCAGATTTTCCTCATTTTAGAGACACTGCAAGACGCTGCCCTTGCGGAACTTAACACCGCACTTGTCTTTACCAGAACCGGGAAAATGAAAATCTCTTTTAATGAAGCAGGCAACAGCCAAAACTAAGCGACTGAGAACGCTTAAATCTTGCATGTTAATTACTTGCGGAGTGTACGGGAACATTAAAAGGGGATTTTGCGTAAAACCTACAATGAGAGTTATTTATTTTATCGAGATTTTTAAACGAGATTAATTTTAACCACTACTCTATTATAATTTTATACAAATTTCAAAATTCCTATAGGAAAATAACGTCTGACATTTGACTTTACAAGAACAAGTGTCATTAAATCACTCCACGATGACGACTCGCGGCTATAGACGCAGAGATACTCCCAAAACATTCCACGCGTGTTGCGTAGGCGCATGCATTTATTAGCGTTTTGGCGCGTTTCGCTTTCGTTATAATTTACGATCGCCTTGAGGTACAAAATGTGTAAATATATTGAGATTTTGTATTTATATATGTACGTATAGCTATTTTTTTTGGAGTGTGGGAATAGCGGTTGAGCAATAGAATATAAATTGTAGTTATTTATTGTATTTAATATATGTTATATATCTATAAGCCATTTTTGTATTTTGTAATAATATAGAATGAAATTTGATAGAAAAAATAGTACTGCGCGTTAATTTAGTGTTAAGACACTCCATTTCCAAATAATTAATTCCCAAAGAGGAATCAAATTCGCAATCGTCGCGTTAACAGTCAAACGCCGGGCCGCTACGACTTGTAGGTCTGAATTTAACCTATGATAAATTGAGGATTTTTTTTTATCTAGCCGCTAGCTAATTTTGATTGATTCTTTTAAATATGAAATATAAAACCAGAGAATACAACCTATGGTTTTTGGCGAGCAGTTTTGACTATAATATTAATAGTAGTTTAAAATTAATTAATTGTAAATTAATAGTAGGTAAATTAATAGTACATATTTATTTTGTGTAGATCACTTATTTAATTTGAAAATGTCAATAAAGGTAAACGGTGTTGAGGTGCACAACTCAATAGACAATACTTCGAATTTGGGCGAAATATTTATCTTGACATTGGATTTGCTCTGACAGTAAGTGAGAAGCTGTATTAAGAAAAAAAAAATAACAGGTACTTAAATTATAACTCAGTTTTAAAAATACTGTGTACCACATTTTATCATTATGGAGTTCCAATAAAAACGTTCCTTCATATTACAATCTTGATAACAAATCAAAAACATTTTCGTTTCGCAGACGTTTAAAAAAGTTGATTATTTTTTTATTATAGCGTGCGTACTTTCGATATCGGGGCGTAATTTTACGGGTGCACGTCCAAAATGTATTGAAATATGTATTTATTTCGAAATTTCAGTTTTTTACTTTGTAATTAAGGCATAAACTTTTATGGGATTCGCGTAGCTTTGTTTGTCTTGGTTCATTTAGGTTCATAAAAATACAGAGCGAAGATATTTAATTCTTCTGGAGGTTCTTTATCACACTACTATCTATACTACACGGATGCTGCGGTGTTTCTCCGCTTTCTGAAACAATTCGGAGCGTTGCATGTGATTTTACTAGTTCAGAGGAACGTAAGTTATACAATCCCATAAGAGGGCTCGAACCCTCAACAATTAGGTACGTGTGTGGTTAAGCTAAATTCTACTACGCCACTATTGCCTCAGCAATCTGTATTCATACTCCAATACTATAGAGAAGAAAGGTTTTTTGTTGAAGTACCCAAGTTGAAACAATATATTTTTGATGGATAGTCCATTGATCGAGGAAGAGCTATATATAGCCTATATTGCATCACGTTAATTATTACAATGCCTACATGCCTGTAAATTCCGAATGGGGATTGAACCAACGTCCCCTGCACTCACTCCTCACATCCATCACTTATAAACTATTAAGTAAATTTATAGGAAAGTAAAAGTAGTGTTGTAACAAATAATTCGGAACCCGTCGCGGGTTCCGAATTCTCAATAAAGAAGCCCACGCGACGCTACCTGCTAACTTTCTATTGACCGTCGACATATTAAAGCAAACATACGGACGGACTTTCAATTTGCATATAAACTTTCGTTTATATAACATAATATATGGTAGAAGAATAGATTAGATGCACTTATAATTACTGATTTTTTAAGACTAGGCTCCTTTTTTTCCCCTTGTTTGCGAGATAGAGCGCGAAACTATTTTTACTTACAATAACATGAAAAATACTTGGGATTTTCTTTGTGATCCAAAATTTATACCTGAAACAAAAATGTTTTATAAGTAACATTTACATTTTTAATAATACATGAACAAAATCTTAAACTACAAAGGTATTTGAACTCACATTCTCTTTATAGACCGTCAGCAGACTATGAAGCCCGCCAATTTAAATTAATCTTTTATACTGTTTGTCAATGTATCTTACTTATAAAATGAAAAAAGCCACAAACAAGCGGAAGCGTCCTAATGGGAACAGAATATCTTAACACTAGGTTAACAGGTTACCTCTTCCTGTATCCAGCACAAAGCAACCAACCAACCAGCAAGCTATGTGCGGGATTATAGATTGCGGCTTCGAACTCTAGAAGATTTTTATATCTTAACTAATCGTCGTCGCTTGCAACTTACTATTGCCATTTGGGGGAAAGATAATTTTCATTTCCCCGCACTAACAAGACAACGCGACGTTGAGTTCCGCAACTCAACAGGTAAAGTCTTGAAAATTGGTCGGTGCGTGAAAAGCAGTTGCTTAACTTAAGTAAAATTAGGTTCTCTCTTCCCTGCGGTGCGGGAAAGAGGGTAAAGCTATTTATATTATTTAAACAAGCAAAAATCGTGATGAATGTCATCAAAATAACTCAGAAACAAGCACGCTTTATCACTTACAGAACAGTTACATCACGTCGGTATTCCGTTTAGGATATTATCTAGCCGGGATTTGAGTGTAATAAATAATAATAAGGTAGACAAGTGTGTTGCGTGACGCACGCCACCCGTACAGACCGTAAGTAGTGTGGCCATCTTGATTTACGAGAACCTCACTTTTTATATATATATTTTATATTTTATTGTATAAATATGTGTAAATTATTATAAATTTAAAAATATAATTATATTTGTTTTGCATCAGCTTCGCGAACTGTACGTTATAATTTGAAAGCGTTGAAAATGGAGGCATTAACTAATTTTAATCATTATAATAATTCCAATAATGATGCCCAAAATCATGATAAGTTATCTTTTATTTTAGTATTTATGTCCTGAAAATATCGCTATAATTATAATAAAATAAAAGCCTACAGACAATAACGTAATGGTCACTATATTGTTTGTTGTGGTCAGAAGATAAAATTCCAAAATAAGACAAATTTGTCATCCTGCTGCAGCGGGACAGCGTCTGGAACGCTATGGCTGTGGGTTCAATTGCCACTCAGGGGAACGATTAGGTTTAAAATATTTTTATTTTCCCGCTCTGGTAGACAAACGTCCAGTTATCCTAATTTTCTCTTTTCCTTCCTCGAAATACGAGGAAACAGCGAATACACAACCGACATAGACCTGCAAAAACAGTAGCTTATATATCATATAAAGTTGTTAGGAAAATTCAGTGACAATTTGTTTTTAGCTATTAAACAATATCAATAAAAAATGTAACATGATTATTTGATCTCGAACTAAGAAATTAAATAGAATAATAATCGACAGCTTTAATAGTTACCAAGATAAATGACTTATTATAAAATCATCAACCAGATACAAGATAAATGATGAGTATTACAAAAATATATCGTTCTATTATTTCTTTTTAGGTTCGGGTTCAGGTTCAGTTGCTGGTTCCGAAGGTGGTGTGGGCGGTAACTTCCGGTCCGGCCACTTCCGATGAATATAATCTACAAGGGCGCAGATACTAATTGTTTTTTCTTTTGCAGCTCTTGGTCCAGAAAATGCATGAATAATTTCATCAACGAGGTCATTATCCAAAGGAGCTCCTGCTGAACGCACTGCTTCAGCAAAACCTTTTGCAGGTAATAGATCAATTTTGTCTTTGTCCATTTGCAAAGCAAATAAAGCGAAATCAAACTTTTTTTTACCTTTCATTGTAAGAAATTCGACTCTATTCAATACTAAGTCTCTCATATCTGGTCCCTCAGGCTTGAATCCACCTACGACTCCTCCATAAGTGATTACAGTATTTTGTCTAAGTTTCATACTTCTAACCTGGTCCAAAATTCTAAGAAACTCGCCAGTGACGAACACATTGTCCATAATAAGATTTTGGACTTTAACAGTATTGAGTTTCATTTTTTCAAGAAGTTTTAAAGCATCACTAGGCGTCATCGGGTTATAAGACAAATTTAAAGTTACAAGTTTTTTGGCCCTGGCTAGATTTTTTGTAAGGTTTACAATAGCGTCGCCTGATAGCCTATTGTTGCTCATATCCAATATATGTAAATTAGGGGCTCTCAACAAAATACCAACACGAGAACTCAGTGCATTCCATGATAAGTCTACCTCCTGCAATACTTTATTTTCTGACAGACGAGCAAAAAAATTTGCAGTTCCAGATATAGGAGAAAATAGTTTGTTCCATGAAAGATTGATATGTGTAAAATTATTGTACGTTTCTAGTGCTTCAGCTAAAACATTCGCTGATTGACCAGTAATGTTATTGTAACTTAACGATATTTGTTCTATGTCTAGTCCACGAATAATTGTCGCTGCCAAATGCTCCACACCAGCATCTAACAATTCATTTTTATCGAGAATTAAACTTTTCAGACCTCTATTAAGATGTATTCCAGCAAGAAGTTGTTTGGCTCCCGATGGACCAATTCTACATCCTGATAAATTTAATTCTGCTAAACAATTGTTACTTATAAGCATTTCACCCAAGTGAAAACATGCATCGTCGTTTAAGAAATTATCAGTTAAATTAAAAGATTTCACAGTTTTATTGTATTGTAGGGCTGAAGCCATCGCTCGTACACCAAGAGGGTTAACGCAGTAATATTTTAAATCTATTGAATCTGTCAGCAAGCCTCTATAAAATGATTTAACAGGATATTGATTCATTTCATTGCACATATGCATGTATAGTTCTTGGCCGTCATCAGGGTAAACTATTTTCGATTCTGGCTCTAATAGAGCAGGCTTAATGCCAGGATCTGTAACTGCTGGGTAGTCATAGTAAGGATGTCTTAATACCGAACTCGCTGACATAGTCACATATTTGCAGCATACTTCTCCACTTCCTGGGCTGTATAAGCCTTGCTCAAACAAGAGACGTTTCTGATTTTCTTCTGGAGCTTCTATTATAAGAGACGACCATTCTTCCATAGGCGACTCTTCAGAACTTTCTTCAACAACGGTTTCAAATACAATATCAATGGGTACATCTTCAACTGAATTTTCCGACGACATAATGATCTCAAACAAATTTTATCAAATAAAATATCTACGAAAAATAACTAAAACATCAAAAAATCGTAACCATATTAAATTGTCAATGTCTAAATGACACAGACATTTTCATAGTTGATTAGAATTTAAAGCGACTCTATGCATATCCGCACAAATAACCACGAACTAAAAACAAAAAAAAGCAAAACGCAGGAGCTATAGGTGAGAATACAGAGTAAGTAATTTATTTATTTTTGATATCCCAATCGCAATAAAGCAGCCGTGTAATGGAGATGCGTTGAACTAGATAGTAAATTGCGAACCGGCAGGGCGTAATAAAATATTCAATAGTGTTCCTAACATAAAATATTATTAACGAGATTGGCGTATAATTTATCTGAACTTAAAAAGGCTAGCGAGGCATCAGCCGAGGTTTAATTATCGCTGTCGATGGAGAGCACGCAATTGCAAGAAATGAATCTTAAGAGATAATTGCCGAGCAAGTGGCTTACTTGGTGGTTGAATTTTGCAATTGTTAAATAAATGCTGGAACATAAACGTCTATTAGGCTGTTTGCACTAACTCTAGGACTAGTTTTTTTTATTTATATTGTTTATTGTTCTGTGCTTCTATTGTTTAGATCTTGGCTTAATTTGTTATTTTGGAGTTTCTCTTCAGTTTTTTCATACTGATTTAAATACTATTGGTACATCAAGCCGCAAAAAGTACTACCTAGAGTCAAGAAACTTCGTTCCCTATTATGACAGTCCGTTACCGAATTCTAGAGGCATTGTGTGTTGAGTAGCGAAACTCACGCCGCGGTTTACCTCATTATCAGAGTTAAGATATAAAAATATGAAATAATTCATCCCCTTGAGAAAAAAACGAACTCACAATTTGTACCACTGTGTCGTTGCACAGAAGTACAATCTATTTCATAATTCACCAGAATTCTCTTATAGGTGTGGTTTAAAATTTACATACGATAATTCATTCATTAGAGATGCTGCCATCGTTAAACAGCACTAGGTCAAGTGCACCCTCGGGCTAGATAGCTACGTTAAAAGCAATAATTCCTGGTTAACCATTATGATGTATAGAGTGCATAATGAGCGCAGACAGACGTATTATATGTGATATATTTTTTTATTTATTATAGAATTCATCATATAATTTGTTAGGTAAACAAAGATATTATGAACGAAAAACTTATTATGATAAAGAAATATATCGGTTCTACTCGAAAAACTGTTAATATTAATATCTTCATGTCCTCACTGCTAAATAGATCAGAGTACTGCTTTTTTAATAAACATTTCAGAAACCAAAACTTTTTTAGCTTTAAGCTGTAACGCGCGCAAAGTTGTGTTGACGAAAAGATTTGTAGCTATAGGTAATAACTCACTTTTATTTTCAAAACAGTGAATTCACCTTGGAAAGTTTAAAACGACTTGAAATATACATAATAAATCAAAAATGTTCGCTTTAGATTTTTAGATGATAACTTATCTATCATAAAATCATTGTTTTATATCTAAGTTGTAAGCTAATTTATTGGGCCTGTCTAGAAATTGTTTGGTCTAAAATCAGTGAAAGTGCAGCCCGAGGGCACGGAAACTGGCAGGCGGCGTTAGCACGACACTGAAGACATCATCGGCGATAAAATATCATCTATCCATCAAAATGCTTGATATTATAATTTGATATAAACCGAAAGTATTACGATGACAATTCTAAAATCAGGTGTCACTTTCCATTTTTAGCCGACTTCGTAAATGAAGGTTATCATTTTGACCTGTGTGTACGAATGTGACGTTGTTGGATTTGGATAATATTTAATTACAATGATATATTAAGGTTTCCAAGTACATTCGTAATTATATCTTTATTTGTATGTTTGTCTACTCATTTCTCGGGAATTAATATTCTAAGAGATCTTTTTACATTTAAACGGAAAGTATTACAAATAAAGCAACAAAAACTTTATCTCAACTTTTTTAAATAACCTAGTACCTCTGAAAGGGACATGTTCCCTTTGAATGAAATGACAAGTCATCTTACAGTTGCTTCCCAATTTATATGCTATAATTTGTCCGACAAAATATACACTGTCATAGTAAACATAGTGATAATCATACGATAGGAACGAGAAATAGAGATAAGATTGTTACTCCAAGTTTTCGCCTCCAAAAAGTTAATAAATCTTTTATGTGTCTGAGCATACGTGTGTTTAATAAAATTCCGCAGTGTATTCTAGGTTTACCACTTCCAAAATTTAAAACATCAGTAAAAAAAATTTTGACTAGTAAAGCTTATTACACCGTTCAAGAATATTTAGAGGACAAACATGTATGGAATTAATGTCTATTGAATGTAATGCAGGATAACTGCCAGCTAATGTAATAGATTGTACTATTTATTTTGAAAAGAGCAACTGTTGAGTTTCGTGCCGGCTCTTCTCAGCAGAACTGCTTTCCGGTGCGGTGGTAGCTTTTTGTTCATATGTTCATTCGACGATTCAAAAGTGCTTATTATAAGTTTATTTGAATAAAAAATATATTGAATTTGAATTCGAAGATACAGGATACAGAAGAATGCAACTGAAAACCCATCACTAAATACATTCCAACTTTCTATCCAATTTACTTGACCGTGGTGTGACAAAGGAATGTTCTAATAGATAAGATTACAGGCGTTTAACGTGATGTAGGGGGCCCAATCGTACTAGGGCGCGGTCGTACTAAATACTCTAATTAAGTAAATTTGTCCGACTTTGCATTGTTCGACTCGTTATCTCCATCGACACGCTCGCGGACCGGGCCGCTTGCCCGGGGACTTGCTTTTGAAATGCTTACACTTAATTATTGGGGCTTTAGACAATTATATATATTCTATTCTACTTTTCTTGTATACATATACTGTCAGTATCGTTTACATTGTGAGACAGTTGCCAGTTGCATACGTGATGATTATGGGTTCGATTATTCTTCGAAGGTTTATTTATTATTTTCATTTTCTCTGATAACGAGATAAAGGCGGCAGCTACAGCAAAGGCCACAGACTTCGTCAGAAAGTGGGGAACGGAGTATCTAAATGGAAAACGGAATGTCTTTACACTAGATACCCATGTTCTTTCTGCCTACTGCCTACATACAGTTTGAGGCTTGTATGAGAATCGAATCTACGACTGTCAATTTTCAAAACTTACGACAGACTGCTACACCGCAAAATCAATTATATACAATCCTTTATATAAAACAAACAAAAAACATTCAACTCAATTCTAATGAATACGACTAACCTTTACAATCTAAGGCGGGCAAAAAATCAACAATCACAACGCCTAATTACAATTGGCGATACAACAAATGCCTTTGCCTTGCAACAGATCTAACTTACAAAAAATGCACGCAAGTACATATTTGGTACCGTTCCACGTACGCGCACATTTCAGGTTTATTTTAGCGAAACAATAATGTTAATTGCTTTAGACCTACATACTGTGCGAGTATAAAAAGAACATGCCCATATAAGGGCTATACTCGGCTAAGGGACTCATGAATAATTATAAATACGAAACGTAGCAAAGGAGGCAATTAATCTAACATTTCATATTGGTTCACGGCCAAAGAGAGATAAACGTTATAGTGTAAAACTTAATATACGCTACTTTAAAATTTTATTAAAAATACTTTTTTCTTTTTCTCTTTTTTCTCTAAGTTTTCCACTCGTATTTTACTTAACATTAATATTTAAAAAATAAAATATAATAATTAAAAAGTCTTATATTCAAGTATTACTGAAATGATATGCATGAAAATTAAACTTCAGCATTCAGAAAGATATTATTTTAAATATTTTTTACATACAATATGGAGGGCCATTTATTTGAGGAAGCATTTTCTTTTTTCAGTACTTTTTTGTTGTTTTGGTTTTCGTTTTGATAATAATTATTTTATTAACAGAATTAATTTTTTGCGCAGCTGCTGCTACGGGAGAAGTAATAAAGGGCGGTGAACTAGTACACATAATTTAAATATAACTACAAATTAAAAAGAAATCAGTACCAGTCAAAATTAAATAGCAATCATTACATCGCCTTGATTTTAATTTGTATTAATCATACAGGGACAGTCTGAGCATTCGGCCTCAAAGTAAAGGCCACGGTATGTCAAATATATAATTTAATAATTACGCAATATTGCATAAATAATTCATTTTAATATGTGGGCTTATCTAGCCGCAGTTGGTGCCGTGATTGTAGGTTTAATTTTATTTACTTCATGTCAGATGAAGAAAACAATGTCTGCTTTCTGCTCCAATTTGAGACTTTCGGTGACGGAACGATGTCTTAACGCCACACTTTGGATTACACCCGAGTGAAAATCAAACCTACTACCATTTATTGTACGTTTACTGTGAAAATCTTTAAAACAACGCCAAATAATAATTCAAATAATTAAATATTTTTTCTCACACATTCAAAATCGATTGAATTCAACATAACAATTCATAATCGTATAAAAATCGATTGTAAACTATAACGTCCCACGCTTTGTGCCGAGTTGCGACATACTGAGCGCTATTACCGTTGAATAGGAGCGAAAGTTGGCGTCAATTGCATTTGTTTTGTAGAAATCAATGTGGTTGATCGATAATTAACGTTCTCACCTCGCTCCAGATAGCAGGTGCGGGTGTTTGTTGTGAAAATGTCTCTTTTTGTGTGTTGTTTTGTAATTTTTTTTATTGATATGATTGAGTTGACACGATGGCTGTCGGTTTAAAATTCTTCCTTTTTACCATTTTTTTAGCTTCACGCTGTATCCCGCACACAATAAGGTGAGAGAGAGGGAACCTAGTGTTAATCCATTCCGCTCCCCACTTTACGCCAAATTCTGGAGACATTGCTTGTTGAGTGGTCCAAACCTCGAAACCAGAACGGAGAAATGAAAATATTAAATATATCATTTCCTCGAATGGGAACCAGACCTACGGTTCTGCTCCTGCGCCGCGGATGGCTTCTATCAAAATTCTTTTATTTTCTATTCTTTTATCAAAATTCTATTTTTTTTTAGATTCACTTTTCATATCTCATATAACAGTGCAACCAAAAAATAATATAGTGTCAATACACTCGATAGACATAGACATTACAAAAGTGAGTGACGAAACACAACGCAACACTTACTCTACCAGAGCGGGTAAATAATATTATCTCATTGCTCCGAATTTGAATCCATAATCAGCTATTTTACAGTCAGACGTCCATTCCACAGCATCACGACGGCTATATTTATATCCAATTTTCGCATAAGCAAAGTAATCCCGACAATACATCCCTAGCTATATATAAACGTACAATAATTTGAACCATTATTCATCTAACACAGCGAAAGTTCTGTCGTCATTACGCGTTGCATGGGAAATTATTTTCTTGTATGCAATTTCACTTTGATCGAAAGTTATTGATGGCGTCATATATTTAGTAGTTTCTCATTGATTTTTTTTTATTAAATATTAAATGAAAAATATGTAAGCATTTATTTATAAATGTTTGGCTACTTTGATGTTAAACTAAGCGTTAATATCATTAGATATTAAACAATAATAATTTCCTATTGCTAATATTGATAGCTTCACTGTGTATCCCGCACGTAACAGGTTAGGCAGAGTAAACCTGGGAACCTAGTGTTAAAACACTCTATTCCCATCAAGACACTTCCGTTGCCCGCTTTCCGTTTCTTCAAGAGGCATTGTTTGTTGAGTGGCGGAACGCTGCGATTAGCCTCGTTAGAGCAAGGAAATGAAAATATTTAATAATAAATTTAATGAAATTAAAATATTTTAAATCTAATTACCCTCCCGTGCCAACAATCCAAAACTAATCCATTCACTCGTGCAAATTCCATCTACCCTACAGTCTCTACAAAATTCAAATAATAGAACAAAAGGCACCACAAGTGCTCAAGAACTTCATTCACCCTAAAAGACGTTAACCCATTATTAATGAAGTACATATTATTTATATGAAGTAAAAACATTCTTCAGATTTTCATAGAGCACGAATACCGACAAAGAGACGCTGGTAATCGATAACCATCAAAGGGATTTAATAAATAATAGTCATTTAAAATATTTCTTATTCAAGCTAAAGGAGTTCTTCATTTGGTCGAAGAAAAGAAAAAGGGAGTGAGCTTATTACGAATCTTGAACTTGAGTGCTGTTCAGTAAATAGCTTTGGCATTCCTTGGTAGCTAACAATATGAGTGAAGTATGGAGAAAACTTAGTAGTAAATGCCTTATTAACAGAATGGGCAACGGGCGTAGGTTCGTTTCAACCTCAAAAAAATGTGTATATAAATTTTGCTTAAGGATGGGTCAGCCGAATTCAGTTCCTCCTGCATTATCTACGTGATATAGAAGATGCATGAAAATTAAAACATGAAGATAAAACAGAAAACAAAGTCCTATTCTATAGATTATTTCATTATATTTACTAGAAAAGGCTATAATTAGAAAAATAAATATTAATAGCAAAAAAGTACGCAGATTAACAGTTTAAGTACCTCGTTTTTCATCTAGTTTCAAAAATAGACCATGATAAAAATTGACTAGCGTATTAATCTACGAGTATAACTAAATAACATATTATTCTTGAACATTTAAATTAAACCACACTATATGTAGTAGTATGGTAATGTTGTTCATTTCGTTTATAATTTTATTTTTTTATTTCAAAATGTTATGTCTGCATAATCAATTGAAGGAAAGGTAAATATAAATAAGCTGTCCTTAATATATAAGTAAATAAAATTGTTTAAATAAATCTGTTTAACTAAGATTAGATAGTACAATAATATGATATCATATAGCTGGTCTGATGATGGAGCCACGACAAGAGGAAGTCTTCTGAGGTTATAGCTGTAACTCCTCTGGTGTTCACTTACCATCAGGTGACCCGTACTCTCACTCTTTTTTCCATAAAATAACTTATAGTACTTCGTATAGAAAAGTGTATTTTTCCTTTTTCATAATCTACATATTATTTTAATACAAATATCAATCTGGGGTGCATTCGACCCCAAAATCATCGAGTCAAATAAAGCACATCTCAACTGAGCCACGATGTTGTTATATTCTTGTATGCACGTTTTAATTAAACCATACTATATATAGCAGTATAGTGATTGCTCGTGTAGTTCGTAATCATAATCAAATCGAGATTTATCGATAATAATCGAGATTTTGAAGGGTCGATAATGATAAGGTTTGGTATTGCCGAGACGAATTTCGCGATTTATTACAGGAAAGTCTTTCTACGTTATTTAAAATATGTAGGTACTACAAACGATGTGTAGGTCTGTTATTTTTGGTTGAAGCGCGCTGGATACTTTTCATAAAACAAACATAATTAATGTAGTAAAATACATAACTAAGTATATTATTTATTTATTTTATTATTTTTATCTTTACGCATCCTTCGTTAAGAAACAGAATATACGACAGCGAGTCACTTATTTGATTTCCCACTCCAGAGATGCTAGAGATCAGAAAAAAACGAAAACCTTAAAAAAAATACACAAATAATAAAAAAATTATAAAGTTAAACCACAAAACGGCACTGTTTAATTAAAATTGCATAGAAATGGCATCATATAAAAGTAAATTGCGTTAAATTGTCTTTAAGCACGCGTCTTCGCAGAAAACTCATTAAACATACAGCCTGAGTTACGCTTTATACTCATAAACTAAGATTAAACAGATTAGTTATAAGATGTGAATGTACTGCATTGCAGTATGACAAAAAATACTTTTTTGCGGTCAGAAAGTTTTGTAAGATTCTCTTCCTTACGTAAAAAAGTAATGTTTTCATAACTAAAATGTAGAAAAAATGGTCGTGAAATACAGAGACTGACGGACGACGATCAACAAAGTGATCCTATAGGAGTTTCATTTCTTTTCTTTAATCAGTTAGTTAGTTGTGAAAAATTACAAGAAATTATAATAAATATATTATTATTTCATTGCTCGAACAATAAAACTGCAAAAAAAAACTTATTTAATTTGGAAATATTTCAAAATTCTTCGAAGTCACACCGTATATGGGAAGCTCCTTATAAGGTGAGGCAGTTACGGGACTCTCAAATTTCATCAAATTAACCTCGCCCACAATATAACCACTAGCTCACAGCACGTATGATATAAAATTGCATTCAAATTAGATAGACCAGTGGGATGCATTTTATAAATATAATTATTATAATACACTATCATTAAAAATGCAAAACCAATAAGGTGCAGAGAGATAAATTCTGACTGTAAATGCAAAAGTTGGGAGTTCGAATCCTACACAGAAGAATGACTAAGTATATTTAAATTCACAACTCGCAATGTCTTGAAAATTTTCTCACTTTCTTTTTAACATCATAAAAGCATGAAGCTGTACTAAAATCCTCCATTGTGAATGTCACATTCTTATGTCATTTATCTAATGGCAACTCCAAAAAAGACTAAAAATAATAAATCTTTTAGGCAAATATTCAATAACTCCACCCACGAGAAGAGTAAACTTTGACTTCCATTAATTCATAGAAAACAAAGAAAGCCACTTTCACTAACTTCCGTAAAACGGTAATAGAGAATTTAACATTTACATAAATAAAACACAATTACCAAATAAAGAAGTGATGATTATATCACGATTATTACCTGGAAAAGACAAAAAATCATTTAGTATTATTGATGATGATTCACGATTTATAATGATGTAAGATATTTATTGTATCATTATTATTCTCATATGTATTCGTGTAGATTATGAAACTTTAAATTTGATTTTTTTCCATTTCTGCAGATATTTCGGGAAATAATCTTCAAAAGCTCCCCTACACTGCCCAGGGAACTTACATGCCAAATTTCAGCGTTCTACGCCGTATAGTTTCCGCTGTGCGTTGTCAATCAGTCACACAGTAACGGAAGAATTTTATACGTATAGATTACTGACAAAAGAAGGAATCGAATCCACGACCATGGCTTCTACAGTCTCACTGTACAACGAAGGCAAGTAGCCTTAAGTAGGCACTATTAATATATTTTCATTCACACAAGCTGTTAAGCTAATACCAATAAATAAGATAAAATTAAGCAATTACGATAAGCTATTTACACGTTGTACAAGATCTGCTTGCATCGCTTAACGAAAGTACGGGATCTCCTAAGATCAAGTAAAAGTAATCACGAAGCCGAAGGCATTGCGCTTATATGATAAGAGAGTATCTAGCGGGCTTGCACACCCGTTGAACGCCGATCTGTGATAAACTGTGGGCGTAGGGTTGGCATTTTTATATTTAATTGTGTTTGTAAATTTATTTCATTTTATGTCTCATATTTCAACAGTACCTCCAATACTAGGCTCGTATTTCTTAGCACTGAAGTGGAGGAGACGCGACCTTCAATAAGTGGATCAGGAACGGAAAACATGGTGAAATATAATGTGTGCTAAAAATATATCATAAATGTATATTTTAATTTCACACTGTATATGCCATATGTCGTGGAAGGTAGAGGAAATCTACTGTTACCCATATACACACCCCAGTTTTCGACATGTTGTGTGTCGACAGAATTTAACGCCGTGCTTTGTCACGATACCGCAGCGAAACAATATTTATTTTTTAATAAATTCATTCCCTAGTATGGGTGTGGAACTCACAGCTGTCGCAGTATTGTAACGATATATAGATTAAACTTAATATGTGTATATGCAAGTAACTCAATTACTTGCATATTTAATCAAACAATAATATATAAACAATACAAAAAATAAAAATACGTGTATGTATCATATTTTTATATTTAATTAATTATTGGTGACAACCCTACATTAATCTGTCCCTTTCCAACGTGAGGTGAAAGTACGTAAAGGAGCAGGACAGCCACGCTAGTTGAGTTGATAATGAGTTGGAGAAATGGTAGTGCATTCTTCAGTAGGGTCAATAGAAAGTGAGAGGGCTTTTACGAAGGTTTTTGTAAAATTCTTAATGATATCTATTGTTATATGACGTAACTTGTGGTCAGCTAATTCTGAGACGCAGGTTACAGGTTCTTTCCCCAAACACTTGTGGTACTTGTGTTATAAACAATTTAGCTAAATGGTACAAGATAGTCTTAAAAACCATTTCTTACTTATAAAAAAATCCTACAATTTTTCCCAAAACCCCAATCCTAAGCTCTCAACATAAACTGCTTGCGCATCAGAATCGTCATAATCAGCGTATCCACAGCCAACTACAATCTTTAATACTATCAATATCAAGCCTATTTCAATGCCAATTTAAATATCCCATATCTCTAGGACCGCACCCACCATTGTGTACCCATTGACTGATCGCTTGTCAGCGCTAGACAAATCAAGATCGATACAGATACTCTTCTTACTCCCTCACGCCTTATCCTATAAGTCCATCTTATGTGAATTGGCTCGATCTGTTTATATCATTTGTCACGGTGCTTTCTTATATGAGGTATCGTACACGAGGAATTTAGGTGACGGGTTTTAAGTGTTCAGAGGGTTATGAATGACGTAGTCGACCGCAGCTTTATTTTATAACTTTAAGGCGTAAAATAGAAAAAAATATTTTTTTCCTATTCCAGTAGGAATTGAAGTCCTGAAAATTGAATTGAGAACACTCCCTAACCTACTTACATGTCCTAAATACATGTCAATAATAATGTTAGGATCAAGTAGTTCCATTTGACGGTGTTTGTCTTTCACTCAGTATCGAACGAGAGTTTTATATTTTTATATAATAAAGATTACAAAAATGAAAATATTTTCGAAAATTTTATTTTTTGGAAATAACGTAATGTAACAAAAATGTAAATTTAAACATATTTTAAACTAACCGAATTCTGCAAATGACAGCTACACTAACAGCTAACATTTAATTAAACAAAAACCAATTATTTAATAAGCAAAAGGCACCTAAAGGTATAATCTTAATACCACATTCACAGGCCAGTGTAGGGCGGAAGGCACGCGTGACCCGGCATTTCGTGGGATGAGCTAAAGAGAAGCAACACTTTCTTATGGCGAAACTCTAAAAGATTACCCAAGTCTCATAGTTTTGAGGTGAGTTAGTTTATCTCGTTGGGTTTCCGGGATGGTGTTAGTGGGTCGTTGTGTTGTAACGGATCTTTTAGGATTTGTTATTTTTGGTGTGACTGTAAACGAGACAGGTGCAGTTTTGATTCCCACTTCGAATGAATTAATTTCACTCAACAAGCAATGTCTCGAGGAATCAGACGGAGTGACTTATCACTAAGACTATCCCGCTATATCACTATACAGCGTTTCTTCAATCTAGTAGTTAGTAAGAAGGGTGGATTGTGACTTTTATAATGCAAATGCAAATATTCAAAGTATCTTTAGTATTCAAAAAAAATAGTGTTAGTAATAAATAGAATCTAATTATGCCTAATACATAATCTTTTTTTCTTTAAGCCAAAGCGCTCTAAGCATCTAAGCCAAAGAAAAAATCTATAATAAAGAAAAATCCTAAATTCCTAACTTTAAAATGAGATTTTCTCAGGTCCTTTCAACCCCATTACGCAGCAGTTAATGGATTAACACAAAACAACAAAACAAAAGGTTGCGTCGCTACAAAAATACTCTACGCATCTCCAACTTACACAACAGCACAATGAGAGTTAAGAATTAACACCGACATTGGGTAATGGGCGTTTGCTTTTAAAATAGAAAGGCGATGCTTTATTGTGGGAAGCTAAAATTTATTGTCTGTTAGCGGAATTTGTATATTGAGGTTATCTAAACATGTGACAGGCTAAAGAGAATAGAGGCTGGGGCTGTTAGTTTCTAAGACAATCTACGCCTTCCTAAAGTGGCTAGGCCAGTATAATTACTGGTAACACCTTGGCTCTTAGAATAGCATGGGCAGTGGAAATGCCCATATTTGAGAACATCGAGGTTTTAGCGTTCGTTTAGTTCTTTTTATTGGAAAGTTTTAGAAATTGTTTTAGTTGGTAAATGGTATTTTTTTTTAAATAGTGACTAGAGTTAGTGTATTTCTATTTAATAAAAATAATTAAAGCACTGCACAAAGTTATTTAAATATTTTTGAAATATATTTTTCTATTTTCTAACTTCTCAACTACTGTATCTAATACCAATAAATCACCATAGTGACTTCGTTAGGATGTACCTAGGGCACCAGGTCGAGGGCGGGGGTGCCGCAGCCGGCGTGGCGCCTACTTTCACCGACGTCAATGACCGGTAGTCAAATAATCGATGTGGTTTACATAATCTGCAACTGATTGTATAAAATATTTGTAGGTCGTCGTAGCAAAGAAGCACAACAATTGAATGTAATCGTGACAGATGTAGGTTCGATTACTCTGTGTCTGATTAAGACAAAATCCGACGATGAGTAACGTCACTTAGCACGAGTAACTTACATAGTGTTTTAACATAAGATTCCCTCTGCCTATATCCGGGATACAGCGTGAAACTAAAAAAATATTATAAATCAACGGAAGCTCTTCTATTTAAAGTATTGTGAATATTTATTCCAAGTGTATTTCAGTGCATAATGACCAGACCAGAGAGGCCAGTAAAAAGTAAATTACCTACTACGTTACAAAATATGAGGAACAAGAATACTTGTAAATGCATAATAGCAGAATCAGACCGGACGAGCATTATGATTGTGTGTGTATGTAAGAATATGAAGAATATGTATATGTGTGTCTTTAGATGTGTGTTAAATGTTTTTTTTTGGTAAATTGCAATTTTACACCGTAGTTTTATTTTTTTACAAATGAAAAAAAAGATATGGTCGTTGCTGCAAGTGTCGTGACTCTATCTTAAAAGTCTTGCTCGGAAAGCTATTTATACCTACTTATATTTATTAAATAACAATATATAATATATTGATATTACTAAATGAAAAAGCCCGTTTTTTTATGTTACCCTGGGAACCTCAAAAAATTCTTTCATAGTGTTTCCCAGCACTCCATAGAAAAAGTGGTAGCTGAGACTACCGCAATTTTAATTACTAACTTGACAATTCAAAAGTGCTTTTTATGGCATAAATGAATAAAAAATATTTTTAAATCAGAAGATTTATATATATAAAGAAAACACTCTATTGACCAATATGTGGACCTCTATTGACCTTTCCTACGACAGGAAGAAGGATCATTATAAGCAACACATACGAGGACGGCGTGGCTTATTTTTTTACTTATTTTATCGTAAATAAATATTATTTTATTTTAAAACACTGAAGGAACATAATAATATATGGTACATACATACAAATTACCAAAAGCTGCTATTAAATAAATGTTTTCTCGTATTTTACATATTGTTTACATGTTTATTGCAAAATTAAAGTATATACGAGTATGGAGCCACGGATTTAATGAAAAAATCGTGATGTAGCAATATTTGCTTTTTTTTCGTCTTTTTACTAAACTGCATCGATGTTGTTTATATATATTTCAATGAAGGATACTAGAAGGGGTGAATTGCAGCGCAGGGGCAGTCGCCCCTAAACGCGACAAGATGTGGGTTCTATTTCTCTTCAATTAAATAACGAGGCAACGCACAGTATTGAGATCCGGGCAAGCAACGTGAGCACAGTGTCGAGACACTCCGTTCCCCACTTCCCGCCCAAACTAGTCCAACAATTATACCGATATAAATACCAAGAATTAGATGTAAAACAACATGAATGTAATCGTGATAGCTCCACAGCCTTTGACAGAAGGTTATCGTCGAAAAGAAAGTGATCTCTGAATAGCTCATCGTATAATTGTTTTAGTAGTCGTGGATCTAGATGTCACGCGTCGGTCTGTCTGTCCATTGTTCTAATGCTACACTTTTGAATCAGCACCGTTTAGAAGTATCTTATGGGGGCAACGGTTTGTAGTGTGGATATTGCAGATTCGCGTTTTTGGTGGAGAACATTATATTATTAACATATAATGTTTTATGCCCTTTTTATACTCCGCGGCGCAAAGGAGAGTAATGTGCTCGTCAGCCTGTGTATTTATTTGTATATATGTAAGGCAAAAGGAGTACAGGCCGCCCTCCAACCAGGTGCACCGACGACCTTAAGAAGACAGTGGGAACCCACTGGATTCAAAGGGCGCAGGACCGGACGGAGTGGCGAGCATTGGGGGAGGCCTATGTCCAGCAGTGGACCCTAAAAGGCTGATGGAAGACCAAAGGAATGGACCGATTTTAATGATTTTTACGTAATTTTTACGTTACTTTATAGATATACGCTTTCTCCTTCAAGAAGCTCCGTTCTAGACTTCCTACCCTAGTATGAGACTGCGTGGTGGAATCTAACTCCGTACCTTGTCTTAACAGTGCAAGGAAATAGAAATACATAATTGGAATACAATCATTCTCCTCAAAGAGAATCGAACCTGTAACATATTCTGCCATTGCGTCCTCATAGCTTCTAATCCTAGATGAGTAACTATTGCAAGTATATGCCACTCTGGTCCGATACAACGTAATGACGATAATCGTATGATGGAAGACGGTGAAATGAGGAGTTCGTGATCAAGTCTTCGCAAAAGGCAAAGCTGGCACCTTTTAATTTCGTTGTTGGCACATATTTTGCGGTTTCTTCGTCTGTTAGGTAATAAATTTCACGGTAGCTTTTATTCACTGAGGTAAGTGTCGTGACTCTTGTATTTTGGGGTTATTAGAAGTTTTGCTCGGAAAGCTATTCGAAGTTATGTTTAGCAATGCCAATATTATTTCTATTTATTATAATGACATAATTTTTTCAAGTATCAAAGACTATTTATTAGGGCAATATTTTGTAAATTCGTTTAGTAATAGAATTATTTAAAACTTAATCTTTTGGGTTTACGGTTGAAAGCAAAAAGGAACTAATGATAAATAATTCCATGTGGTGAATGTCAACGCCGTATTTTGGTCCACCAGATCTTACGATACACATACGATTTTTTACGTACGATTTATCTCGAATAATAGAGTAGGCAGAAACAACCTAATGCCAAGACACTCCGTTCCTCGTTTTCTACTCGGAACTCAGACTCTCTTTACCAGAGCGAAGACAAACATAATTAAAACATTTTTCTTGCCCCAAATTGGAATCGAATCGATAGCCACCGCGTTTCAGGACTGTTTAAACTTACAATACGCGTCAATAAACACATAATAAGCATAATTAATAATTCAAATACGTTTTAAATCAAAGAATAGTACGTTGTGGGAAGTCACTTCAAGTTAAAGATCGGTAAATGAGTCAGGGTCGACCTGTGCTCTGTGCTGTACAGACAGACAAGTGAGACTGTTGTATCACATACTATGTTATATTCTATTGATTTGAATAACCTTCAATCACCTACCTAGTTGGTATAATAATGTTCTGTTATACAATTTTCATATCCTGGCTTTGCCAAATGAACTGAGAAATTATGTATTGTAATTATGTAAATAACAAGTTATGTTGTGGCGTTGAGTTCCGCCACTCGACACACAATGCCTTCATAATTCAGCGGAAAGTGGGAAACAGGAGTGTCTTAACACTAATTATAGCCTCAAAATTATTTGTTAAAATAATTATTATTCTCTATACAAAATTTTGAAGAATCGAATCCACCACGTCCTATAAATTTACTCGACCGCACTTTAACTCAAACGAGCGACCCCATAAGCCGTATTCCACTTAACATATAAATAAAAAAAAGTCACCTTCATTGAAATTATTCATTTAAGTGTTATAATTGCTTCCGCGCTGCGGCCATCGAGAAAATAACGAGAAATTACCAAAAACATAAGTCATTTACGCCAATTATGCTGCGTTCGGTGCTAAAAATATGTCCATATTTTGGAGTTAAGAAACATTATTTTTAAGTGTATGTTTAATTTATGTATTGCAATTTTATTTTATACTAGCGATTAGCCTTGACTTCGGTTGGACATATAGGAAATATATTTTTTAGCTTTACATCGTACACATAGGGGGCTAGGCAGAGGGAACCTGGGGACCTAGTGTTAAGACTCTCCGTACCCACGTAAGATTATTCCGTTCCCCATTTTTCTCCACAATTCTTGAGTGAGGTATTGCCTCGTTATCAGGAGGAAAGGACAATATTAAATATTTCAATCCTTCGTATTGTTGTTCTTTCTTTTACGTGCAATTTTAAGGCACTTTGTGATGATGCAGAAAATGGAAATAATTCATTCAAAACCGTTGCGTATACTCGCAACAGACACTGCGCCGCTAAGCCACGATAACGTTATTTCAATTTTATAACTCTACTAAAATTTTAGACATATAATGTCCCCCGAAGATGCACTTGCGTTTTATGAACCTCTTCGTATAGACCTGCTATAACGACGTCTCCAATAAACTGGGTTAAGGGATTCCAGCCTTTATGAACACACCTTAAGACAGTTAATACTAATTTGAGGTCCTCGGTGCGATAATGACGATACAAAATCGAAGGGAACCATGTGACAGTTTTAAAATTACTCCTGCACCTTGAAAAATGATTCTCCAGCGTTACGCTGATCGCTTCACAGAATTCTGCTATAAAATTTGTATTTTGTAATTGGTTTTTCTATATTAGCCTTTATGGTGGCGCCTGTAGGTAGATCTTTGGTGCGAGGTGTATTTTATAGTGATGATATTAGTAAGTACCTATGATTGATAGTCCTTTCAATTTTAGATTTATCTGAAGAACACTAACCAGGTGCCTGTCTATGGCTGTGACCTTTAATTATTGAAGGAAAATATAATTTAAAGAGAAACAAAAGAAAAATAATCTCGATTTATTTTGAGGTTATTTCCGTGCTCGGTAAGAAGACAAAGTGCGGTTGAGTCGCTCCACTGCATAGACGATGTCTCTAAAACTCTATTCCTAATTACGAACGAAATAAACACGTTAAGTTAATCGTAGAACAAGACCCAACCATCCCGATCACAGTATCAAAAAAAGAAAACAAACAAACAAACGATTTACAATATACATTAACTTTTAATTCCAAACCACCATTGCTTAGCAGGGTCGTTACATATAAAATAAACAGAACAATTAGATCACTAGTAAGCCAATGCGCCGGTCCCTGCTGCGACTCCAGTGGGTCACGCACCGGTCAGCCGCCAAGGTCGGGCTGTGTCACGAACGCTAATAGAACCACTGGGTGACTCATTTTATCCTCGTTGCAAGTATAGAGTATACTATTTGATTGTTTTGGGTTCAAATACTAATCTCCGTGAAGGTACAGTATCTGGTTGCAAATGCAACGATTGTGGAGTTCAATCCAAACTCGAGGAAAAAATATTTGAATTATTTTATTTTTTTTTAGCTGTGGCAGCTTAAATATTGTTAAGTTTGGGCGAAAAAAGGGGATGTGAGTGTTTCTACACTCGTTTTTCTGCCTCCTTTTTAAAGCCTGATAGATTTCTCAAGCTTGCATCAATATTCTATCTTAAGTATAGTTGACAAATTTAATTTAATTAATACGTTTACTGTTTCCACAAAATCTTCTTATATATGTATATGTGTATGTAGGTGTGTTTGTATGTATGTATGTATGTGTATGTATAAATGTATGTATGTATATGTGTATATATTTGCTCATTTATATATTTTATTAAGTACTCAGATTTATTTAGTACACCCTTCCTAATTTAATGAATGCTCTCCTCTATCCAAAGGTTGCCTGGGAGAGATTGCTGGCTTAGCAAAAAGGCCGCCTATTGTGCTGTTTTTTGTATCATTATAAACACATTTGTAATTAATTATTTGGTGTGCAATAAAGAATATTTTACATTTACATTTTACATATTCAGAAGAAAAACCATTTAATCCGCATAAAACCGGATCCAGATATAATGCTGCCATATATACCTATGTGCATAATAGACGATTATTACAGTTTTTAATATAACATGACTCAATATAGCTTAATGCATTTTTTTAAATGTTACAGGAAAACAGATAATAATCGTGTTCAACAACATCCGACATGACGAAAACGCTGCATATTTGGATCTTGCCAAATATGAATACAGCATACATATCTATAGCAACTTTAAGATAAATTAAAATTAAAAATCAAATCATCTATAAATCTAAATGTCTCCAGAAAATCTGTTCTAAGATATAATGGAAGCATTTAACATGCATATGTAAAGATAGCTGAGCTTCAATTTCTGCACACACGAGGAATAAAATATGTCAATACAATAAAACTAAACAAAAAATCAATGACAACGTAGTAGAGAAATTGGCATTAAAGAAATTGGCCACTTACTGCAAATTAGATAGCTACATAAAGAAATAGAAGCTTTTTCGAATAGCAAATCCTCGCATTCACTAATCTTTATTATTAGGATGCCATTACGCAGTGACTTAGCTTACTTGATAAAGTGACTTCCCCATACTTAACCTTGGTTAAACATATATATATCTACGTACGTATATATTTAGGTTGTTTTCATTTCCCTGTTCTGGCAGACACTGCGCGGTGTTGAGTTACGTCAACTGACGAAAGTGGGAAACAGAGACTTTTAACACTAATTCCTCTAGCTAACCTTTATATGCGAGAAAAGGCGTGACTTTCGATATTTTATTAATTTTAACATGCGTCTACGTACCGCATCACATCAAATTACCTATCCTGCACCAGCGAACGCCCTCAACGGAATTTGAACCGGCGACCTTTCGCCTCGTAACATATGCACTGTCACTCCGTAAGATAAGCATCGTTTCTATACAATATTTAAAAGAAAAATAACTTTTACACACATATATTAATTTGAATTTGAATAGTTTCTCGTCGTTTTAGAAGCCACGACACGATCAATTTAATAAAGTATAATTAATAGATTGTATAAGTATAATGTGGAGAAAGTCCCTATATGTCACTTCCACTCTTCGTATTGCGCAAGTATCATAAATTATGTAAGCTTAGAGCTTTAGACAGGTTTAGAGCCCATACAAATCTACACTAATATTATAAAGCTGAAGAGTTTGTTTGGCTGCACATACTGATCTCAGGAACTTTTGGTTTATATTAAAAAATGTTTTTGTTTTTGATAATCCATTTCTAAAGACTATAAATTTACGTTTGGGCTATAGACTATGGACCAGAGAGCGAGACTTCAGGCACTTACAACGTATCACACACAACTGACCATCCTCCTATCTGTTTAACCACGCGAGCGAAGCCGCAGTTAAAATATAGTTTAAAATTAAAGAGGATTACAATTATTACAACGATTGAAGATATTGTCATGCAATTATCAAAGGTGTCATTGAGGCTTAACTATATAAATACAGTCATTTAAATAAATATTACATTATATCTCTAGTATATCTTAAGTTTTATCGTATTATGCAACACGAAGCGGGTTCGAATCTGGAATAGCCCGCGCCAGTCTAATTAAAATAGGCGCAGGTGACATTATTCAAATAAGCAGTTTCTAATTTAAAATGGGAATAGAGAAGGCACAATTTCTCAATTTTTGGGCGAGAAGTACTATTAATTTTTACTATAAACTTGTAAATTTAAAGCGAAACATCGTCTTATCGTCCAAAAGATCTTTTAAGATAGATCATCAATAGAATCACACACCTATAGAGTCTACAACATTCCTGTCATACGCATATGTGTTACACATGTCGTTCCCAGCTCGCCATTTGGATGCGAGCCGCGGAGGGTGGTTCATTGTGATGCGCGTGCGCATCTCGATTGTGAAGCGCATTGGCTTGTGACGTGAGGGTATTTTAGCACTTGATCCCTAGTAAATATATAATGATATAATAATAGATTATGCATATGTTCTTAGTTGTTAGTGTATAAACATGTCATATTTTTAGTTATTGTAAGCTGTGTCTGTCATAAAAGTTGGATATTCCTTTTTATATATTTGAATTGTGAGATTCTTGTATCCGATTTATTGAAGAGTAGGTTGTTTTATTTATAACCTCTATCACAAAAGTTTATGTATAAAACATAATTTTATATATAATGTTGAAATAGTTGGTGGCCGATTTGAAAAAGGAAGTTCAGTGATATATTGTAATTAAATGTTTTAACGTCTACCTTATTTTGCGTCAATTTCCGCCAATTATTATTTATTTTATTCTCTGGACAACGATCAACGATCCGTTGAGGAGAAACGGTGATCGTTGTCCCGTTCTAGTAACAAGACAATACGCGGCGTTGAGTTCCACAACTTAACATGCAATGACACGAAAAGATAGATTCCCTCCGTCACCAAATGAGGTCTACATCACAACCAATACCTTCAACAAAACCTGTCAATATCTCAACAATACCATCCACACACAATCAACACTTACTTTACACGTAACTCGTATAAACTTCCGCACTAAAATCTAGGCTATAAACATTCACGTTAAAGCATGTATGGAGTCTCAATAAATCATTACAAACAGACGAGAGATGTCAATAACTGATGTAATACGAAAGGTGACCCTTTGGTGTCCGTCGTCCCATTTCGAGCGACATTAGCTTGCAAATAGTATGCGCGATAGCGGTTATTTTAACTCGGGGGAAGAGAAATTAAACACACTTCTGTTTAATGTAATTATAGCCTATAGGTGTGTTGTTATAGTGGGCAGGTGTGGGTTCGAATCTGGCACAGGTAAGTTAATAAGGAATACTTATTGAGGACGTCGTCGTCGTCGTCGACGTTGTGGGTTTGATTTCCATTGATTACTTACATGTATATTGAAACACTCCGTTTCTAGCTTTCCAGTGAATTGTTAAGTGGCGGAACTCAATGCCGTACTTACTTAACGGGAAGGAGAATATGAGAATCATTTAAATATTATCTAGATTGAAACGAATCGAATTTAATGTTTAACTAATCTAAAAATAGAATTTGATTTTTTTTGATTATATTATTACTTCATCTTTCTTATCATGTTGTAAATCAAAGTAAACCTGCTAAATATCAATAAAATTTTCTATTTAAATCACAGAAAATCTTTGCCAATTATATTTTTATAAGGGCAATAATATGCGAGCACTAAGTGCCTATCTGGAGCGATAACCAACGGTACAGGCTGCAACTCGAAGTCACTCACTATGAATAAGTTATAAATCATAAGTTGACGTGCGCAGGCGCAAACGTATAACGGTTTTAGCGCAGTGGACTTAGTTGAAGTTCCAAGTACGATTTCCTTGTACAAGTTCATTAATTTCCAGTTAAATATGTTAAGCCTAGATTTTGTGTTGGAAAATTTAATCTATCTAGATATATTTCCGTTTAAATATATGAGATTTTGATCATATCTATATGAAATATAACCTACTCTAATTTCATAGGAGAAATAACCGTATTAGAATAAAAGTTTGAGTAGCGCAGTGACGGTGAGCGCGGTTGTTATTCCCTCAAGTGGGGGTCGAACCCACCCACTTGAGGGAATAAAGTGGCAGAAAAAGCATGGTCCTGTGCGAAAAGTGGTTACGGCAAATAGGTCCGCTCCGTAGGCGAGATAAAGCATGAAGCTGATAAAACAGTATATCATATTTTTATCCTTATTATATTACCCTTACGGGAGCAATTCGTCAATCAATTTATCCTATAAATCGATCCCAGGACGAGCTTCGCGTAGAATGAGCCAACGAGATGAAAAAGCAAATTAAGTACGCTACTTTTCGTATTTCAAAAATTACGTTAACTTAAAACTGTAATTAGAAGGAGTTTAAGTACTTTTTTTATTTGTGCTTGAAGCGTTTTTATGAAGAATATTATGAGCAAATTGTTAAAAATGTACAAATTGTTAGCATCATTAACTAAAATATGCTCATTTTGTGGGACAACCGTAAATGTATAAAATATCTTTATATAATGACGATTTTTTACCTTCACACTATATCTCGTACATAGTAGAGTACAAAAGGAACTAATTTTACATTAATAAGCAATAGAAACTTAAAATTATGTCCCTCTTACGCATATATCTAATTCTTATTTATATGTTATCTTAAAGTTCGAATGAAACATTTATTTTCAAGATAATCTCGATGTAAACGAACAAAGCTCGACCAAAATCTTTAAAAACATCTAATTTGTATTAACGTGAGTAATCATTTCAATTTGTGTTTCGAGAAAAGACATGTATATTGTATATCCCTTTTTAACTTTTAAATGACTCAAACGGGACTTTTATCTTTTGTAAGGATTTCACCTTAAATTAAGATAAAAAGCACATTCATATAAGTAAGAAAAATATATTAAAGAAACTCAACGCCGGTCTTTGACTTGTCACAAGAGCGAAGAAATGAAACGAATAAATATTTTAGTCCCTCGAGTGCGAATCGAACCCATTGTCTGATACGCTTATGCTTCTGCGCCATTACTGGGATTTATTAAAATATTTTTTATTTTTTTCTAAAATAAAGGAGAAAGGAGCGTCTTACTCTTGCTATAAGCGTAAATAAAAATATTTTGTTTTTATACAAATAAACATTAGAAACTAGTGTTAAACAGCTCTGGTAACTCTCACAAGGTAATACTTTTTCACCACTTTTTCTATGAAACGTGTACCAATAAAGCATCTATGTATGGTATGGTATATAAGGTATTTTAAATCTAATCTTTAACTTTTCATTGGAAAGAAGTTGCAATGTTTCTCTAACATGTTAAAAAGCGAGCTTTCCTACCATAAAATGCTAATTATACAAGACCTTTCGTGTTTTTTAAGTAGAAAATATATTTTTATTTAATTGCTTTGACAAGAAATACAAGGCACAAATAGTTATAGGACCAGAAGGTGGTAAATAGGGTTATATGTTCTAAAAAAAAAATTTAAAAAAATACAGGAGGAATACTCTTGTATATTTTTTGATCAATTTGTGTGCTCTATTCCGTTTGTAGGGAGTGATAACCTAGTGTTAAGACACTCCGTTCTCCAAGCACCACACAATTTTCGAGACATTACATGTTGAGTAGCTGAACTCAACGCAGCAATTTGTCTTCTTGCCAGAGCGAGGAAATTAAAATAGATAATTTCCCCGAGTGGGTATCGAACATACAACCATCGCGGTTTGATTAGATGTTGTCACACTGTGCAACGAACGACGGCTTTTAAAAGAGTTATTTTGAGAACAACTGCCTTTAGAGGTAGGGGCAGAAGTGTTCGACTTCATGGTTGATGGCTTCATGCTAAATGACGAACCAGTCAGGGGAATGAAATATTTAATATTATCATTTTCTCGCTCTGGTATCGAGGCAAAACTAAACGACTTTAGAATTTGGAGGAAAGTGGAAAACGGATGTTTTTTAATGAAAACAGAAAGTCTTAACTTCCTAACTCCACTAGGTTCCCTAGTCCCCCTAGGTTCCCTAGCCCCCTCTGCTTTACCTACTGTGTGAGAGGTACAGTGTGAAGGTAAAAAAACTTATCTTTAATCCTTATTATTCCATAAGGAATTTTATTACGCAATACATTATTTTTAAAGCACAGCAGTAGATTAATTATTGTTATTAAAGATTAATTGTAATTAAGAATTGGTTAAGTAAAATTACTTTATGATTAATAACGTAACGTAATAATAGCCTTATTAAGAAATAATTTAGAACAACAAAGACCTGTACTTTTGTAGACTACAAGTGCCTGTTTATACGATTGAGTAATATAAAAAATTAGATTTTTTGCAACATGATTTATTTGTTGATTAGTTCAAAATCAAAATCAGGTCGATCATTTTAACTAATATATGTATGATAGGTACTAGTAACAGGCAAAAATTGGGGTCCACCGCGCCAGAATGCAGACACGATGGTTGCAGGTGCAATTCCCACTAAACACACAATGTCTCGAATATGAGCGGTAAGTGGAGAACGGAGTGTCTTGACAATTAGGTTCCTTCTGCTTATTCTATGGAGTCAGCGCAAAGCTGAAAAAAAAAGACAAAGCTTATATTTCATTTACAAATTACATTCATGTCTTGTTTTATGGGGACGCAAAGAAAACCTCGTAATAAGTAACTCCTCTCCTTCCATTTCCCCGCGTAAGAGAAATAAGCGTCTAATGCTTAGACGGAACGGACTCCTTTAAACAAAATATATTTACATTTCCAATAATAAATATTTTTTTATTTTGTGGCGTGCTCTGCTCGCAGTAGAAACTCGTGAAAATCAAAATATATCAAATTTCATTCCCTAAAACGTCGACAATAAGTCAGTCCACGTCCCAATTACTCCAAAACACAAATATTTTAACATTTCAGTTCACATACTATAAAGTAATCACCTTCTTTTATTGCAGTACAGCTATTTGGTTCATTCGGGCGAGGACGAATTCGATAAGCGAGCAATTACTGATACTGATATGGCCTAGCATTGAACGCTAACTATACTAATATGTTAAGCCACATTACATTAATTATATTAGTCGAGGATATTTTATTTACATAGATTAAATATATTTTCTTTAGCTTCACGCCGTATCGTACGCATAGGGAACCTAGGAACCTAGTGTTAAGATACTCCATTGCGATTAAGACACTTCCATCTCCCACTTTTGGCTGAATTCTGAAGGCGTTGAATGAACTCCAAGCCAAGCTTTCTTCGTCACCAGAGTGAGAATATGAAAATATTTTTAAAAAAATCTTCGAATAGGAACACTCTTACAGTCGCACTTTTGCCGCCCTTACAATATAACTGAGTTCTGACATACATACATTATAAGCTAAAATATTTAACATTCTACCATCCCACATCATTTTAGGAGCGAAAGTCGTCGACTGTCCGTGTCCATGACTAAAATCGTCGCAATTTGAACTTCAAATCTCGATAAGTAAACAATCGGTGAAACTACGGCGCGGTCACGGTACATTTTATTCTATTTGATATTATCTAAGCGGGTTTTTGATATTTTCTAAGAATTAGATCGAGATAGTGTACTTTAATTAACTTTATGCTAAAAATTAAGGAGAAACTTTTATGTATACATACATATATCTGTAGTATATACTTCTATCTTTAATAATATTAGAGACATCTATGTCAGAATGTATATCGTAATCTATTCTAACCATGACACTAGAGAAAAGAGTGTCTTAACACTACACTCTCTAACCATTTATAAACAAGAAACAAAAACCAAATAAAAACAAAACATGTTGATCAACAAATCAATTAACAAGGAGAGCAACATCAACCGGTAGTAATCTAATTAAAAAAGTGCCGCAATGATTTCGATACAACTTTTGCTTATGATTTATTACTCTTTAATGTTGAAACGTATATTAAGAATCGTGTTTATTTATATAGCTACTAGTATAAACAGAACTGGCCTGACAAATATTCTATTAATAGAATATTTAACAGATTTCTCTTTCAAAATATTTGTTATAATGGATAGGCATCGTCTTCCGTCGCTGAGTGACAGGCAACGCGCAGACTAAACTACTGGACTGACAAAGTTAAGTTTTGTCATGTTGGTAGGTGACTGTGACTTTTGGGGTACCCTAACACATTATTTCTCGAAATTCCTAGGGGAACGGGATTGAACGATATTTCCCGCCTTGCGAGCGACGAAGACTATCAATTTGTTTCTTTTGTATTTTAACTGCTTCACGCTTTTTCTCGCACCATGCTATCCGGGTAGATGAAGACTTTAGTGTCAAGACATTCAGTTCTCACCTTTTACCCCCAGCCGCTAAACACGCAATGTGCCGACATTGCGTGTTAAGCGGCTTAACTCAACTAGATAAATAAAAACAACTTATATATAACCAAATTCCTAAATCTACAACCGCCTTTACGATCAAACCACAGTACTACGACAGCTTCAAAGGAATTTATTAATGTAATAATTTAGAAAGAAAAATCTTCACTACGTTTTATATCCAATAAATCTCACACTTTTACTTTTAGATAACTAAAAATAGTGATTTGACAAAACGAACGATCGCATGATAGCTGGCTACTCGTGGGAGCCGATACAATGGTAGGCATTTAACTTTTCATCTTCACACATTTTATATTGATCCATCGTTGCGCAGTGGTAGAATTTATGCGGGTTTGATTCACAATCGAGGGGTCGAATTATTTCTATTTTTCCGTTGTAGATGGACAAAGAGTGGCTTTAAGTTCTGACACGCAATCTCTCGAATCTAGCGCAATGTGGATTTTTTCTTTTTTATGTTAAATAACACGAGTAGGGAAAATCGATACTTTTCCATTAGTATTTCAAATTTTTTATAAATTTCATAAAAATATTAGATCAGTTATCAAAAATCAGAACCAACTATGCAGATAATAGGTTTAAATTTATAATTATTAAATAAATATTGGTAATAAATGATATTATAGACGACGAACGAGCGAGCTCATTATGAACCCGCGAACTCTGACCTCATATTCATAGACACTATTCCATTAAAAAACTAGATCAGATATTTATAGGTATAAGTAAACTCTTCCGTTACCGAATGATTGACAGTCAACGTATAGCAGCGGCGAAGAACTCGGAAATTTGGCAAGAAGGGTCCTTTGGGAGTGTATTGGAGAGCTTTGAGAGAATTCTCCGAAAGACAACAGGAAAAACGGAATTTGCCGTTTTGTAGTTCTCTCTAGCGAAGTTTCAGTCACTACTAGTTATAGTTTATTATACATGTTAATATTTAGTGTTAATCATTAAAAAATAAAACTAGTTTTAATACCTCATATGTACTTTATATGAATATTATAAATATTAAAATAACGAGTTTATTAGAGACATTATTACCAAATTGGCCTTTAATACCAATACAAATTCGATAAGTAAGGGACTTAATTTACATGGCCAAATTCCATTGAACGGGAAGCATTAATCTTTCAACGGATACATAAAAAGTGGTAATAACGATATAATGGAATTAGAGTAGTACGTGACATTATTTACAGTTATATTATACACCTATTAGCTACAGAAAAACTTTATAGTGACAGCCGCCCACAGAATCGTTAATTATCGCTTCACTAGCATTAAATGTAGAAGTTACTAATAAAATTGAACGCAAAAATTGACGCTACTGTGGCCCTCGGCATAGTGTTTGACTTGAAGAGAAACGGGTGTGAATTCGATTCGCACAAAGTTTGAGTTCCTCACTCAACACTTTATTTTAATGCATTTTTAAGCGTAATATTATAACAGCGATTTTAAGGCCTTATTCTGTAATATATTTTTCAATATACTTAGTAATAATATGCAAAGGTGGAAGCGAAAAACGAACCGTTGAGTCCTGTTGGAGAGGCTCGTTCAAGAGTGGACGAAAACGATTTGATAATGATGATAACATATTAAAACCTTAAAGATATCAGCTCTGTTAGAGCAGAAGCTTCTAAATTGGCGTGTTAAAAAAAGCAAGATAAATTGATTCGCATATAATTCAAATGTTCATACAATAAGCAACAGAACCAGTAGATAATAGACTAGTTTAAAATTCCGAAATATGTGTAGTTTGCAGTAAGATAATCGAAAACACAAAAATCTTGTAAAACTTGTAGTTATACTCACTAAAAATAAATCAGGAGCGTATTTATTTTGACTTCCAATTTTTGATTTCCTTACCTGAAATAATAAAAAGATATATGAAAATAATTACATAAAACATATTTACAAGTAACAATAAAATAATATTTTTAATAGGTTAAAATTATTTAAATTAAAAACGAACTTCTTTATAATAGTGCGGGTTCTTTTGTCTTTCTTTGTTTTTTCTCTCCAAAAACTATTAAAATATGAAGTAGACCCATACAAAACTAGCTTCAATTTCCCCGCTACAAGTGGGCGAGGCTCTGAACTAAATGTAACTGAATAAATCTAAACACGATTGATTTACAATGATTACTAAAGCTATAGAGAAATTGTATTAACAAGGAAAACAATACAAAGTGAAAATACATTAATAGAACTGTTGTACGATGATTTATTGCGGGGTTATGGATGTTTAATTAGTTTTATAATATATAATATTAGTTTACACGTACAGCTTTGCCCGCGAGTCGGACGGAACGGAATTAAAAGTATGCGACACGTAACGGAATCCCTCAAGAAAGCATTACTGTTTTTGCATTTTTTATTGTTACTAATAGCGAGATTTCATATAGAGCATAAGGATAGCCTTCTCGATAAATGAACTAAAGAACCCAAGAATATTTTTTATATGCGAGCCAGTAGTTCTTAAGATTAGGACGATCAACTAAACAAACTCTTTAACTTTATAATACTAAGTATAGATAGACCATTATGATACGGAGGGATAGTGTGTGCCTGTACACGCGGTGGTGGTGCTACGTTCAAATTTTTATGCTTTTCTAAAAAAGTATTTTTTTCTATAAATAATTAAAGTCTTCTTTATTACTAAGATAATTTTCATTAGATATATAATTAAAATGATTAAAGAGAGCACTAGCTGTCCGTCTGTAAACATGGCGTGTTTATCATCAACCGTGGCTGATACAATCGGCCGCTAGTGCATCTAGAAAGCGTTGCATCAAAACGGATAAGTTATACGTTCATACTTTCTTCGCAAATCATTGATCTTTGTTAAATATTGTGGTGTTCTAGAAAGTTCTGGAAAGTGAACGAAGTGTCTTAACACACAACAAGTGTCTCAAAATTAGAGATGAATTAAATGAATAAATCAAATCAGCTTCACGCTGTATCCCGCATAAAGCAGATTAGGCAGAGGGGAGCTAGTATCACGAGTGAAATAAAAGTCTGAAAATTTTAATATCACTCATAATATTGCGAAATTCCTAGTAAAGAAACTAATGTCTACTTATACAGGCTATGGATTCGATATCCACTTGGGGGAATGATTATAATTAAATTATTTTCATTCTTCCGCCTTGGTAGGCAAAGCGCGGCGTTAAGTGATGCCACAATACCCAATGTCTCCAAATTTATGACGTAAAATGTATTAGGTACTCTAGGTTCCCTCTGCCTACATTGCTATTTGGGAAAAATCATAAAACTATATAAATAAACATTGAGTTTTACAGCAATAACACTGGAAAGCGACTCATACGTCCACAACTTTCAATTTCACCGGCGCTTGCGCATATTGAAAAAATAAAAAGAAATATATATATAAAGAAATCTTTAAATTGTCTGTAACGCTGTAATTGCTTGAAATTTCTTAAATCTTTATATTTATTTGCGGCGTGCGTCGTCGATGTAAGTTGTTTACGGGTGTTTTACATGCACATGGTAAAATTCTGAGAGTTGTATCGACGTAATTGGGATTTGTTTTATTTTTTATTACCTACGTATATATTTATTGTTTAAGAAAAGTTTTCGAGTTTCGAACATACTACGTAATGTTTTTTTATGATTACAGTTTTTAGGCAGAGGGAACCCGTGTTAAGTACCGGCACTCAATGCCGTGCTATTACTTACTACCAGAAGGAAGAAATTAAAATATGAATAAATAAAACTTAATTCCATCGAATGGGAATCGAACCCACTACCGTCACGTTTACATTCACACCCTTGTCACGCCACAATGGTGTCAAATTAAGATTTTAAATCAAAATTTTGAAACACATACTGTCCACCCACGCAACGCTCCACGCATCGCCGACTCGTCAACTTTGGTACCAATAATCATCTTGTCAATTTCACCATTAAATAATACTATCTTGTTCGATACTGGTTGTATTGCTTTCTTCTACCCATTTCTATGATGTAACTCGTTAGCGTAATTATATTATTAATATTGACGTGTCTGTCAATTAGTCTGTCTGTCTGATTTAATGAGGTGTATTATGTTTTATGGGAGAATGAATTATTTTTTGTCGTTTCATTTATATTTTAATTTCAATTATTGTAGCTTATTTAACATTATGTATACTATATAACAAATTCAGGGTAGGCAGAGGGAACCTAATGTTTAGACACTCCGTTCCCCACTTTCTGCCGAGTTCTGATGGCATTGCGTGTTGAGGGGTAGAGCTAAACGCCGCACTTTGCCTTGACACCAGAGCGAAGAAATGGAAATATAAACGAACTATATAAAGAAAATCAAATATTTAAAAAATGTAATTGCTTTTTAGATATCTTATAAAAATGTTAACATAGCGCTATATGAATCCGTGTGCCTCTTAGAAAAGTTCTAGAGGCATCGGTTCTAGTACCGTATTTTAAAAAATATATATTTCGAACATCATTTTTTCTGTCTTTAGTGTGAAATAAAATTTTAATAATATTGAAACTAAATTATCTTTCTTTGTAAAAGGTTGAATGACCTATATCATATCTAAGTATTAGATTCAGGAGGAAAAACAAGGAGAAACCTAAATGCTATGTTTTACTCGATCGCACTCTTAATTTTCTATACTAGACTTACCAACGATTACGTAACACTTAACAAAAAATAATTACAAATTGTGGAAATCGACTATAAAAATTCTTTAACTTTTCCCGGAAAAATAACATTTTTTTTAACCGGACACAATATTCAATTAAATATAATATCAATCATCCGCCCTAATAAGGCAAAAAAAGGTTGTATCGAAAGTTCTTCCGAGACAGGTCCAAGCCCGTAACTAGTACTTTCACGCCAAAGCGGGAAAAATGCTCTTTAAGCGTATTAAAGACTGGAAGTCTAGACTGTAATTAGCTAATATCTGGAAAAGAGAAATTAACGTGTTGAGTCACATCACTAATTGCCTATGAATGTATAGCTATATGCTTCTCCGGAAGTCTTTCACTTTCTGCAGTTTGCTACGAGAAATGGTATGGAGTGATTTATTTTAGTGATGTTACACAGTGATATATGATATGGCTTGCGTGGGTATTATATAATTATTTAATATCTATATATTATCTCTATATTTACATAATACATGATTATTATTTCCTGTGCTTTTTCTAATATCTAATATTACGAAAATTATACGACTAATGCACACGTATCTGTGAATATGTGATATTATAATAATAGCTTAGAACATTCTTATAACAGAAATTAGACGATTTTCTAATAGACTGACCGCCTTAAATATTTAAAAAAATACAAAATTATTTTTGCATCCACATTGCTCTACAATTTTTGGTACGTTAAGACACTCTAAACCACATTAGTTTATCCATGATATCCCTTCCATATGCACTTATCTATCTATGGAGATATAGAAAAACTTGAGGACTTCATAACCCATACGTAAGTGGGCGCTAATTGTATCAGTTAACACATGACCCTTGCGTAATACTGATGCATCAGGAATTTAGTGGATACTTGAGGAATGTTAAGTATTTGTTAGTTTAAATTGTTTGGAAATGTATTTGGAGACGACTTTGTGCTGAAATTTTAATTTTTGAGGCTTTGGCAGTAGATAATTGCCTGTCTGTATTCGTGATGATTGTAGGTTCGATTACCACTCGGATTATTTCTATACAATTGGATTATTCCTATTTTATTAATGTAGACCTTCACCTAATTTCCGCCTTTTTTTCCGCTTTTCATTTTCAGGGAAAATTAGGCGTCTTGACTCTAGATTTCATATACGGGGGCGTGAAGCTAGTTTTGCAATTTTGGATTTCACACTGCATACATTTTTAGCACGCACTTAATAACATCGTTATAGTAAAAATACGCATTAATTTCATCAATTAAATCAAAAACAACTTAATTAACATAATTTTTCATACCTAATCAAATCCCACAGCAACATACAACATCTATTAAGCACTACGACCATCAGTCTCCACGTTCCGTCGTTTGCGCCTCCACCATATTTATCATGATTATAACAAGAATTTCACTTTAAAATGACTCGTCTTCAGTTTTTAGCCATATATCGATCGATAGGCCATTTCTCTGTGGTAATTTGAGTGCAGCACTTCCTACTTACCCGTAATAGGATTCCTGACTGGACTTGACTAGTGACTATTCTAAACTAAAAAAGCTTACTATCTAACGCTATCGATCTATATTTATAGACTGGTTTACTATACCCGTAAGGGCCTTATGTTTAATGCGGATGTTTCTGTGGTTAATGCGGACGATAAGCAAGGTTGAAGATTCGATTTCTGTTCAGAATTTTTTCTAATTTTCTTATATCATGGTTGGCAGGCAGCAAGAGCAGCAGGAGTACCTATGCTGAAGATACTCTGTTTCCCCCTTTTCGCTCTGCTTTCGGAAAAAAAAATCTTAATCGGTATAGAAAAGCTAAAATGAAACAGACAATACTGTATAGAGAGATCATTTTCCAATTAAATATAATTATTGAATAATAGATAATAGACAATGGACAACTTTTACATTTGAACATACTTTTTTAAATGGCATGAAAAATTTGAACCAATAACCGTCGCGTTAAAAATGCAATCCTCGCATTAAAGATACACTTTGAAGGCAATCTGCGTACTATATACATAATGGTGTATCTGTATAAATTGTGCACCGCAATGCGGAAGCCGCGGTTACTGACAGACGGCCAGACCCATAATTTGTCTATAGCATTTCTGTCTTAACAGCTTTCTTTGTGCCTGGATTAATGGAAAATTTTATTTTTTTTTCTACTTTGTAAACAGATGGTTTGGCGTAAAATTGTTAATTTACTTTTTTCAGTGGTATCTCATATGAGAATTGAAATGGCAAACAAAAAGTGAAATTATCTTGGGCTTCGTGCATAGAAGGACAAGGAGAGGGAACCTGGGAATCATTTTAGTATAATACTATAAACAAACCGCATATAGTAGGGTAAGGAACCTCTGAGAACTTAGTGTTAAGACACTCCGTTTCTATTAGGACACTTCCGTTCCCCACTTTCGACGCCGCATTTTTGAGGAATTGCGTGTTGAGGGGCGGAACTCGACGCCGCCCTTTGCTTCGTTACCAGAGCGAGGAAGTGAAAACAAAAATAATTGAGGAAGGGGATCGATACCACAATCATTAGTAAATAAATAATATTTCCTTTAGTAACTAATGTATTTTTTCTTGCAACAAAAAATTCTGTACGTATTTAAGTATATGCCGTATATGCCTATTACTGTCTCTCTTTCTATGGTAGCTTGAGATTTAACATTATAGCGTAGAGCAAACTTGTTACAATTCGCTCAGAATACAAATAAGACGAAGCCGCTTTCATTCGAAAAACCCCACATTATTGAGAAAATATTAAAAAAATAAATAATTTGATATGCACATATTTTATATAAACATGTGCATATCAAAGTATAATTTTAACATAACGAATCTTAGTTTTAGCTACTCAACGCACAATGCCTTATGAAGTATGCTGAAAGTGAGGAAAGAAAATGTCTTAATGGGGAACGGACTGTCTTAACACTAGGTTCCCAGGTTCCTTCAGCTTAGCCTGCTATGTGAAGGATTCAACGTGAGCGAAAAAAAAAATCTTGATTTCCTTTTGCTTCACAAAAGCATGGTTTAATAAATTAGGTAAACATAATAACATTGAGACGCCATCTTAGCGTTGTAGGATAATTTTCATTTCCCCGCTCTAGCAAGATTCGGGCGGAGAATAAAGGAGTGTTTTCCCACTAGGTTCCCTCTGTTCCATCCACATGAAGTTGTAAGCTAGAACACGTTTTTAATATACGAGTATAACATGCGCCTGCGCAGCGTAACGCGTTATCAGAGTAGAACGGAGCGGATTTCACAGTGTTGCCACGCTGCACCACTCTCTATTGTAATTAGCTGAAAAACTGTTGTTCATTAGTGTTTTTAGATTTTTCAGAACATAAATAGATATGGTACACGGTATGATAAGATTAATTATAGAACATTTTAAATAAGCTACAGTTGATGATTTTCAATAAAATAATTAGTTGTTTGAGACCGTCGTGGCTGCGACATAGCGTCTGAGTTAACTCGACAGGTGTAGGTTCAATTTCCACTCGGGATAACGATCATTTTTTATTTCCTCGCTCTGATAAAACATTAAAGCGTCGCTTTAGGTTTCACAACTAACACGTAATGTCTTAAAAATTGGCCGGAAAGTGGAGAAACAAAAACAGAGTGTCTTAACACTAGGTCCTTTAGTTAACAAACATATAAACAATATATTAACATATTAAATTATTTATTCGCACAATTCTCAAGCGTGATTAGAATTTACATACATTATTAAACACGTCCAGTATAAGTAAGTGCGAGTATATGAAAAGGTCGATAGCATTTGATGATATTTAAATGACGTCCTATAATGCATAAATAATTCACACATTAGATGAAGTAACGTGATGTAACCTCTCTGAGGCGACTGACTTACGGAACACGCGTAATACTGTTAATATTCATTATAAACTACGTATACCACAATGTGTGACTGTAAGCGCGACAGGCTGTGGGTTCGATTCCCACTCGAGGAAATAAATTGTTAAATATTTTCATTTCTTCGCCCTCTAGTGTTCAGGCAAAGCGCGGTGTTGGGTTTCGCCACTCAACATGCAATGTCTCCAGATTTCGGCGGGAAATGAAGAACGGACTGTCTTAACTTGGTTCCCTTTGCCTACTTTGCTGTGTGCGGGATTAGATAAATTTTACAGGGCTCTGGGAAGATTACGTCTTGCTCTATGACATCCATGAGACTACGCAGTTACCTATCTCATAATCCCATGTTTATGAGTATTTCTCCGCCCTCCTCCATATTAGGTATTAAATTTCTATGCATAGCGAAAGTTGTACAGCAATCATAGTAATTTAGCTCTTAAACGTAAACCTAGACCGCAATCTAGATATTATTATATCGGTTATCGATTTCCATGTTAATTTGTTTTTTTTGAGCTCCCCGTCAAATCCAGCATATAGGAACCCTCCTATAGGGACAGGCAACCGACCCATTACTTCATTTTTGAGGCATTATGGGTTGAATGGGGCAACTCAACGCCGCGCTATCAGAGCGAGGGAATGAAAAAAATCATTCCAACAAGTGAGGATCATACCCACCCATCAAGACGAAATGAATCATATACATTTCCTAGTTTATGATGAAAAGTCTGGTAATATATAGTTTCGATAGCGACGTTTATTTTTTTAATTAATTAATGCCAGGATACTCTTGAAGACGTTCTAACTATTAGCTAGCTTAATTTCAGTAATACGAACGAGTTTTAATATACTTATATTAAAATTTATAACCTAACACAGCTAGTATAAAAGTTGCAACAGACGTTGCAACAACACAGGCATAAGGTTAGCCAACCAGTCCTGGCTGCAGCTAAATTATCCTGAAATATCGAAATCAAATCAAAACAACGTAATTATATCACCTACGTTGAAGTGCTCCGAGTAAGGATATTTCATAAAATTGATAGTTCTTGCGGAATGTTTGTTTTTGTAATTTCTTGCAGATGTTTGGTCTATTTTGAATCAAAATCTATTGAAATCAAAATCAAAAAGTTTTAGGTCGTAAAAAGAAAATCTTGCTATTTCCTAAGGTTCCTACATGCCAAATGTCAATCTTTAAAGACGCCGTGATAATAGCTTTTTGGCACGCTCGAAGCGCCATAAATAAAGAACTGAACTGAACTGTATAATAGCTTCATCTCTCTGCAAGTAGCTAAGTAACTTAATCATTTTATTGTTCATTTTATTCCAACGTCATTTTAACCATATCTACAAGAAAAACGAAAATAAAGTACCTAACTAGGTAAGTACCTATTTAAGCTTTCCATTTCTTTAAGTTTGATTTGAATTAATTTTCACAAAACGTCGCCGTGCGTTGATCTATCAGTATGTGAGGTACCTAACAGTTTTATATATAAAAAGGTAATATAAAAATAAAAGAAAAATTCCGCTAAAATATTCTAGCACAATATAAATACTAAAAATATTTTTTTTAAATTCCATAAATGCACATAAATGTGTAACACGTATAACTAGCACGTAAAGACTTGGTCGGTTTACGGCGCTTGTGCAACAGTTATTTTTAACTGCACTACTTTACTGTTTTATAACATTATTTTTCTGGTAATATCTGGTCAAGCAAGGCCAGGACAGTCTAGACGCTGGGGCGGGCATGTGCGACGAAACGCAACAGGTTGTGAGTTCGATTCCCACTCGAGGAAATGAAATATTTTATATGTTCACTTTCTTGTTCTGGCAACGGTTCTGGCAGCGTTGAGTTCCCCCACTTAATGCGCAATTCCTTCAAAATTCGCTATATGCTACACGCAACATGAAGCAAAAAAATCTTTAACCAACATGTGTGACAGAAAAGCGGAAAAATATTTTAATTTCTCCGCTCTCGTTTAGAAAAAAATAAAGGAAAATAGTTCATTTCTCCAAGTAGGAACCGAATCCACAATCTTCGCGTTCAGACACTCGGCCGCTGCGCCACAAATTTGCATAAAATTTCGTACGCGTAGTTTATACGTAATTTCAGTTATATTAAGATCATGCTCTACAAAGTTGCATATTGTATAACGCTGTTATCTTACATTACCTTCATTTATATACGGCACTTGCTCGCCTCCTTACGGAGTATCTGCTTATAAAATAATAAAATGATAATTACAGCTAAATAAGAGAAAAAGTAAAAAAAATCAGCTTCACGAACGCAGCAGGGTAGGCAGAGGGAACCTAGTGTTAAGACACTCTGTTCCCCACTTTCTGCTGAATTCTGGGGGCATTGCGTGTTGAGTGGCGGGACGCCGCGCTTTACCTCGTCACCAGAGCGAAAAAATGGAAATATAAATTTAAATAAATATTTATTTTCCTCGAGTGAATGAAAACGGAGTGTCTTAATAGCAGGTGCCTTCTGGTCACCTCTCAGACTAAAGGCATTCCGCAGTTAATAAAAAAAGAAAAGCACATTCGTCCTACCTCGTTTTAATTACGATTCATCAATGATAGCCACTCGAGGCGGCTTGTTGGTTAACATCGGAACATTAATAAATTGTAGAGATAATGTACGTTTAAGATAGCTAATAATGGCTTAATAAAGTATGCGGCGCTTTGGAAGATATGCGAGGAAAGGATGTGTGCGTTATTTAAGTTTTCTGTTCCGAATTTGTGGATTGGTGGGTCTCAACGCCGTACTTTTTTAAGATAGCACAAGAAGAAATAAAAATAATTTATTCCTCCGAGTGAAAATCGAGTGAAATATTTAGTCTTCTTATCAATAGTATCCATTATCATAATTTTGAATTGAAAATAAAAAAAACATTTCTAATTCTATTTACGTTGCGTATACACACGCGTTGCTTCACAACCAATTGATTTAAGAAACTGTACAAGTTACGCATTGTTACACTCGAAGCCTTTCGTTCAATACCGCTTTGCATCGCTAATCGAGGATTAAAAATAAGACTAGGTTTGCTCTCTGTCTTTCTACGTATATTTTTTTAATATATATTTTTTAAAGAGAAGTGATACTATATAATGATGTACATTACAAATGGTAATAAAACTATTCCATTAGGGAACTCAACCAGAGCGAGGAAATTACGTTAATTTATTCCCTCAAGTGGGAACCGAAGCAAGAACCGTCGAGTTTACCGTCAGACGGTGTGCCGCTGCGCCACAAGGGTCTACATATAATCAAAAGCACAACTTCTCATCGAGTAGCCCAGTTTAAAGAACCGTGGCCAGTCGTGCGTACAATTTGCACTACTTGACAACCGACTTGTGATAGAGACGGTAGAAAGCCGAGGAAATTACAGTATTAATGTTTCGACATCATATTATACGAGTACTTTTTGATATGACAAAATTATAGATAGATATACCAATTAAATCTGAGTGGTTAGAAAAAGGAGAGCGGAGGGTTTTGGTATACGTTACATTTGATACTCACTCCTACTCTACAACGGTTGGGTTCTATCTCCACTTGGAAAAAATAATTATTTTTATTTCGCTTTCCCTTCCATTTAGAAGAATCAATTAGTTTCTAATTCAGGCAGAAAGTAAAGAACGCTAAAAAAACTGTATTCATTCAAAATTGTAATATACACGCCACTCTTATGTAGGCATATCGTAATAAATGTATGGCCGGTTCATATAACACTTGTTTCCGACAAATTATAATTTATTACGTAGTAATATTAAAGGAAGAGATGGAAGAGGCTATTTCCGTTGTTCCTTTAGGTAATATTGGCATGAGTTCCGTGTACATTTCACTGATATATTAAAATATCTTAGGAAAACTAGGGAGAAATATAGGGGTGTGTTTATACTAGGTCTCCTTTACATACTGAAAACTTAGAGCTGCTTTTTTTACTTATAATTCTTTTTCCGTTCTCTACAATCCGTCCAATTTTTGAAACATGGTATGTTGAGTTTTGTTACCACAGCGAGAAAAAGATAATTATTAATTCCCCCCATTGACAATGAAACCCACACCCACACACCGTCATTTACAATTATAAATACTATTTGCCTACTTAAAAAGTTATACGTAGCTATATTCAAAAAACCATTTATTCTACGAACAAGTACAATATATTTAAAACTGACATTTTTAAAGTCATGAACTCTTGTAAGCATATTTTAACCGATTAACAATACGCAATCAACGTGTCAATAAGGATAACGGTGCACCAAATCAATAGAGCTATAAAAGGCGATGGCTCATTTAGGCGTTGCTATCGCACGTATCGTACTCATTTTTGTAAGTGATTTAAATTATTATTTATATTTAAATTTAGTTCTAGATTTTTTGTGGGTTATGGGAAGACCTACTTGCCTTGGAGTTGAGTACTTGCTTTAGGACCTTAAGATGTGCTCATATTCCCGCTTCTGTAGAAATTTGAAGAAATTCTCTCTCCTTACTCCTCACTCCTCAACGGACCTATATCTTAGAACAGCATAATGTTCATTTAATGTACTTTTTTGCATAACTTTAAGAAAATATTAGCAAAAATGCCAAATTTCATACTCTCCGCACAATTTTCGTAAAAAGTTTTTACTTAAGGTATTCTTAAATAGATTACACGGAAGTCAAAGTATAATTTTATAGCACTTTGTAGTTAAAGCTAGCTTTAAGCCATATTACACAAGTGTTTTCAAGCTTAAAGGCACGATTAGTTCAAGCCCCCTGGTAGAGCAACCCGAACTTAGCCCTGTAAATGTTTAACATTTAAAACGATATTATCTCTGTTTGTAGTACAGTATAACTGTAATTTACATAAATTAAGATAGTTTGGGTGAGGTAACTGTTCACAATTTTATATAATATCTTTTTAATTGGATTAAATTTCGGATGTCCGCGGCGCAGTGTGACAGCGTCTGACTTTAAGTACAATGGGGATTCCCCGAATGGAGATTGAACAGTGTGTGTTAGCACTAGGTTACTTCTGCGTACCCTGCTATATGCGTGAAGTATTAAAAAACAAAGCTTACTCACTATAAATACTTTTAAAACAGGTATAAGGTCAAATATAATGTAAATAATTTTCTGAACCCGTCGTCTCGACTTCCAGCCCCAAGTATATACATTTATGTAAATGATCGTGAAAGTGATTAAAGACTTCCATCCTCCACACGGAGTACGGAGGACGGTGGAACAATCGCGTCTCCGTACCGTCGACATTTGCATAAATAGGGGGCGTCGTGGTCTACATCGATTATAGGTAGATAGTTTCACTATATTACTAGTGTCATTCATACTGGACTAGTTTTTATGAGTCGTATACTATAACAATTTTACTTTTTCCACTTTTCGCTCAATTTTCGAGACATTGCGTACATGGTATATGGCGTATTTTTATTAGAGAACTAATTGATAGTTCTCTAATAAAAATAAATATTCCTTAACTTGGAACTTGGAGTTGAACTCAGAATTACCAAACGTTACCGGATAGTTATGTTAAATTTGGCCACGCTCGTTTCACCATTGAAATTGTCAATAATTCTTGTCTTAACTTTACGGCCACAAAATCGTATTTTTTACACTTTTTGGCGCCAGAATGTAACCCCCCGCTGGGGTTTATCGCTCCAGCAACGTCCGATACAAAGTTTTATCGATTTGCATAATAATAATAACATATAAAGTGAGGCCTGTCGTGGCCAGGGGAATAAACGCGTAAACGCGACAGGTTGTGAGTTCGATTTCCACCCGAGGATATGAAATATTTAATATTTTCATTTCTTTGCTATAGTGTCCAGGAAAAGCGCGGCCTTGAGTTCCGCCACTCAACGCGTAATGCCTTCAGAATTCGGCGGAAAATGGGGAACAAAGCGTCTTAACATTAGGTTCCCTCTCTTTACCCTTCTGTGTGCGGGATTCAGCACAAAGCCCCATATCCTTCGATAAATCGATTATATACATGTATATTTTCAATTCGAACAATTAGTTCTTGAGATTAGTGTGTTCAAACAAACTAACAATCAAACTACACCCGAATAATATTAATATAAAAATATAATTTAGTAGGTATGTAAAAAACTGGACTTTCCATCAAAATATTTTTCTATAGTTTAAGCCAGGGTCAAATATACAGCCATAAAGTAAAAGAAACATGACTTACTTTAACAATAATATTTATTGAAGTGCTTATCAGGGCAATAAAGTCACTTGCTCCAAAAGTTTCACGGTGTGTATTCGATTTAAAAATCCCATCCCACTAATATTATAAATGTGTATGTTTGTTCTACTTTCATGCAAAAACTACTGAACGCATAGCATTTACATCAGAATAACACATAAGCTATAATTAATGTAAAAAAATGTAGTTTTATTTGTATATGTAAGACGACTGACTTTAAAGGCAATGGGCTGATGACTTGAGTCAATTGGAAAAATATTTTTGGATTATTATCATTTCAGGCATATAAAACTATAGGCAGTCCAGTTGGCTTAAGTTGTCCAGACTGACACTCCAACTTGCACAACATAGGTTGCACAATAACTGAAAAGAGAACATTTCTTTTACAGAAACTCAAAAATATTACATAAACCTCAACCATAACGAAGTAAATGCCAAAATAATGATTTAATACAGTTTTTTCCGTCAATTTAAAAGGTCGGCCGGCACCTTCAAAAGGTGGCAGACATGAATCAAAAACTGTTGAACACGACGTATGTATGTACGTATGGTACATAGTTACACGAAAACACGCACGAAAAAAGGACAAGATCATTTTTCATAACGGTCCAAGTCACTTGATTGATATTAATTATGGCGATAACGTGTGATATGAACGCGGCCAAATTATTTACTTCTTGTATTTCGTACGAGCAATAATTAGCTTGACAAGCATTGTCATATACTTGCACTGGTTTTTCAAAAAAAAAAAAAATACAATAATTATAAATGAAGAATAATGTATGACTTAAATGAAGTGGCCCAGAAAGATGACGACAAAATATAAGAAAATAAAAGAAACATCAGAAATTATTTTTAAAAAATGTCATTTTTGAACTATCGCTATTACCAGAGGATTGGCAGTTGGAAACTAGTGTTAAGTCATTTAGTCTTTATTGTGTGTAAAGTGGCGGAAGTCAACGCGGCAAAATGTAAGTAATTCATTCCCGATTCGAATCAGAATCGAACCCACAATCGTGACGTTTACAATAAGACGCTGTGCCGCTACACAACAAAGGTTTTAAGACAATACCAAGAAATTATACCGAAATTAAAGCTTTTGAAAGATAAGTGGCAACTCAAACACATGCCTATTAATATTTATTAAAAAACACTTCTTATATCTTAGAACAATATCCTAAAATCATAATACTGAAAAAAGTATATTAAGCGCCTCTACAAAATTTAAAGCTACGCAAATTAATTTTGTCTTCAAAGAGATATAGTAACAAACAAAATTGCCATACGATACGAGTGTAGAAAAAAAATCATCTATACAGGTAACAAGTATTAAAAACATATAATTTTAGTGCATTTCATACAAAATGAGTGCATACGCCTGCAAACTTTTGCCAACTCTTATAAATTTTACTTCCTTTTCCTACACTTCTGAAGTTGGCATGGAACCTACTCGCACCTGACCGGTCTTTTTCCAAATATTTTATTGGTTCCTAATTAAAAAAAAACTTTGTTAACTTAACTACAAGTGTGAAAAAAACTGATAACAATCATTCAATATAATCATAAAATAATAATAAATTTTGATTCTTCGAAACCAACACGCGTATGTTTTGTTATTTTTGCTAATGTCAATGTGACCTTACGTTTCTTGTTAAACTTATTTTGATGTAAAAAATAACGTTTTTTTGTGAACCAAGCGTATATTTATTATATTTTTTTTACTATAATTTATGATATTTTTAAACTATACAATATAATGATAAAAAATCAATGACAAACAAAGGCACGACGTATTTTAAACGAACTTATGTTAGTATACAGCTTCACGGTATAGAGGGGTAGATGCAGGGAACTTAGTGTTAACCTTAAGGCATTTTTGGGCCACTTTTACCAAAGCGAATATAATTTGGAAAATCGATATGCTTTTTCACTGTGTCACTACTAGATCGATCCGTTATAACATAAATGTTAGCATTAGTAAGTTAGTTGTCTAAATCTGAACGTCTGAGCAAATCGAAATCTATATACATCTATAGATATTTTTATTTTCTATAAATTTTTAGAAAATTGATCTCCATAAGCATTTGTAATTCAATCCAACAGTTTTTGAGATTACTGCATCCAAACAAACAAACAAAATAAAACTTCATTTTTATAATATTAGTATAAAAGTATGGATTGTTCGCTTGTATGTACCATACATTCAACAATACGTACAAATAATTGTGATAATAATCAACTTTTTGTTTTGAATTCGCATTCATTATGCAATCAACAATGTGTGGGTTCGATACAATCAGGTACATGTTTTTTGCCGTCCATCCATTATTTCATAAGAAGCTTAAAATACGCTTAGATTTTAAAATGATAATTTTTTTTATCATCCATTATAATCGATCGTCCTACGTTTGTAAATTGTTTTGTTTTTGTTTTATTAATAACAATTTTGTTTTCTTTTTTGTGTAATCAAAGTTTTAATTTTAAATTGATTTGTTTTGAAGCTGTACACAGCGATTAGTTTTGGGTTCAATCCCAAATGGGATAAATAATTATATAAGTTGCATTGAGTTCCACATCTCAAGAAGCGATATCTTTGGGAATGGGGAAGTGGAGTTTCTTACCACTATGTTCCTTCCGTATATTCTATTATGCAGAAAATATGTGATGCTGAAAAACATATTCTGAAATAAAGTGTACCTAAACATTAAAAAAGTACGTAACATTATTTTACCTTTGTTCTGTAGAGCGGATTGGAGAAGTCCCAGCCCGGCGCCACGAAGAGGTATCCGCATTTTGATATCTTTCTGCTGGCCTGAAAAGGAAATAAACAAATAAATATTTATATGTGTCTCTCATATTGCAATGACAAAATAAATTCTATCATTATTCGTCGTAAAATGCAAAGTAAAGCCAGTGCTTAAGCTTATTTGATAAAATTATTTTATACAAAATATTACATATATTTTAATAAAAAAATAAACAGTAAAAAAAACATATTTCTACATATCAAAAGATCACGTCGGTTCCCAATTCAGTTCAAAATCATAAAAGCTTTCTTCTCTACTAATATTTGGCAAGTCTATAATAAAAAACACCATTGACATATCATAAAGACATTAACAGTATATTCAAATTCTCATTGCGTTTGTCCAGTGGGCGTGTTCGTCTTGCCCAAACTATGGTAAGCATATGGCACTCGACGCCAGAGTAAACTTGGCCAATGAAAGTAAATAACAACCCACACTTTAAGTTGATATAGTGTTGATATTTATTTAGAGACTTAGAGTACATATGGGCGAACAGTTGTAAAGTTGGTCTGAAGCACTAGTTTCTTATATATCGTCAATGCCTTGGTTCATATAAGTAAATGTATAGAAATTCCTTATTAGAATAAAGTTTTATTTTGGGCTTTTTACTTAAAAAGTAAAATGGGAGTCAGTCGAAAAGTTGGCTGTCTGTTTTTTTGGCCTTCTGCCACCAGGCTATATCTAAAAACAAAATAAAATAAATAATTAAAGGGCTCTCATTTTTTGCAATTTTATGGATGTTACGGAACCCTTCGTGAACGAGTCCGACTCGCACTTTGCCGGTTTTTAATGTTTCAGTTTTACGCTTATCGAGTTGCCAGAGTAACACTGCTCCGGTCAGAATCGAACTCACAACGCTCGCGTTAACACTTTGACAGTCATGTGCTTTGCCACTAAGCCTAAAAAATACTAAACCAACATACAAGGGCCATATAAAATTAATAATAAATATTTTCATTATATTTATATTGAATACGTTATACACTCGCACAATGCCAGCATATACAAAAAATATATTTAAAAGACAGTGCCAATTTGAATACAAATAATAAAAGAGCCAAGTTATCATTACACGAAGTGACTGATGATGATAATTTCTCAAGTCTTTTTACATTTTTTGCCCATTTCGATAATTTTATGGTTATTTTTTGTCGATTTCTTTATCTTGAAGAAGATTCCTTGAAGGATTTCGACCTTATACCCTAATGCGAATTTCTTCGAGAAGTGGGTACATGTGTGTACGGTGATGTCACCTAAGGTCAGTCACCCTAAATTACATTACACAAGGTACAGTCGGGCTAATATTGATTTGGTTTATTTTTAAACTTGTTGTAGTCCGCAAATTAGTTGGTGTGGACTATAAAATGTAAATGGACTATAAAATGTAAGCCGCTATTTTCCGTTGTCTTGAAATTTAGTAAAAGTGCAGATGCAAGACCTGCACTTCCTAGTTAATTTCCAGACATGGCTTATTGAGCGGCGGTACCCAACGCCGCGCTTAGTCTTACTGTACTGGAGAATTTACATTTATTTTTCGATTAGAAGTCTATTAAACATTCCTTTTTTCCTTTTCTGTAACATACATAAGTATTAATAATATATAATTATGTAATTACTAGCCTTTTATGTATGTGCGGTCAAATGGAGTAAGCAATTCTTACTCCTTACACACGAAATGCTTTGTGTGGAGAGTGTGGAAGATAACTCTGACGACAGGTACAGTGGGTTACCTATGGCCTTCCTCGATATCGTTTATCCAAAAAAAAATATTTTTTCGCCAATAGTTCTGGAGATAAGCGCGTTTAACCAAACAAATTCTTCTGCTTTATAATATAAATACAGATTATATTTCTAATCGACTGTACAGTTGAACTTGACCGATCTTTCAGGTACAAAGGCCGTCGACACTTACGTACGTGTGTCATTCGATAATGTGAATTTAAGCGATCAAAGAAACATTCTTACGAGGAAAGCACCGTTTTAATGATAGGTTATGCAAAGAGACGCCTATAATTTCGACCATTGTTATAAGTAAATGGTATGCCGATATTTTTGTGGTGTTAAATGGCGCAAAATTTGTTTTTTTTTTGCTTGACGCCGTAGATAGCATGGTAGGCAAAGGAAACCTGGGAACTTAGTGTTAGGACATTTGGGTACTGCAATTTCCGTCCAATTCTAAAGACATTGCGTTGATAACAATTGTCCTAACACTAACTTCCCTATACCTACCCTACTCGGCGGAAAAAACCTAAAAGCCGTTCCTTTAAATGCCACTATCCCAACAGACCTAAGCCACAAATTCAGTAGCTTCCCTCCGAATATCTATGTCAGGGTCCCCAACCGGTCAGCGCGCGCGTACCGTTACCGCTATCAGAGGACAATACAAATTCTCTGCGTATCGAATCTGCTGCGCGTGAGGCTAGATGACTATCTACCGTGAGGGGCCATAACAAAGGGTAGTTTAGGTTATTTTAATGATAGATATATAGTTCTTTTTGGCTGTAGGCAAAGGGAACCTGGGAACTTAGTGTTAAGGCAATCCGTTTCTGCTAGACTCTTTTTTTCTTTTGTTCCCCTCTTTCCGCCGAATTCTGGAAGCAATGAGTGTTTGTTTAATGATGAAACTCAATGCTTTTCTTTGTCTCGTTACCAGAGCAAAGGTATATAAATAATAAATATGCCGTTTCCTCGAGTGGGAATCAAATCCACAAGCTGTAGCGTTTACAGTCCCATGCTTCTGACCTCCTCTTTATTCAATTTAAAATCTTAAATTTCTAGCTTCCCGTGTCTTCCACATATAGAAAAGTAGAGCAATTTAAACGTACTCTAACATCTCAAATCGCGCCGTCCAATGTCTCTAAAAATTGGGCAGTGCATATGGAACGGAGTGTCTTAAGACTAGTTCGCCTAAACTTACACCGCTACAATCAGCATCCAGAAGCAGTAAAACGGACAAACTAGAACAATAAAAGACAAACAAACACACATGACATTAGTACCCAATATAACTTTCTCAATAGTTTACGACCGCACTGTCACGCGGCTGTCCTAAAAACTGGACGTAAACCATTGATTTATGGCAATAGTTTGACTTTTGTGTGTGAATATGGAAAATGTTACAATGTTGTCGACAAAACTAGTTAAATATTAGGAAAATTGTTAGGATTTATTTGTGAGTGTGTGCGTATATGAGTGTAGGAAAATCTTTGTGTGGTAAACGGGCAAAGCATGGCGTTGACTTCTACCACTCAACACGTAATGCCTCGAGAATTCGGCGGAAAGTTGAGAACGGAAGTGTGTCAATGGGAACGTAGTGTCTTAACAATAATTTCCCTCAGCATACCTTGGTATGTGTTCCACTAAGCCACGACGACTTCGATTAAACGTAGATTTCATTTAAATGAATAGGTACGAAAATAGCTGAAATACAAAAATAATTAGAAATTACAAACAAACATACATTTTAATTTAAAACAAGTCTTACAACTTTTTTGCTTTAAAATAACTCGCAAGCACTAGGTGGCATTCGCACATACGATTCATAATACTAAAGTATCATAAATTTATAGTTGACATGCGTAAAATGCGCCGCCAGATTTGAATTAATGGTTATTCCTGGTGTCATATGAAGGAAGGCAATATGGATGATAGACGTTTAAACTATACACTATTGTTAGAAGGGTTAAATTTAACTTTAAAATTTTATAATATTTTTGAATTGGTTTTGAAATATATTTAACAAGAATAAGGACATTGAGACGCAGTGGAGCAACATCTGACTGTAAACACGTGGGTTGTAGATTCGATCTCCACTCGGGTGAATCGATTATTCTTTTTCTGATCGGGCGAAATAAAACTCGGCGTTTAGCTACGCCACTCCACACGTAATGTCTGGAATTCAGACGGAAAGCTCAGAACGGAGTGTCATAACATTAGGATCCCTCTGCTTACTGAGCTGTACGTGCGTATTATAAAACGTGATGCTAAAAAATTCACAACAAATAAAACAAAATAATAAGATAATACTTTTCTTTTCAAAGGTATATGAATCCACAGCCGTAGTGTTTAAAAATAATAGTAAAAACTGAGCCATGTTGACGTTTATAATAATTAAATCTTATAAAACACTTTGCGGTACATAAATAAAGATTTATGAGCTGCCATTTCGTAAATGATAGTGTACAAGCATGTATGTATGTACGTATGTGTCCTTAACTTTCTAATCTATAATGGATACTAAAACTAATTACTGATACTATAAATCAACTAGCACCTGATAGAAACGACAATTTTATGTAAGCTTATACTTGCATGGGGTTTTAAGGAGATATAAATTATTATTTGTGGCCGTCGGGGTGCAGTGGCACAGCGTCTCACTGTGAACGATGGTTGTAGGTTAAATTCCAGTTTTGGGATATTAGTATTATTTCATTTATCCACTCTGGATCAGAGAACAGCGTAGAGTTCCTCAACGCAACTCGGAAACTACAGAATGGAGTATCTTGACACTAGTTTCTTTAAAAAAAAAAGAATGAAGAGCGAAATAAAATGAGCAAGCCAGAGAGCAGCCTAATAAAAATTTATTAAGTATGTTGAACGAACAAACAAAATAAATTGTATATTATTTAAGATTCGGTTAGAAATTTTACATTGTACTTTTATATACCTAAAACCTATAGCAAGCAATGAAAAAAAATTGATTTAAAAATAAACATATAATAAAATAATATTTCCTCCACATTCACAAATTCCAAAATCGATTTTACACATAAAATCGATTGACAATCGAACAGTATCGACTACGACTTGCACTTTCGTCGCGATGCACGAGGCGCCGGTAAGTCTGCACGAGGTGGGTATCATTCATCGTGATGGCCTTAAACGGCGCGAGTGTTTGAGAAAGTTGGCCAGTTAGAAAAGCTCCTTAACGATTTGATAATCTTAGGCTTGATGGTCAAATAAATCTTTTGGTATACTTTATTATATAAATAATTTTAACTGCAATATAAATAATTAGTATGAGACTCTAATATAAAAAATTCTACTTTTCCGTTTTATTTTCTAAAAAAACCTCTTGTTAAGACTTCTTTCCCCATTTTTGAGGTATGCACGCAATACAATATAAAAAAAATTGTTACCAGCAATGAAAATATCCTTCCAACAACTGATACGTTCAAAATAAGATGCATCGCCTCTACCTCAGCCCCTATCTGAACAGATCCTACATAAAAAACTGATCCAAATCCCACGTATAATAAAATTTGCCTTGACAAGTTAGTTCATCACGTAATAAGCATACTACAATATTTTTTTTTAATAGACTTTACAAACGTCAAACAACGACAAGACAAACGGGCCGCTACAGAAAACTCACTCAGGCATTTATCACTTCATAATCATCATCGCATTAACTCTAATAGAGGTCTAAATTGACAACGATCAAAACGTTCAAGAGAAAAGTAAAACTAAACAAAAACAATAGAGCAAATTCATCGAACACAAAAGACAGTCGATATAATAGAAAAATCAACAGTCGCTTTCTAGAAGTGCCACAATGGTTACATGGAATGGTGGAGATGGCAAAAACGCGACAATGAATATAGATAGAATCGCTTTCGACAAACAGTCGATAAACGGTGAGCTATCAGAGATAGAGCTCGGAGAAAGGAGTTAATGATAGATAGACTGTTACATCGAAATCATGTAATCGAATGATACGAGTCGTGTTAATGGACGGTTTTGTAATTTCTATTTAATATTCGGAGACAAATTGAGGCCAAATGTAAAGGAAGGTTGCGGATTTGTGCCCCACTCGGAGCAATTTTTTTTTTTTATAGTTTGATAAAATGCAGCGTTGAGTTTCGTCACTAATGTTCCGAAAATTGGGCGGAAAATTAATGGAATATGTTATATATTACTGATTCATCAGATATTTCGTTGATGAATCATCAATAGTTTGAGTTGGAAGATTATTTACTTTTTTCACAAACTTAAAGTAGTGAGTGAAGCAATTTTGATTGTTATATATAAGGGAAATTCGTAATGTATTACTACGTAAAAATGTTTAAAACTAGTTAAAGTCATCTTATTATACTTGGAACTGACTGAACTAGAAAACTATAATTATAAGTTGAACTTTTTTTAACAAAATTATGAACACATTACAAATAAAAAATACTGCACAAACTTAAAAAAAATATCAAAAATATAAAAAAAACAAATAACCTACAACATATGGGCCAAATCTATCATCTAATTCAACTAAGAAGAGGTTACTAGCAAGACGACAGGCACCGGCGGGAGGTCGGCGCGGGCCAGTCACGGCAACGCTACCGGCACAATTATATTATCTAGATCACTCTCACTGAATCAAAAAGAATACCGAGACGTAAAGAAAGCAAAGTCAGGTGCGTTCCCATTTCACTTTCCAATAATTGAATGAAAGGCGAATTGCGACCCAAGTTCGAGAGCGTTAAGACTGCGTTTCTATAATCGATATTCGGACGGCTAACGTTTAATTATCGAGATATGCGAAAAACTTTTAGAGCCACTAATTGTGACTTTGATTTGATTGTATTAGAAAATTGCTGTTATAAAATAGAGAGTAGAGTTGGGAAAGTTCGTTGTTTTATTGAAAATGTTTAAACTTTTGGTTACATTATTAAAAAAAATTATTCAACCCATAATCATACCACTGAAAATAATTTTATTTTTACTTAAATGAAATGTTTTTTGTTCAGATTGCATTTTTTATACAAATCATCAAAATAAAAAGGCAGGAAGACAGTTAAAACATGGCTTTATGCAACAACTAATCATCAGAAGCACACACTTACTTTAATATCATTCAAAAAATGATCATCCAACTTTTGAAACTACTTAAAAAAAATGTCTACCATACATGTAAATAGAATAGAAGAATCGTATTAGTATAAGGAAAATATCAGAACAGTGTCCAAAGCGTCATAACTCCTAAACTCAAACAAAAACAAATAGACAAACTAAATATGTTCATTGCACTTTCTCAAAAACTAATACAACGACCGGTTACATTAGCGAAGCATTAATATACATAGTTCCCTGACATAAAATATTCATGTTGCTTTATCAAGATCATCTCATCTACAGATGAAGAGCGAGTAGGCAGGCTAGAGACGCGCCAGTACGTACTTAGTACGTGCTTAGTACCAATTGAGTTGTTTCAACTGTATTTTGACAGGTCATTTTTATTTCAATTTAGGCTAACATGTATGGATTGTTGTTTGTAGATGGAATAATTGAATTGCAGATAAGTTTTAATATTGATTCGTATTGGGAGTCGAAACTGCGGAAATTTTTCCAATAATAAAGTGTGAATGCCTACGTTAGCTTAAATCATCTAAGTCATAAATATATTTAATTTTCAATACTAAAACTAATAATTAAATCAAAAAATATGTTTGATTCTAAAGTAAGGCCGTCGTCTTATTAATCCATTAATATTATTCATTGATTTCATTTTCTCGCTCTGCTAACAAGACAAAGCGCGGTGTTAAGTAACGTCACTCAACACTCAATGTCTAGAAAATTAGTGGATATGTGGGAAACAGATTATGCACAAACCAAATAAGAACTTTACAATCAATTTATACTCGTATATAAATTATTTTCATATAAGTATATTTTTCAAAACATTACTTCATATACGCGTACGTCAGTAGGTACTGCTCTAGATTAATGCAATTGAGCGACCTCACCTTGTATACATCAAGGCCTAGGAAGCCCGACCGGGACGTAATTTAATTTTTACTTTGATGCCAGCCGGTCGACAGGTCTGACAATTTACTAGAATAATTAGATAAATATTTTATATATTTTTTAAGAAACTTAATAATATTTTTATATTTAGAGTGTTTAACCTAGCTTCCTGCTTATCCTCGTTTATATGGGATACAGCGTAAGGACTTACGAGAAAATAAAAATTAAATTAATTCCCCTCAGTGGGAACCGAATCCACATCCACACCCGTCACGTCTAATTCACTCGTCTGGTGTAGCAGTCGACAGTCTCAATTATTTATATAATTAATATACAAATTTTTATAAACGCATACCCAAGCAAAGTAAGTGTAGAGCCAATAGTTTCTAATATAATAATAGATGAATAAATCAGAATAAATCAATGCGTTGAATAGAGTTGTGCGCACCGTGACAGGCTGACGTGCTAGGGAAATATTTTGACATATCACCTTGAAGTGTTACATGGTTCAACTATGGTACTACGGTCAACGTTAGTGTCCTAGGCCTATTAAATATAATGCCATTATACATTCAATAAGGATATAAAATGGAGGAGATTCAAATTAGTTAATATGAATTTAAAATTTTATTTTTAACTAATTTTCGATCACAACATCGTCTAAAGTCCACGTTTATATTACGTAAATTGTTAAATAATTTACTTTTCCGGTACAGGACCAACTTTAGACATGTCAAATGACTTGGACAAGATCCACAAACCTCTCTAATCTCTACTTTCCGCAATAACTGGGATATTGCCCGTTGAATGAGTAAACACAACGCTGCCATTTGTCTTCAGACGCACTATAATATGTCTTAATTGTCAAATATATTTCAAAGTCTAACATATTTAAAATAAAAGCCTTCTTTTAATTCGTTCCCACAATCACTTTCAATGCTACAAAAAAATATCACACTAACCTCAAAATCATTGACGCGATCGATTTTCCAAGCGATTGTATGTAAATACATAAACGCGTCCAGTTTTCACACAACGAATGATAATAGAAATAGACTACAATAGGTTTTCACCAGTTTTCCACTGCCTGCCTTTCCACAATCGTCACTTTCTACGTCAATAGAAATTATCTTTTGCAATAACCGATCGATTATGAACTCTATATTGATTGTATAAGATTTAAATTGCGTCATTTGTTTGGAAATAATCAATTCTTCAACGTCAATTAATTATTGGAATTAGGATTTAAGTAACGTGTATTATAAGTATACATGATGAAAAGTTGGATGTTATTGATTTTAGAATTGGAGGGGATTTTAATAACTTAAACTCAAAGAAGATAATATTTGTTAAAAGCAATGGCCTTTATGTTATTTTACAATAAAAGTAATTTAGGACGTAGATAAAATATATATAATCTATAGCAAAATCCAAGAATTTGATGACAAGGACCCACTTTAGTAAATGAAATATTATATACATAATATTATTGCAATACGCCTAAAATGTACACAACACGAAGCAAATTCTTAGATTTCATAAAATTATCTTAAATTTAAAAACAATGAAAGTATAGTAATAATCTAAAATTTATAAGCCGAAACAAGCCGTTAATAAGGATACAGATCCTTGAGAAGTGGCAGATTTTTGATGTTATTAATCTCTATAGATATTGGCAAAATTTATCGACATCCCAATACAATCTTTACCTCACACTCACAGTTGATAAATAAAAGATAAAAACCACAGTGAAAGTGCAAAACACATAAGAATAACCATTAACATTAAGTAAAATCCCAAGATATAAAGTGTAAACTATCAATAAAAAGCAGCGAGAGATTAGAAACAGCCATGAAAACAAAAGTGAGGTATTCGAATATTACGTAATGTTACAAACATAACAAACGAGAGTCGGCGTGGGATAAATTGTTTAAGTAGGTGTGACGGATTCCAGCCTATTACAAGTTCTGGAGGTAACGATGATTGCCTTATAATCATAGGTTCCCGCTGTTTCTCACTCGCGTATTGCAGGGTTAGCTATCCCTGCAATACGCGGGATACATCAATAAAAATAATACTAGTAGACACGATGCTTGTGGGTTCATTTCTCCTTCGATAGGAATTACATTCATTTTCTCACCTAGAAAAAGCGCAGCGTTGTGTTCCGCTACTCAACACGCAATGTCTGGAAAATCTTTGGCTGTGCGTAGGGAGCACATTAGCATTAGGTTGCTTCTGCCTGCCCTGATGTATGTGGGATACAGCGGGAAGTTAAAAAGAATTATAATATATATTTTTTTCAAATCTTTGCTAATTTTTATCGTGCATTGCTTTATTTTAACAGACTGTTCTAAAATGAGCTGCTAAATACTTTTCTTTTGGTATAAGATTTTTTTGTATTTATTGTAAATAATCCTAACGAAAGTAATTTATTTAATATAATTTCGAATGAATAAAATTGTTATAATAAAGCAAACTTTAAACGAGGATTTCATGCCAGGGTGACAGTAACTTTCGTATTTTAACGTAAATTTCGTTAATTTACGAAAAGTTATAGAACTAGATTTTTTTTGTACTTATCGATTAGTATACGCCAACTTATTTATTTAAGAAACGCTTATTTTGTTGTATTATTAATTTATAAAAAATTAACATTGATTGTTTTTTTTTCTTTATTATCTCACAACCCTGTTTTCAACTCGTTCAACAGGTTAAGAGAGACAGGCTTTACACATACTATTGATTAGAAAAGGACGACGGAGGGAAAGATCAAGGATCTACACGGCTACGGACAGGAAAGACTTGTTTTTATGATGATTGAATGGCAGGTACATTATAACTACTGTTTTGTTGTTTTCTTCTTCACCTTTATTATCTAAAAAAATTAAGCTCTCATTGATGTTTTATAATTATACTGTCAAATTATCCATTCCAAGGAATATGTACCTGCCGGTTACGTTTAAGCGATCAAAACTAACCCAAAATCTTATAATTCTTACATATTTTCAAAAGAGAACGCGCCTCTGCTATTATCGCTCTAAATAGATGCAGCACGAGTAAGAATTTTAATGACACCCGATGTCTGGATGTAGTTTTTTAACAATAAATGGGAAGGTCCTTAGAATAAATAGTTCATAAAACTGCTATAAACTTTTAATTGTCGTCGTTAAGTAACATTAACTTGTATAAGCATTTATAGATAATATATACAAGAATTATTTCATCACTATCACCATTTTAGTATGTACTCAATCATGGTTTGACATTTGAATGGATTCGAATGAAATAATTTATAACGACGGCGTTTGCCATGTTCAATGTTCATGTCTGCGATTTAGGCGAAGGATTTAGGTTCCAACTCAAATAATGATGGTTTATTAAATTACAAACATTCCAGATAATATGGTCGAGTAGTGAATCGAACAATATTCAATAACTAAAAGATTAGAACAATAGTGGAGGTCGGAGTGATTTAACACTTTGCGCCCATATTCAGAACCTAACCAAACTCTCATCAAACTACCCTTGAAGTGTGTATCCTTTCCAATAAAAAAAGTAATCATCGAAATCTGTTGGCGTGATACTGGGTTATTCGTCCATTAGTCGCGTATATACTTAAAGCAAATATAAAAGTTATGTAATTTCCTCATGGATAACATAGTCAGAAATGGACTAAATGGGACCACACGGGTAGCATCAGCTGTCAAATAAAAAAAAACCATCACAATCGGTTCACCCAGTCAAAGTTCTGATATAACAAACAAGAAAAACAGTCGAATCTATAACCTACGAGTGCCTTTTACAGACGTCGGTACGTTCGCCTTTCCGCCCAAAATTCCAGATATTGCGTGTCTGAGAGCGGAACTTAGTATAATTATTATATTTAAATAACTTTTTCTGAAATTGGCTGGTGCTCTCTTTCGAAAATATGTAAGGATATTATAGGATTTCGGGTTATTTATATAATTATACCATAACTTTCACACTGATACTACTTATGCTACGTATGCTACTTCTACCTCAGTTTTACCTGTTCTAGATGCAGTTTCGTCGCATCCAACTCTACTAGTCCTATTATCAATTATGGCTCCACAAAAACCACCGGCTGAATGATTGTTTATTAAAGAAGTACGTGCCATTTGTTTCTACTTGTAGAGCATAATGACTAAAATTATTATTGGATCTTCTTTATGAATGTTACAAAAAACTATCAGGCCATCGCGGCACAGTAGTACGTAGTCTAATTGAACGCGATGTTTCTAGATTCAAATTCGGAGGAATAAATTTTCTTAATTTATTTTCATTTCCTCGAGCTGGAGTCGAAGGGTGATGTTGAACTACGCCACTCAACGCCCAATGTTTTGAATGCAAGAGCAAATAGCCAAACAAAACAAAAGAGTATATTAACATTTAGCTCTCACTATACCCTGTTATCCATAAAAAACGTGAACCTTTAGGTTTTTGTCCCTCTAAGACTAAATTAAAATTCCCAACATATAGCAAGTAAACAATCAACCACAGGCTTAGCACGAGACAATGGCAACGTCTTTAGCTTTGGTACGTGCCATCTATATATTTTTATAATATATTTATAAAAAAATGCGCGCTTTTCTCGACCACAGCTGGCGTCGATCTTTGGTGTGACATCTGCTGTATAACAAGTGCTCATCATTGTAGAAACTAGTTGTGAGACTTGAAGTAAGTAGATGTTTCACGTTTTGTTTACACTTATTATTTATGTTGTTTACTTTGACATATAATTTTTTCTTCTTCGAAATTACGACGTCCTGGTGACTCCATAATTATTTTTTTTGGTTCCATGAATTTGAAGAGTAGACTTTTTGACTTTGAGTATATTATTATATTTTTTTTCTAACTAGACGAGAATCTTAGACATTCAATTCCCACTCGGAGAAATGAGCTTTTTCCGTTTCCTAGCTCTGGGAAGAACACGGCGTTGAGCGCGCAATATCTCATATATTAGGTTCCGTCTAGAGATACAGCGTCACGTTAAAAAATAATAAATATATTATTATTTTTCAACTTAAAAATAATATATTTTTGACATTTATTATAACAGTAATGAAAAGAGGCAGAGATGACACAGTGATATGTCAAGCCAGTATTTTTTGAACTTATAATATATAGATCGATACATAGAATTTTTTAATATATTTTATGGCCAATACATAAAAAATATACGAAAAATCGAATATGTTATAATCACCGCTTGCTAAAACGTAAAAAAATTCATCGTCTTGAAAAAAACCAATTAAAATAAGGTTATTTCTGAAAGCGGTTATTATGAAACTTGGACCACTTACATGACTATTAATTGCTTCCACACACAAAAATACAAACCTGGCCTAGTATTTTTATTATACATTACACAATTACACAATCATAATTATTAAATGGCCATTTAAATTAATTATAATTAAAATAAAGTTAATTAAATAATATTGGAATCGAAAGTGATGTTTATAAAAGAGGTTTCTTATGTGTTACTTTATTATTTTTATTTTTATTTTGTTGAACTAATTTTGTTTTTATAAAAGTTGTTTTGTTTTATAATAAGTAAAATAAAAGAGCAGGGATTTTACTTTATGTTTCGTTTCGTCGAAATCGTACGTAGTTTATAATAAGACAAAGTATGAAAATAAAAGTGATTATGCTATAAATTCCGTTAGTTAGCTCGCGAACTAAGAACTCTTATTTATTATCATTTAGCAATGCAGGCGAAGCCGCAAGAGCTAGTGTAATGTGTCTTACATTATATTTTATGCAAAGAAATATATAGGCCATTCGCGGCCCATGGGCACAAGCGTGCGACTGTAAACGCCACAGGTTGTAGTTTCGATTCCCACTCGAGGAAATTAAATATTTTCCTCACTAAAAACATTATGAGTATTGTCAATGATTTACAGCCCAGAAACAAATCTAAGGATATATTACGAGGTCATATAAATGTTTATTGTGCCTGTAACTACATACTATATATAAAATGATGGACTGCAAAATTGAATTTGTGTCACATGAGTCAACGCAGCAACGGTTCGAAGAACGACTTATATTTAGTCTATATGGGTCAGGTTTGTGGGGCGTCGTATGGCACTGAATCAAGTACCTACGTGATAGCAATTGCAATTGATTTGAAAATATTATTGCCAATTGTTTTTTGTTATAATTAAAATTATATAGATACAAAAACACGCTTTTGTCGTCCAATGCTAGAGTACTATAAAAGTGGTCGGAGTTATAAATTATATAAGCCTAAACTCGAGTGGTGTATTAGTGATCGTTGAAGAATACCATAATATTATATCAACCTAAGCTCTGTATAATTGCCAATTTTCATGATGATTCAATCATTCAATCAATTAATTGAAGGTCGACCTAATATAACATACATACTATATATACTAAGTATTCGATATTAATGTCAGGTTATATTCAATTATTAATGAAGGCCAAACTGTGTTGCAATGACTGACATAAAATTATAATAAATAAAATTTAGTTAATAGTTAAAAAATATATAGTTTTGAGGCAGTTGTAACGCAGAAGCATATTGTTAGACTGTTAACGCAACGACTGTGAGTTCAATTCCTCTGAACAGACAAAGCGCGGCTTTAAATTTCGATAATTTGGCGGTAAGTGAACGCAGTGTTGCAGAGCTTATGCGGGAAAATGCGTGAAGTAACACAATAATATACACCTTCATAATATGGTTATTTTTCAGCTTCACGCTGTATCCCACAAACAATGTATTTTTTTATTTAAATATAAATGACAATTTATAAGTCATATTAAATGTGAAATAAAAAAAACGTCTCCAAGATGCTCGAGGTCAAACTCGTTACATACTTATCTGGCCTGTTCATCATTATTAAGTATAATTTATGAACCGTAAACCAGTGCAGGCTCTAAGTACGTCGACATTTACTAAAATAAACATTTTATACATAAAATTCATTAAACTGACCATCGCGACGCGTCTTAATAGGTTGAAATATGTTATACCTATTATGATAGGGAGTTCAAATCCGGTTTTAAAGATTTTCTTGGATCGTATAGTAAGTCAATAATTATAAACCAAAGATATAAGGAAATAGTAAAATTGTTAGTGCCATGGACTCTCAAGGAAGCGATGGTTAAACATTGTGATGACAGGACATGAGAACTTATGTACTAGCCGACGAGGACGTTGAAGAATGTGCAAAGTGGAGCAGATTCAGTCAGGAGACAGATCCTTACAATAAAACGCTGTAGAAAAAGGTTAAATGAAGGAGGAAAATGTTTTAAAGCTAAAAATACTTGTTTAAAATTAAACAAAATATTGATAATATATGTATGTATAGTAATTTATACAATTAACTAGTTGTCTTCGTAATTTACGTGGACTTTAAGCTATAAAATGTAAAATCTAATTTTTCCCGTTCCCGTAAAAATCCTACGAGTTTTTTAGTACTCCCCTCGATAACGAAGGAGTTTCTACGGAGTATTAACAAAAATCCTCCAAATGTGATTGCCTAAAATGTAAGAATACATTTAACTTAAAATGTAACAAAAATCTCACACAATAGAACTTTAATACTCTACTTCAAAACACAACTCTCTTTAGGTCAAGAAAATTTCCACGACGACAAACGCAAACAATAGAAACTGCACAGCAGGTACTTAGGTAGGTAGTACAGTGTTCGAAAACTCATAATTCTAGTTACGTCCTAAAGTCCAAAGGTATGAATGGGTACTACGTGACGATAGCACAACGAAGGTAGCCGTTACGAATTTTAAAGTAATAGAATAGAAAATTGAGGCCAGCCGTGGCCTCCTTCCCCACCCGAGGAAATGTTATTTTTATTTAATTTAATATTTATGGAAATATAAATTTAAATAAAAATTACACTCGAAACAAGAGCGAACAAAATGGTTCTTCGCTCTTGTTTCGAGTCATAGCGCAGCGATGAGCTCCGCTACTTAATACCCAATGCTTTTGAATGAATGAAATTCGGCGAGAAGTGGAGAATGGAATCTCTTAACAGTAGATTTTCCCTCTGCTTGCCCTGCTATGTGCGGGATACCTACAACGTGAAGGAGATGTATTTATTTTTTCGAATAGAAGAAATAGGCCTCAATTTTTACATGTCCACAGCTATTCGACTATGAAATCACATGTTGGAATGCTTGGCCCACTTAAGTACACGCTGTCGTTTCCGCGCCGTAAATAGTAGCTTATAACGGCGTTTCTCTATATATACTTATACTTAAGTTTAGATAATGTTATTAGGTTTTATCCTGGGCACTTTTATGGCGATGTAAGAATAAATTACTTATTTAAGTGGTTGTTAAATAAAGTAATTTTTGACGTGATAATTTGTTTTGGGTTCCAATTCCAGAATTTGGATTGCGTGCAATATATTTAAAAGCCCTTTTCTTCAGTGCTGTCAGGTTACATAAGGCCATCGTGGTGGTAGTAGGACATTGTCGAAATTATGTTTATAAATGTTCTGCTTCAAGCGGGATACCGCATACAGCGTGGAATGCAATGGGAACCTAGGAACCTAGTGTGAAAGCACTCAGTTCTCACTTTCCGTTTAAAATCCTGAGGCGTTGAGTGGCAGCTTTACTCGTTATCAGAGCGGGGAAATGAACATGTTATACATATTATATTCTTACATTTTTAACGGTCGAGAATAGTGACGTATCACTATTTATTGACACTACAAGTGGGTTTACTTAATATTTACATAAATATGAAGTAAGCGCCAGCTAACCGCAGGCGTCTGGACACTTAAACCTTACAAATTTTTAGTATGTATCCAATGTCGCGGCTTCTGTTTTACTATGCACAACATTTGCTTATTGAGAATTTAATGAATCACTCACCGATAAAGCTCATTTTTGTCGAAATATTCGTCATTTGTACCGGATATAACATTCTTGGAAGCTGTTCCAAGATGGTTCTTCAATATATGCGAATCGAAATTCATATAAAATTACAGGAAAATTATTTCAAAATATATCCAATTGTATAAAATACGCAGAAGTTATTATATAAACAGTTAAACCAGTATTAAATTTGAAAGCTGCGTAATGTACCTTAATAATAATAGGTCCAAGCATTTTGATCAACCACTCAGTTATTTTTAATACTCAATACAAAATAATATAACATAATAGGTACAATAATTTTTATTTCTATTCACTTATCAGCTAAACGCTGTATCCCGCATAAAGCACGCAGAGGGTACCTAGTGTTAGGACACTTTATTCCCTACTTTCCGAAAAAGTTTTCGAAGTAGTGGCGGAACTCAATACCGGCACAGTAATATGGAAATTATATTTTCATAGAACACTTTTTTATTAACAAATTGAATGGTACTATTGCTACATATTGTGCAACAAAAATATTTAACATATTGCATATTTTCTTTACTATTTAATATTTTTTCGATTAAAAACCAACCCAATGTCTTCCAACTAACATTACTAACTAAGTCAAATGGTGCATTCACGAAGAATGCGACGTGCAAAAACCTTGCAACATTTATAGCTGCAAAGAAGCATTTAAGGTGCGCCCTAAGCTTCTAAGAAGCTTGCGTATACGCATCCACCACTTACTCTATACTTAAAACAACCATAATTACTTGTTAAAATACCTTTATGGGACTATATACCTAAACAACTAAGACGTTTGAACTATTTTGCTCTGGTGAAATGTAATTAACAGGATCGTACAGTGTTTAGTAAAGCACGACAACTATTTGAGTAATGTTAAAGAAAAACCATCTTTAAAGTAATTAAAAATTATACTGACAACCGAGACGGTTGCGTAACCAGCGGTTGTGAGGAAAATGCGATATTATATAATTTATGTGTTAAAGTTTTTGCTTGGGAGCGGGTGATTGACCGAATTCCAAATGAAATGAAAACAACGCTGGGAAAGCATTCCGTTGCTTTTTTTTGGGAAATATACTTTTTTTAATCTAGATTTCTGATTAGGTAATGGTTTTTACGATTTTACTTTCAACTTAAATATTTATATGAAAATAATTCAGTCGACAAAATCCTGCATTTCCACGTAATTGCGACAAACGAAATCGAACTAACAACCGTCGCTCTTGACACCACACCCGTTATTTTACAATTCATTATATACTTTATGACTAAAGTCACACTTTCCTTTGCAAAAAGCCCATAATCTGCAGTCATTTATAAAATTTACGACTTAAAAAACAAATACTTGCGAGGTGGCAACCGATCAGTACACCTGATGTGGGGCACTGTGTGTTTAAATATAAGGAAACGCCTTACACCCAATGACTGATGCCTTACCTGTAAAAAATAAAGAAAAAATATTTTTAAAAAACTTGTCTTTTGGGCTTAATTTTAAGCTAAATTAGATTAAGCTCAAATATGAGAAAGCATATTATTTGTTTCACACGGGCTTTATGTACATACATACATCATACTTTCGCGTGTTTCCAGAAACAGATTGGTTTTGATTTGAGCAGTTTTGTGTAATTTTCTTTAAATATTTTTTTATGTCAACTCATTACAAATATTGAAAAAAAATACAAAAAATGTATGAAGTTAACATATGTTAAAGACATATTAATAATATTCAATCCGATTATAAATACCACTGTAGTCGTCGACGTAGGTTCGATCCGGATTTGGAATTATATTTAAATTATTTTTATTTTCCCACTTCTTTCGCCACTCAACAAAATTGGAGGACGATGATTTAATATTAGGTTCCCTCACCTACCCTAAAATGTAGATGAAATGAAGCTTTTTTATATGATAAAAGACAAAACGGTGATCGTTTATTCGATAATTCGGCAATAACACACATATATAACTAGTTTAAAATTGAAGAAATATTTCTTAGATAAGTTTAACATTGCAATTACATATTCGACTATAATTTAGTCCAACATTTAATTATATAATAAAAAAAACCGGAAATAAAATTATTTAATACATTGATTATGGAGAACGTGTGATTTACAAGCCAAAATATTTATTTCATTTCTACAGTTGTTGACGTAATCGATCTAGTTACATAAATAAAAATTTTACATATATGTACCGTCGTGGCCCAGTTCTGGATTCGATACCCGCTTATGGAAAGAACTATATTTAAATTATTTTTATTTTCCCATTTTAGTCTTTAAAGCGCTGTGTTGTCGTGTTACTTTCACACAATATTTCTTAGCTATGCGAAAAACAGAAAACCACCTAAATTAATTTTGCTTAAAGTAATGATGTAAATTGTTAATAAGCAAAATATTTTGTAACGTAGCTGAACTCAAACCCGGGATTTCCTCTTGGGATCCGTCCAAGCGTTCTAGGCTACTAATCTATAGGTTCACATACATGCTCTTACACCTTATTTTTGTTACTTTCTGCTGTACAGATTCTTATCTGAACTAATCAATATATCATTATTATTATTGGGCTGGGGAACGGAAGATCTTACCACTAAGTTCCCTCAGCCTACCGGCATACAGAGTGATTTTTTTATATATTATTAATATACATAGGTACATTATCATTTTAGGCATCAATGGGAAACTGTCACAATGTATTCTTGTTATTAGCGTATCTGGAAGGTAATTGAACACCGTACAAGTGGCGATTTATCAACTAAGCAGATATTGTTTCAGTTAAGCAATATTAAGCTGAGCGCTAACAAACTTGGTGATTTTATATAAACAACACAGAGAATAATAAATTAAATTAATCTTCAGACACACAGCAAGGTTCGGCAGAGGGATCCTAGTGTTAAAACACTCCGTTACTCATTTTCCGCTGAATTCCGGAAACACTGCGTGTTAATTAGCGGATCTCAATGTTACGATTTGCCTCGACACCAGAGCGAAGAAATGGAAATATAAATTTAAATAAATACTTCACTTCCTCAAGTGGGGATCGAACTCACAACCAGTTGCGTTTCCAGCCTCACTGACTGGTTGCTTTTAAAAAAATTGTAATATTAGAAAAGTACCTACTTCGACATCGAAAACAAAAGGCCAACTACATACTTAAAACCTACCAACCGGTACCTATAGTGTGAACGCAGCCTAACAAGTGTTTCATTAGAAGCGCAATACCATTCATTACCCGCTCGTATTACAGTATTACGACACAGAGACCAGTCAACATTGGGATCGCGGGATCTAATCTAAAAACCTCATCTCGGGCCAAAATGCTTGGCAAGCGTGCTTGCCACTGTGTGAGCAACAAATTGTTGATTACTTCATAATCTATCTATACTAATGTTTTAAGCTGAAGTGTTTGTTTGGTTGAACGCGTTGGTATTAGGAACTATTGGAACGATTTGAATTTTTATGTTGGTAGTTCATTTATCGGGGAAGAGTATATACTCGCTATTTTATACTATGTTAATCGTTTAATTATAAGAATTTGTAGGAGCGGCACTAGTATGAGACTATCAACATAGTGGTTGTAGGTTTGATATTCACTCTGGGCATTGAAATACTTATTTCCTCGGTCTGGTAACAAGCAAAAAGCGCAGAGTTGATTTCTGGCACTCAGCACCAGCGTCCAGATCAAGAAATGCTTTCAGAATTCGACGGAAATTCCAACGACGGAGTTACAAATCCCACTAGGTGCCCTTTGCCTATGGTTCTATGCACGGGTAACAACATGAAGATAAAAAAAATAGGACGTAACGTTTTATACCTATTGTCAGAGTTAACCATACAATTGTAATTATTTACATTTGATCTCAGAGGCTAGGCCGAATGTAAAAGCTAGTGTATAACAAAATTTTTTGGTTGTGTCCCTTTAAATTAAACTATTTCAACCCTTTAATAGCATATTAATATTCGATGGAGGAATTAGGAGTCGACCTGACCAGAGACTACTAAACTGTACCTACTGTACAAATAATATTTAAGTTACAAATGTTGTATAGGATTTTGGCAGAAAACAAGTATACAGTAATAATAATTATTAATATATACACAAAAAGAACGCATTAACGCCTCTCATCGTCTATATGTAAAACAAAAAAAAACGCACGTGGTATTTATCACTTTTTTACTGTGAATTAATTAGGTATGACGAGCTTAATCAATAATTAATATATGTCTTCTTATCATATTTTTTTTAAATGACGAATAGATGAATGAAACCTAGCAGTCAATAGATAATAAAAAAAATTAAATCTTAGATAAATAATAAAAGCCGCACAGCAACTCGTTTGACATTTGGAAATGTATTAATTATAGACTTTTTTTTTCAAGCATCTTTATAAGTTATAGGAAAATTTATATTATGTAATGGAATGTCGCTTCAACTTAACGTTTCCCGCGTAGCTGGGTAGTTAGGGGAAACCTCGTGTTAAGATATTACATTCTCAGTTTTCCGCCCAATGTTCGAGACATTGCGTAAAGAGTGATAGAACTTAAAGCCGCGCTTTGATTGAAGAGCGGGGCAATAAAAATATTATAAATATAATAATTTTCCCGAGTGGTTACAAAGGAATATCTTAAATAGAAAACGTATAAATATTTGACTTCCTGGAGGCGTGAGTTGGATCCCACGACCAGCTCGTTAACAGGCAGTCGCTTTACAGTGTGCTCTTGACACGCGTATCACATATAATGTAATTCGGTGTCACTTTTTAAATGCCACCCAGACCTGTTCACTGACCTATAGAGTTTTTAAACCAACCAAAAATAATTTCAATTCTTGATTGCAACATTGATTTTCGGTAATTTTGCCGTCTTATAGTATGTAATAATTTGCCGATCTCACGTCAAACACGTCCAGAAAACATTCGAGTCAACTACAGTTGTTTTAAAATTATAATGACTTCTTTAATGATACTAACTTATTTTTAATTTTACAATCAGTAGGAACCGAACCAGCGATCACCTATACGATAATTATCCAAGAGCTTCACAAACGTTATTGTAGAGTTTTCTCATATTCTCATTCCAAATGCTGTATTGTTACAAGATGAGCTCATAATCTTAATTTAATAAATATATTAAATAATAACTTAGTATAATAAAAAACTTAAATTTTTAATGTCAGTTAATTACCCAGGTAGCATACTGCATGTTACATCCAGAGCATCCAGCAGAGGATAGGTGAGTTTCTTGTTGTAACCATAGCGAATACATGAAAATTAATCATTACTCCGAATGGGAGTCGAATCTACAATCGCCACTGCGCTGCTGCGCCACAGTGGTATTTTAGTTTACTTTTAACTTAAAAATACAATTCTGATAATAACTTCCTGTTAACTCCTCGTGGGTCCAGGGGATACGCCAAGATATATCACCGGGGGCGGCGGGCGTGGCATCGCTAGCATTATTGTAGGCCAATTAAGACAAAAATTATCCTTAAGTTCCACGTAACATTCGCCCGCTTTCCATTCGTTAGTTAACCTTTCGCCCTAAGGGGAAATGTGCTTTATGACGTACTCGATGTGAATTAGTTTCGCTTGCAGGACTTCCTGTAAATCTTGCCAACGTTGACCTATTTCGATCGTAAAATTTAATTAGACGATAAATTGGGATAAATGAGGATAAAAACAGTAATACCTAATAGTATTTTAAAGTTAGTGAAATACGTAAGAAGAAGGTAGAGATAAGTATTTCTTTTCACTTCACACACTTCAATTTTTTGGAGAAGACTTAAGACGCTTACTTCATCATGAAATAACGGATTTGGTTTTACAAGACCAGAAAAGATAAATATTTAAGACATTCCTCAGAGTGCCGATTGAGCCGACAACTTTATCTTGAATTACTTTATCTTGCAAGATTTTAAATTTAGACTCGGCGTTATGTTCCGTTACTCAAACTCCGTTAAACACACAATGTCTCAAAAATTGGACGGAATTAGTGGGAGAACTGAGTGTTTTAACATAAGGTTCCCTCTACCTACTCTACCACGCGAAAGAAAGCGAGAAGCCCATTTTATTTTTTTACCACTTAGCCTATATTAGGACACGCCTTGAAACATCTCGCAGTATAATTAATTACTATTTACTGAGCCCATAATTTCCGACTGCCCATAAATTTGTTGTTCGTGTCGGTTTCTTAAGTTATTTTTTCATATATCTATACTAGCAAAGATATTTACTTTTACTTTCTACATTATATAACAACCTCCGAATGATTGATCGATGTGATTTAATAATATTGATATTAAGTCGTTGGTACATATGAACATACATATGTATATCTATATATAATTAGCCTAATAATATGCTAGATTTTATGAGACCAGTCGTGGTATGGGCACAAGCGTATGAATAACCGCGACAGGTTGTGAGTTCGATTCCCGATCGAAGAAAAGCATTATTAATAGTTTTCTTATTCGTTCTGGTGTTGAGGCAAAGCACTGCGTTGAGCTTCGCCACTCTACAAGTAAAGTCTCCAAAATTCGGCGGAAATTGGGAAACGGAAGTTTCTTAATTAAAACGGAGTGTCTTAACACTAGATTCCCAGGTTCCCTCTGTCTACTCTGCTGTGTGGGGGATACACCGTGAAGCTAAGAAAAAGTATATTTACAAGTTTTAACTCGACCAAACTTTCATGAATTTTATCTTATATCTTTGTTGCTCAATTAAATTTAAGTAAAAATTCAAGAAGTTGTTCAAGCATGTTCGTGAAAATTTATTTTGGAATTTCAGAAAAAAATGTTTGATTCAAAATGAAAATGTAAAATAAAGTTATTTTAAGAATTAAGTAGTTATTTAAATATTTTTTATGCAGCTTGCTTTTATATGTTGTGGTCTAAAACATATAGACATGTATATTACACCCTAAGAAAAAAACCTAAAGAAAAAAAAAGAATGAAAAGAAAAAAGAGTTAAAAAGTGGCGTCTGTAAACTGTAAACGCGGTTATATCCCAGACCTAACTTAGATTTACGACACTCCTTTCAATATCAAGATTCGCGAGTGGTGGCGGAAGTCAACTGGAGTAAGAAAATGAAGAAAATAATTTAAAATCTTCACGCTGTATCCCGCATTGCCTCGTTACAACAGCAAGGAAATGAAAAAATTAAACATTTCATTCCCCCAAATGGTAACCGAACCTACTACCGTCGCGTTTACAGTCGCACGTTCGTGCCCCTGTTACACGAAGACCTCTTTTAAAAAGCATTATATTTTATAAATGAAAAATTTCCACCATTTCTAAGTAGCGAACAGGTGGTCACGTGCGGTTACGTGGGCGGCGGGAGTCAGATGCTATCAGTGCCTAAAGTACCGTACACTCAACACTTATCTTACTTCAATCTAAAAATGGCATTAACTTATTTATATTGGGAAATATGTTATTTAGTATATTTTTATATATTATTCAAAAACTGTAAATAATACGATTTCTTCTATAAAAGTTTATCTTGGAAGCCAGTTCGGAAGTATTTTAAAGCAAAGTGTTCGAGCCAATGATTTCAAAGTGCTTACTAAATTAGTTTATTTGAATTATAATGGCAATGTTTTTTCCGCCAACTAAAACTGAATTATCTGAGCTATATATACTTTATCCATGAGGTGGAAAATGGAGTGTATTGACACTGGGTTATCTCAGTCTACCCTATCCTATGCCCTGCGCTAGGTAAAACAACTAAACGCGGACAGCGCGTGCGACGCGACGTACCACCATTACGTCACAATGTCCCGCTATTTCCATCGCACTACTAGAAAACATGATAGGAATTGTTATTACTGTTTTTGTTTAAGATATAAAAAAATGGCGGGCATGAAATATATGCATATATTTATGAATTAAGTAATAAATAGGCAGTCAAGACGGCAATGTCTAACAGTAAACACAATGGTTGAGGATTGACACGTGGACACTGGGAAACCTTCTCTGCTGTATTCGGGAAAAAAAAGGAAAAAAGAAATATTATTTTTATAGCCATCTAGTAGCACAGTTTATTAGTTAATGAACCCACTATATTCAGTAAGCCTATGCACGGATAGCACATATACGCTTCTACTGTGCCACAACTGTCGATGTCTACTATGTATTGTGATTTCATGTCATTGATGAAGTTTGCATATTTTTATAACTTTATTAATATAAAGTACAACGGGAAAAATTAAAAAACGTTTAAGAATTTTGTTATAGCTTTATAATGGCAGGCGGCGAAGAGTATTGAACATTAACTTGTTAAAATTTTTCAACGGTATTAAAGAGTCGGGTCCAGCCAAGTTCAATCATTTAAACGTTTTCTTAAAGTTCGTCTTCTCCCTCCCCTAATTTCACCCTAAGGAGTCATCATCAACCCGTATTTCGTCCATCGTACCATATAAGAGTTGCATCTCGGATAGCACGTGACTAAGCTTATCTCCAGCTTATTTTAAAACATCTAGTTACAAATATTATATTTAACAGTAAAGACTAAGCAAATATTATTAAAGAAATTTAAGGAAATTCATACCTATTGTTGACTTTCAAACCGCAAAAATGACAATGTAAAATTATAAGTAGGTACTACTGTAACCGCAGACAGATATAATAGAAATATTTTAAACATTTTTCATTTAATTTTGAAATGGCGGTGAAATCGTTATTACTTGTTTTTGAAAATACAGCTAATTTTCCCTGATGATGTAGCCTTTTAGGAATAAGGACGAATATTTGAGGTTACCTTGGCGCAGTAGACCGTTCGATCTATATTTATTTTATTTTTATTTCCTCACTCTAACATTTAGAGTAATTTTATGAATTGCGCCACTTAACACGCAATACATCGAAAATCCTGCAAAAAGTGAAGGTCGGAGTGTCTTAACACTAAGTTTCATCTGCTTACCCTGTTATATGAAAAGAAACGCGAAGCTGCTGAAGCTTCCATAGTTTAACTAAATAAGCAATAGAAGCAAAAATAACCTTACGTAAGATTCAGTACAATTTATATGAAGTCATTATTGCTATACATATGTTTGTGTCACATTATTAGAAGTCATCAAAATACACTCAACGGTGCATCAATAAAGTACGTGAAACGAACTAGTTTTACATACAACGGATTCGTTATTGCGCAATCTGCGAACGACAATATGTTTCGAAATAAGACAAATGTACCCATGCTACATAATGACGATCGTGGAAACGTAAGTAGAGCAATCATTGTCTTTAGTTAGGCCCATATAAAGTTAAGATTGGGTATTTAATAAGTTAATACAATTTAAGTTGGAATATTTGACGAGTTGAGTGAGGCCAATTTTTCGGAAAAGCAAAGAAAAAGAAATAATTAATATTAAAAAAAACTTTATGTTAAATACAATGGCCATAAGCATGCAAGCTGTGCAACGGCACCATCGACCACCAGTTTCAAACGAAGAAAACAAAAAACCCAAAATCTGTGCAATCGATCCTGACACAAAAAGTCGATATATCCACAAATCGATTACACTATCGATTAACTTGAAAATCTAAGAAATATCCTCGGAGAGCATCATTAATTTGTACTTATCACAACGCCACTCACAACTTGAAAGGTGATGCCGAATACAATGAACTTGCTAGTCATGAAAGGCCTAGGTTAGACGTGCAGAACAGCTATTGATCAATAAGAGAGTTGGCAAATTGATATAACATTTACTAGATGTGACGTTGTGTAAATCGATCTCGTAAATTATGTAAAAAAGATCGTATCTTACATATGCGCTTGACTGTGATGTCTAATGCAAGCTAAAAAAAATATTTAAGAAATGATACTGACTTGTAATACCTTTTACTAGAAAGATATAACACCAATAGGTAGGTATCTTTTCGTCTGGGACCATCAGACCACCAAAATGTAACATTTCTCCATAGTCTGATATACACAAGTGTATTTAACAAGAACCTCTTCCATCTTGTCAACACGTCGAACCTATGACCTGTCACGTTCATTCCAAAGCACTGCTTACCCATCGACATGACTGTGCATGCGCAGCGCTAATTGCGACTTCAGGTCAGGTTAACGGGGACCCAGCGTTACAAATGATATGGGACGCGTTAGCGGGATATGAGAGGAGTATGAAAATGCTTTATCATGATGAAAAGATCATTATTCATGATTCATAACTTATCAAATATGTCTTGGTATTTCAACAAGAGATGTAAAAACATGTGGTTGATTTACAATAATTTTAGTTGAGTTTTTTTTAATAATTTTGATACATATTAAATTATAAGCACAATATTTTTTGACACTATATACACACCCACAAATACACTAAGGCAGAGTTAGGACACTTCCTTCCCCACTTTGGCCCAAATTCCGAGATCCCTGCCTGCCCTGCTATACGGGAAAACAACTCAAAAGCACATTGATTATCTATCATATCAACAATTCCAATTTTCTCTCACAAATTAAACCTCCAGCTTCCTTATACCTTCCGTCATCTAAATTTGCAATAGCTCTGCAATTTTATTAACAAAAAGCGATCGTTATCTCATCAGTGTTACATCACGCCCAGGAAGTCGTCCGCTTAACCGGATTTCCCATAATATGATGGGACAAAAAAGTTGGCAAACAGTTATTTATAATGTGCAAGCTTCGGAAGTGTGTTAGATAACTTTTGTTGCGTAGCGGCTCTATGGGAACTCAACTCACATTCAATTTTGTATGTAATTATAAAATTACAATGTAATTTGTTGTTGTCTTTTACTTCGCTTGTTTGTAAGTGTCATTAGGTCACTGTTTTATAATGTTTTAAAGTGTTGTTAAAATATTTACAAAGTATCATACATATTTTTAATACAAAAGAATTAAAATTGATCCATACACAATCCATAGATTCAACATGTACGAATATCTTGCATTTCTCGCTCTAGTTAGGAGGCAAATCGAAGTGTCGAGTTTCGTCACTTAACACGCAAAGCCTCCAGAATTCGGCAGAAAGTGGGGAACGAAAACATCTTAATGGGAATGGAGTATATTAACACCAGGTTCCCCGGATCTTTCAGCCTACCCTTATACGTACGGGAAAAATCCAATAAAATTCGACCCCACGAACACCTGTCAACATCATCATGACAACGCTAATAACATTGTTTATGCCTACATAAATAACTGAAGTTATCCCCAATTAGTTCCAATTTGAAACGATGACTATATTTCAGCACGCGCGAAGGCACGTCCTTAATTAACGCCGATTATATTTAATGTAATCATTTTATAAGGGCTTGGACGCGCCACTTGCTTTTGTAGATTAATTTAATGCTTGACTTTTAAAAGATTTAATAACTTTTTGGGTTCCTTTGTTCTCCTAATATATAGCTAGGACTAGGATGTTTAAGGATATTGGACGGCAAAATTCAACGCAGCGGCTTCTCTTATAAGAATGGAGACAAAAATATTCCAAAAAAATCCTTTTCATGTGGTATAGGTTAATGGGATTTGAACCTAAAGCCTTTGCGAAGAATGCGACATCACCGCAATAGCGTCTTATAAATAATTAAAGATAATAAAAAATATAGTAAAGAGAACTGGTAACCTGAAGCTGAGAGAACTAGAACTTGGTAATCACTCCTCTGAAAGGGAACAGTACCCACAAGCATCGTGATATCCCACTTTAGCCCTATAGACCCTATTATAGCCCCTTATTCTTGCATATCAATTTTAAGTGTCATTATTGAAATACGAAATAAAATAATTGACCATTTAATTATATCATAATAAACCTAAATTATATTGATTAAGAAATTTCAGCAGATTAAACAGCCATTACTGAAATTGGCACTCATAAAATTTTTTGTTCAGGATTTCGAACAAGCGTTGTAGTTAATTGTGATCAGATAACATCACGTATTAATTATAATAAAACGGTCGTAGTTTCAAATACAGCGGTGGTTTACATCTTTCTATTATAATCTTAATTTAGGCTTCGCCCACTTATACTTATTGTTACATTATAGCCAAATTATGTTAAAAGTTTCCATAAATTGTAGCCTATGTGTTATTCACACGTATAAGCACGCACTCACGTATTCTTACTGTAAGCAAAAGCTAAATTTTCGGATCTCAAGTTGTATAAATGTCTTTTCTTATTTTGACGTCATATCTTGCACACAGCGGGATAGGAACTCAGAGTGTCAAAATAAATCGAAATCCACTTAACGTCATTCGAAAAAGAAGTAATGTGGGTGAAATTTTAGACGTTTCTTTGGTTAGATGTTCTTTTTTTTTCAAAACGCACGGAAGATTGAACACTTCGTGACTTTTTAAAATATACTTTTTTATTTTAATTTCGAGTTTTTGAACCTCCCTGAACAAGCCAAGTGTCGCCAGTGACCACCAATAATCCATACGTCCTTGTCAAGTTTAGTCGTAAATCTTACCAGATGAGTAAAACAGCATTTTAAATATTGAAAATATATATGTAAATGCTGTATACCTGGTACCTTTAATAACAAAATTCCGCAGTCTCGACTCGAGACTCTCGAGGTCTGCACTCATTCATTGTATTCAACGGAACGATATAATTAAACAGCCCTGATATAATTATGCATAACAAATAAGAACAATATAAAATACGAATGTCACGCAACAAGGTTGTCTTTATGAATATTAATGGAAATTGATTTACTGTGGGATGCCGTTGATAAACACAAAAGTACGGGCTATAAGGTCTCAAAAGTACATTCAAATTTAAAACAGTTTACTATCGTTTTGACATATTTTTTTCCCTAGCCTGAACCATCCCATTGTTGGGCAAAGGCCACTTCTTCCATTCTGGTCTATTTTGCGCTGTTGAGCACCAGTTAGGTTTATAATAGTCCAGCTCGTCCCGCCATCTCCGTTTTGGTCTACCAATTCTCCTTTTAGAGCTTGGGATCCATCTGGTAAAAGATTTCGCCCAAGACTCTTCAGGCAAGCGGCATACGTGTCCGGCCCAGTCCATGCTGAAATGGTTTTGACATACTAAAAAATAAAAAAGCAAAAAAAAGGCATAGGGCTCAGCGAATGCTATAAGTGCTGTAGAGCTACTTCTAAGGCATCTATGGATATTAAACACCTAACTTTTCATGATATCTCTGCAAATATTGACAATGTATTAAGAATAAAACCATTAAAAAGCAGAACGCTCTGCAGATAGAGTATTTACTAGCTCATATTATTAATTCTTCATTCAAGATTCTAGGGATCTTAGGGATGTGATGTCAGATATGTATGATGTGTTGATGTCAGAGATACAAGTTTTATATATATGTATATATTTCAAAGATCATAGATATCGATATAAAACATCGATATTAAATTATTACTAAGTCCGGGCAAGGTTAGGAGAACAGTAAACAATCCAAACGCATAAATGTCAGCCGCTAATGAAACTGAAGAGTGGAACAGCAAGTTAGTTACGACCACGTTAAAAATTATACAAACTTAAATATATTAAATCAATAAACAACCATAGCCATACATTTTTATGTAACAAACGTCGAATATTGGTTGTAAATAATTTCTTGGACGGAAAAAAGTAAGTATAAGTATATAAGTCCAACTCTAAATAGTTGTGGGTTCCATTTAATCGTCTTCAAATTTGGGTGGCAAGTGATGAACGGAGTGTGCTTACATTAGATGCTCTGCTATATGCGCTTTACAAGAAAAAATAAGATCTTCACACATTTTTTTATTAAACTGTCAATCATTAAATACGTTATATTGTTTTACTTTACATATATTTAAAATTTGTATGAAAAAAATCATATAATTTGTATGAAGCAAGTCAAAGTTAGAGTAACATTTGTTGCGGCGCGTGCGTTTTAAGTAGCAGCTCTCCACTTCACACTCTGAATGCTACGAGAGTGGTGCAAAGTTACACCCGGTGTCAACTGACATGCGCAGGTATTGTATTTATTTATATTACGAATATTATTTACTCTACTTTAATAAATAATCATATTTAAGTATGAAATAGAAAAATAGCTAATTACTTTTCCCTCTAAATGCCTACCTACCTACCCAAGGCTAAGACCGAGACACTCCGTTTCCCGCTTTCCATCGGATTTTCGGAAAAATTGCGTGTTGAGTGGCGGAACTCAATGCCTACCGCACTTGTTTTTGTCCCAGAGGAAAGATTATTAAATAAGGAAGATATTAAATACATTCGAGTGGAAATCGAATCCTCAGCCTGGCGGCTTGCTCCACAAAAGCCTCTTTCCGAAAAAATCGCTGAGAATTATAATAAGGTGAAGTTTTCAATCGGTATCTATACAAAACCTAAATCATCACTGTCTTAATAAATATACGATATTTAGATGTCATTCAATATTTCATAATTAAAAAGATTAAAATGCAAAGGAATAAATAGCATCTTACTGTAAATCATGGGTTGAGGGATGAGTTTCGGTAAAAGGAATTCAGGTCTAGAGTGGATATTGAAGAATTACTATTAAGATCTCCCAGTTTCTAAAAAAATTTAGGTACTAGTATGTAATAATCGCTTCAGCCTGTCACTGTCACCAGATGCACAGCAACACGAGCGCCACGGTCTAGTACTCAGTGATATTGTGTTACACGCAAACACTTTCTGTTAGATTATTTTTTCTGAATCCCGCAGACAGAAAAAAAGTGTTAAGACAGCACTGCGTGTTGAATGGCGGAACATAACGCCGCGCTTTGCCTCGACACCACAGCGAAGAAATGAAAATATTAAAAGCACAAGCTTACGACTGTAAACGCAACGGTTTTGGGTTCCCACGTTTCTGTTATGGTTTCTATGAAATATTTAAAACATATTTTTTGTTTTGGTTGTTTATTGACAATACTGGTTGTTTATTAATAGGTATCTTGAATTGAAGTGAAATCAGTTTACATATATGTTTTATTGTTTAGAACGTCCTTCTCTATAAAAAGCGTGACACTAAAATAACAAAACGGCAAATTTCTATAAGAATCACACAAAATATACTAAAATAGCTGTTATAATATATTAGAAGGAAAATTCTTAAAGACCAACGACCGAGATAACGATAGCAATTTAACGCGATAAATTCCAACAAATTATCAGTCATCCAAAAAAAGAAATCTATTATCGACTGTACTTAATTACAGTTTTATTGTATAAAAAAGCTTTCTTTCCACAATTCCAAGTATTTTATACCCAAATATGGAATCCGCGACTATCAATCAGTGAAGTATTCAGGTGACATCAAAATCAAAAAAGCATATAAAAATTGTTGACCACGAAGCCCGGGGGTCAATTAGATACGACGCGTCAAATTTTGATATAATCTTTAGAATCGATGGATGTGAACGTTCTACCCACGCCACGCGACGAAGACATGTGTTTGGATATTTATTTATGACTAGTCTTTATCTGCGGCTTCGCCCGCGTAATCAGATGGAAATAACTAAGGAGTTGTGTGATAACTCTGACCGTAGGTACATCAAAACGATTTATGTTACATCAAAACGATTTATGTTTCTAAGAAGACCTTTATAATTGAGGAGGGCTCCTCGATGGACTATTAAAACAAAAAGATTAGCGAGTTCAACCAAATAAAGTTTTCAGCTTTATAATATAAAAGCATGCGACTGTAAACGCGACAGTAATGTCTAAATGGAAACGCAGTGTCTTAACACTAGGTTACCTCTGCCTATCCTGCTATGAGGAGGATACAGCGTGAAGCTGTTATGATACCTACAATTATTCACATTATTATAAATTCAATCAAATTAATTTCCAAAGCTGACCAAAACTTTAATTACTCGCCTAAATGACGGCCGAAAATCGATTAAATTATATCGAAATCGAAATATTTTAATTATTTCTTTTCTATCACACTAACGTTATATTAGATATAAATTAAATGTTCCCTGGCAACGTAACGGTAGCGCAACACGCACGTTTTACATTTCTTATCACCCAATAACTTGTGGAGCGCCACTTGCTGTGAAAATTTATTAGAGCTATGAAATGGTTAGTACTGTACTGTGAATTAAAAAGTCGATTCGTGACTGGACTGTTTAAAAATCGACTACGATAGTTTTGGAACGGTTTAAAAAATGTTAAAAACAACATTAGTAAAAAAATATGTTTCTTAATCTCGATTTATTTGTTAGTTTAGTAGAAAAAATCTAACTGCACACTGTTTTTTAATAGTTAATCGGATTTTACAGCGACACCGGAAGGAGGAGATAGACTAGTCTTTCCTTAAGAAATCGTAAGCACCATGTGGCTGCATGTGGTTGGTTAGTATAACTTTGCGAACTTTATGACTATATTTCTAATATTTACACATCTAGGAAGAACGTTCATAAGCAGCGTCACTGGTTTAACAATTACAAGGAAACAAAGGAACGGTCATATGTACGTCCGTGCGTCCGTCCGAAGCAGTCGAGTAAAAAGAAAAATTATAATTAACATTTTCCTTTCAAAAGATCTGAACTCTCTTAGAAAATTCTAAAATACTTAGAGATATTTTTTTGAACTTCAACATACATATTTTATAGAGCAGATACATTAAAAAGTAAATGTATCTATAGCCTTTAGTTTAGAAAAAGAAACAGACCATGTGCCTGTAGTGTACATAAAATAATAATAAAAAACTTTATAGTTAAAATACTATATCGCTCATAACCTATCCTAAGATAAATCGTAGCATCCGGAACTTCTAACACACCTACATACATAAAAAAATAAAATATTTCAAACAAAAACAAAAACAAAAAATAAAACAAAAAAACAATAAATCGTATCATAAAAACACGTTCGATCGATCACGTCCAAATCGATTTTCTGCCGTCAACCGGTGCGAATGATTTATTCGATTTACACTCGCGCCTGCCGACTCGCTTTGAAGCATGAAACTATTACATTTATCCACCTTACTTATTATTTGTTTTATGATTATTGATCCATATTGTTATCGATGTAGCTGCATGCCAAGCATCACATACCACACGTAAGTATTAAAGGATAGGTTAGAAGGAAAGTAAGAGAAATATATATATATATATATTTTGCCAAAAGGCGAGCCGTAACGCAGAGCTACATTAGTGTGACTGTAAGTGCAGGCTGTGGATTCTATTTTCATTTGAGGATTAATGAAATGCTTAAAAAAATCATTTTCACCGATCTGGTAACGAGGCCACTCAACACGTAATGTCTTCAGAATTCGTCGGAAGGTGAGGAACGGAAGTGTCTTAATGGGAGCGCAGAGTATTAAGGCCAGGTTTCCAGATTCCTTCTGCTTACTCTACTTCTACTATGTGCGAGATATATTGTAAAATAAAAAAGAAAAAAATACAATTTACAGTTGACACATATATATCTAAGGAGAAAAAGGTCAAGATTTTTCCGTATCCTCATACTGTAGTGATGTACGTACGTATAAACATCTTCCGATCAAAAGATTCCAGAGATTGCAGAGCATCGATAAACATTATCGAATTAAGCGTCTCGAATTTATTGCTGAAGACAATCATTATCCGTTTACGATCGCTAATTTTGTGGACGATCGATTGTCGATATAAATATGTAGTTTGTGGAAAAAGACGATATTTAAGGCGGTTTGTTTTTGTAATAAATTGTTGAAAATAATAAGATATTTCAGTTATCTCAGATATAATAGGGGATTTACAACGTCTGTGGTTCAAAATTAACTTGGGTAAATATTATTTATTCTATACATATTTCCTTTCCAATATTAAAAAGCTAAGGGATGCCTGACTTGTACGCCCCAATCTCATTAACTACTGGTTCGAATGAAAAAAATATTTGTGTTGAATAGTCCATTTATCGAGGAATTTTATAGGCTATAATACAACGAGTCAATCGTTTCGATGTAACCCACTGTACTTGCGGTCACAGTTACCTCGGGCATTCAGAATATATTGAAAATACACAACTCTTAGTTAATTGTAGTTGACCACGAAGCCGCAGGTAAAGCTACTATATAATTTTTTACACGCTGGTATCTCGCACACAGCAGGATAGTCGTAGGAAACCAGGGAACCTAGTTTTCACTCCGTTCCCCATTTACACTTCTTTGGGAATTGCGTATTAAATGGCGGACCTCAATGCCTGGCTCTGCCTCAGTCGCAAAGCGAAAAATTTAAAATAAGTGGGAATCGAACCCACAGCCGTCGCGTTTACGTCGCTTGTGCTCCTACGCAACGACGATGTATATTATAGTTGTAACATACGTACGAAATTTCACATGTTGTTCACCATTGAAATTGAATGACATACCTGAAATCAAACAAAAACTAATAAATACTTGTGAAATATATAAAATTATAAATACCTATATTTTATTATCTATGTCATTTTAATATTCTGCGTATATACAGCCTACGGTGTTTTTGTACGTTTGTCAGAACGACCACTAAACTGTGGTCGGGAAGTGTGGTCGAAAACAATAAAATTTACCGTAATAGCGATCGTTGTACTTTAGTGGACAGAGATAAGGTTGCAACTTTAAATTCATTTATTTCTACTTGCCTATTTGACACTTCATAAATGATTGATGACAGTTTAAAAAGGCAGATTTTTCACTAAATTCCTTTTAAATTTTTTTTAGTTTCGTATAAGGAATGTAGCCCACCATCATCGCCTTTAAAAAACGATTGATATTTAGGTACATTATATCCTCATCTCATCAGCTCCTCAGCTGTGAACAGCTTGAACATTGCGTAAGTCACTTTTATAATAAAGTAAATAAAATGTTGTAATTATGTTGTTACTTGTTGCGAAACAAATCGTACGGTAACCTACAACCTTTACTTCAAAGCAGCAGGTCAAAGCTGTTAAATACACGAAATTATAGATAGCGGCATTTAAACAACGTTTAACAATTTTAAGTCTTTATAAGAAATAATTTAAGGTTATGATGAAGATCTTGTAAATAAAAAGAAACGCTATCAGGGCGCAGTAGGACAGCGTTCAAACTTCGAAAATGATGGCTGTGGGTTTGATCCCTAGATAAATTAAGGCGTTGCGTTCCTCCGCTTAGTATGCAATGTCTTGCATTAGGGTAAGAAGAAAGGATTGAGTGTAACAACGAAGGTGGAATATGAATCGAAGCTCGTCTTATCCAGTCAAACAATCAACTGAGCTATTATAACATCAACTAACTGCCTCAAACATGTCAAATACAGCCAATTCATAAAATACACAAAAAATGAAAATTAGCAAAATCACGACAAAAAAAACTGTTTTTAACATTATTAAGCCATTTCATTCAAAAAAAAAACGAAATAAGACAAAACACTTTAATTAATATAACCAGTAGTATTACACGCAATAACGTACCCACTACCTACTCGCATTAACATAAACCCAACGCATACGTTTAACTTTCACAAGCGACACATAAAGGTAGCGAGCTCATCTGGGACAGGCTGACAGCCAGAAGCCAAGAGCTGGTCAGGTGTAAAAACCTGCATAAGCGGACGGTACCGTTAAATTTGTTCTAACAGCTAGCCTCGACTCATTCACAAAAAGCGACGGCCAAATGGCGCACGCGCATCCGATGTGGTGACCAAAAATTTTGTTTTTTTTGTATTAATAAAGACAATTGTCAGTTTAATACTATTTAGCTAAGTTTTTGATGTGATTTAAAATAACTTCTAACCCCGGGAACCCGCTTTATAGGTACCTCATTTTGTTAATAGCTACAATCCACATAATGTATGCCTCATATAACAGAAGGAACGTAGTATTAAGACACTACGCTCCCATGTACTACCAAATTTTCATGACATTGCGCGTTGAGTGGTGTAGTCTAACGCTGCGCTTTGTACTGTTAAGAGCGAAGAAATTATTGTGAACCCACAAATTTTGGGTCAAAACTTTTGAATAAACTCTACTAAACACGGTAATGTCTTCAATATAAAAAAAAATGTCCCCAATTTTAAAAAATCCAAGCCACCCTACCGTAGCGATTTGCAAATGACACCGCGGAGTTTATCTCTTACATTAGTTAAGTTATCAAGCCAAGCGAACGACAATCGATTAACTTATAAAAAAAAAACATCATTTCTTGATAGGCGTGCTACTTATCGGCTAGAAACTACTTAAACATTGACAGAATGGACATATTTATTTAAATGATATTGAAAATGTTAATATTAATGTATGTTTAATTAATTAAATGTGTATAGGAAAGTTTTGATGGGTCAGATAGGCTATAACGGAAGCCGTATACCTATATGAAAGAGGTGTAATGGTAAAACCAAGATGTAAAAGATGTTATCATTTATGATAAGTAGGTAAGCAACGAGATAAAACGCGAAAGTGAGCCTATTTAAATGTTGCCATCTTAAAAACTCTTGTCGGTATATAAATAATTATTGTACTTGAGTAATTTGAGATATTGAGCGCTAAAATCAAAATATTTATTGGAAAAATTAAGAATTTTCGATTTATTTTAAATGTTCCCACACAAATTAATGTAATTTTATGGACTGTTTTATTATTTTTATTGGTTAAAAATCATGTGATTGGAATAGAGAAAGTAGCATATGACTATAATTATTGAAAAACTTAAACCAACTAAAAAAAACTAATTGCCAAGTCAAATAAAATGTACAGCAATATTAGAATACTTATGACTCAAATGATTATTCGAGTCATATGTGTATATAAAAAAAGTCTATGTTGGACATATTTAAGTTATATTTTTTTCGCACTTGGCAGGGTCGATAGAAAGATTCAGTATTAAGACATTCCGTCGCTCTTAGACCTCTTACAAAACTTAAACAGTTTGGGCATTAGTTCGTGCGGTAGTAATAGTACAGTTACATTATAATTTTTACACATTTTAAATATTATATTAATAACAATGTTTTGTAACATTTTCTAAACGACATTTCTCAAAAAACAATAAAACCTTGCACTAATCTGTATATGCGAGGATGCACTTGACTCAAATCTATTTCAATTATGACAAATAAGCTATAAGCACATTACAAACATTATCTTAAATAGCTGCAAATCACTAAATCCATCAACCCGTCATACCTAATACCTTCAAATTGATAACTCCTCTCGGCACAGCAACCGACAATTTTGTACAATAAATCATCGTCTCTTGCGCAAAAACTCACTTAATATTCAAATTTGAATCCACTAGCCCATTTCTTTTGGGGTCGAACTATTAATATGATAAAAACTTTTTTACTTGACACTATCCGAGCTGAGATCAAACTTAGATGTTCTAGTGTCCAACGTTTATTTGCAGCTTCACGTTTTTAACGCGTATATAAGAGTACTAAGACAGTCTGTGCGCTCTTTACTGTAATACTTATATGTATGACCCTACCACCTACCCTGCTATGTGCGGAAGACAGTAAAAGATACAATAATAAAAAAAACGAGCATCACGCTGTATCGCTCACACAGAAAGGTTGACAGACGGAACCTAGTGTTAAGACACTCCTTTCTCCATAACAATTAGTTGCAATAAACAAGTAATTCTTGTACAGACAAGCAACGCCACGACACACAACATAACTCAACCACTGAAACCCGTACAATAAATAGATTAGCTATAAAAACGCTATGTCATTATTATATAACTGTAATAGTAAGTAAACAAACTGTTCGACCAGACGTGGATTCAATTGAGAATGTGAAACAAAAAGCTGTTATCTCAACTTTAATACGATCTGGCTATCAATTATGTGGGGAGATAGACTATTAATGATTTCTGAAATTACTCGATTACGGTGTATAGACGGGTTGTGTATTTATTTTTTTGCGTGTGTTTGTTTGTGTGTATTGAAACATATAATTTCGGCTGAATTGGTAAAGTGATCGGATTAAGACCACATATAAACAAATGTAATATTAGTTAAATGCTAATAGATCTTTGAGTCCATAGACATCTTTTAGTAGATTTACTTATCTAAGACTACAAATCTTAGACCTGACCTACACTAAAATAACCCAAATAAGCCAGGCCTACGCAGATAGCAGATATCTCAAAGGTAACCTACACCTAAGGTCAATATGGCAAGTGAAGATCCTTATACGCACAACCGGTTGTAAAGTTCAACGATAATATGCAAAAAATACTATCGACTCGACTTTCAATAAGGACAACTTGTTTCCCCCTGGATATGCGTTTACTAAAAATGGATAATTGTTTTTTTTTATATTAATAATATTTTTCATACAATAATGTATTCAATATAAAATTTTGGATTGAAAAATATGATGGGCATTTATAATGGTAAAAAAATCTCATCACGCAAAATTAGTTCTCTCTCCTGCATATCTGGCTTGGCTGGTTTAATACCTTGGGTTCTACCACTATTATAAACAAACTCTTTAGACGATACAAAATAATTTAAAAGCAGCAGCTCTTACTACTGTCAGAAGTCAGTATCCCAGAAGACAGTATCTATGAGTTAGAGAGTATGTCAATAAATCAATATTGTAATTCAGCTTTAACAGTCGTTATTGGCAGAATCCTGTATAATTCTGATGACAGGTTTATCAACAATATTACCGCTGCAACTACTCGATAAGGCTAAGAGGTCAAATGATAGACGCTCCTTAGAAATAACTACTTATATCTATTCAAAGACACATGAAATCAATTGCAATAAACCTAATCAAATAAGAAAAATTGGTAGTATAAAATTCACCACGCTTCAAATATTGTACGAAAAGAGGGAAACGGAGTATCTTAACACTAAGGTTCATCTGCATACCCAGCTAAGAGAAAAACGCTTAAAGTTGGAAAAAAAGACAAATAGACCAAAAAAAATTAGAAAAAGTTGAACGGTATAAAGCAACGTTTTAATAGTCCAAAAAACGTTAATACCACATTTAACTTTAAAAGAATTTCTCATAAAAAAAATACTGACGGATATACTTCCTTTAGTATAATACTGCACAGTCTAAACAATACAGATATGACGTATCCACCCATTTACTGGTAGCAAGGACGTTCTGCCTCGATTCATTCAGATGATTTTGCTTAGGCTGCTTAAGTCTGTATAGGTTAATACACCTTGAAATGTACACAATGGAAAAGCGAAATTCATATCATTAAAAATTATTTAGAACTTGTCAATTTAATAAAAAAATAAATATTATTAATAAATAAGATCAAATACTCTTTTCTGATACTTCACATATAAAAACATCTTGTACAAACATAATTTATATTTAGGTGTGTAAAATTCGACATTTCGAACAAATATTTTGTAATGTTTATATGTATATCAATAACAGTAAATTTGTCATACGACTATAAGATATTGTAAAATTATTCAGTTATGTATAAATAATATCGATAGCATTCCATATATTCCACTCCGTATGAGACATCGTGAAAACTTGCTTAGCATTTGATTGACACACATTTAAACGATCGAACACACAAAGTTAGACCTTAGTTCATGGAAGATGTCCTTCTAACACAATGACTTAAGAGATATATTTATAAAATAGTCTTCACAAATATTACACAGAGAATTGTTTTCTAATGAAATTGAGAGGTATAACATAATTAACACCATTAAATTATGTTAGTTAAATTATCCATTGGAACATATTCATTGTATCACGAGCCTTACATTGCGTTATGTCGACCTTCGCTCATGCATGGCATCAGTTGCAAAAATCACACAACAAATGTATATTTGAACAAACGGTTTAAAAATAAAAATCAGCTTCAAGCTGTATCGGAAGTACAGACTGAATAATTTTCTTTTATTGGTTATGTAAGGTACTTCAAATCTTCACCGCCCTCAGTAGTTTGTTGGTTTTTAGACACCCAGTCGTAGGTGATAGAAGTCAATATCTGTTTTAACTTGAAACACTCAACGAAATCTTGAAATTCCAACGTTTCAACAGTGCCAGGATGGGCTCCAAAAAAACACTAAATTATTAAAATTATCGACTTTAAGTATGTTATCTTTGTAATTCCTAGTAATTTTATGGCAAGGCCGGTGACTTCCGAAAACAGATGGAGGTTGGCTGTAGCGGAAATAGGTTTCGAGGATATCATGTCAATAATTGACATTGATGAAAGTATTCATATATTTGTTTTAAATATATTTTTGTCTTTATAGTAAAAGATAAATTTATATTATTGAAAATTCAGATTCAAATCATAAATAGGAGAAAAAGAAAAGATTCCTCAAATTTACACAGTGTACTAAAGAAAGATTGATATGTTATACATTCTCTAGATTAATTTCAATTCTGATATTAACTTATTCAAGTTTACAAGACCTTAAATTAATGTTCTGAAGTTATTCATTCGCCGAAACTTCTTTTGGTGGAGTTGATTTAAATAACTAATTACTTGCGTACACAGTCCTTAGCAAACATCGCGGCGATACTGTCTGTACTTTTAATTCTCGGTTACAATGTTTTCCGGTCATTGATACTTTTAACCTTTACAGCTCTGATACGTCAGATCTCGTTTATCTTACGTACTTATAATATAAAATGTATATGCGTACAGTGGTATCAATGGAAAAAGTTAAAACAATCTTTAAGAAATTTTGACAAAACTAAATCAATACTTATATAGTAATTTTATAAAGCTGATGAAAATTGTTTGGTTGAACACGCTAAAATCTCAGGAACTCTTGTCTGTAATCTATATGTTACGTATATCTATATGTCACGTTAATTGTTTCGTTGTATTTGTAGCCCACTGTAGCTGCTGTCACAGTTATCTCGGGTTCTTAAAACGTGTCTCGTGTCATACAAAGTCATTAGTTATTTTCATTTATATGAATGCCATGCGGCGGTTGCGCTGGCAAAAGCTAGTATGATCTACTTAGGCAGTCCATAGACTCAAAATTTGTACGTTCATTTTGCAAATATGAACTTTCAATATAATATGTATGTATATACGGATTATTTAATTTATATTCATTAACATAATTCACTTTCTATTTACAGTACACACGCAAATACAAAATAAAAGCTTTTAAAAATGCTCAAAACTTTCATTTCAAAATTATTCCTGTATTATGAGTTTTAAATCAACAAGTAAGTCTTGTGACCCCAAAACAAATACAATATATAGCCATTTAAAAGGGGCCGTTTAAGTTTCTTCAATGCCTGCAAGAACTCGTACATTTAACTTGTACGGGTATTCGAAGACCGTGTTGTCACTTGTCAACAATGTTTTCCTGAATGTAAACGTCGGTAAATGTTTATTATGCGTGGCTTTGAATTTGAACCTACAAGCTTACGATGCGATCCATTCTATCAAACTAGAATACCTGTCGGATCTAACCGTTGAACACATTAGCGAAATACTTAATTTTAAAAGCACAACGTAAAGCTGTTTCCCGCATCAGCAGGGCAGGTTAAAATGTAGTGCCAAGGCATTCCGTTTTTAATATATGCTTAATTTTCAAGTTAAACTGATTGGCAGAATTCAACGGTGCGCTTTGTTTCCTAGAGCATACATAATTTAATTGTAACCATTCCCCAGTATATAATAATTTAATCAAAATCGAATCCTCAACCAATCAACGCGATAAGTGTGACACCGTCCACTACATCAGAACAACCTCTTATTAATTATCAAAACAGCTTTGGTGCTTTATGATACATCCTTATATGAAACAGTAATAATAATTAAGTATAGTTCCGTTGATTTAGACTTCTAGGTCACGATGTTTAAAAATTTAGTAACCAAATCCTTATTAAAAGTAAAAATACATCGATAGAAGGCAAATAACCATAACGAATAGCTTAACGGTTTCGCCACCGAGTTTTTCTATGAGCGTCGAAAACCTGTCACGTTGATAAAAAAAATGACCTACATATCGTGAACACAAATAAATAAAGGAATTTTACACCGATGCCAATAATTCGACGGACCGTTAGTCTATTGTACCTTCCTATACTTCCACTATGGATTAGGGCAGACGAACTATCTAAGATACGATGGGCTTTAATGAAGTTATGTAATCTTTCCATCAGTTAGACCGTCTAGCAGAATATTCTTGTTAATTTCTATTTTCTACTATAGAAAGATTATCATTATTAAACCTAAATAAGCTTTCATTATGGGGGATTTATCAAAATTTCAATTAAGATAACACATCGAGATATTGTTAGATATATAATTTATAGCCGAGCCTTCGTCCGCGGAACAATTAACGAAGGTATATTTAATTTGTTTGTTTCGTACAAATAATTTTATAATTATATGTATAATTGATAGAGCGTGTTGGCTTTCGGCCATCAGTACGCGCTTTTTATGGTGGGCAATAAAAATTCCTAAATAAAACCGTTAAACTGAACATTAGAGAAAACAATTTAAATGGTGCTGACACAAAAAACTGTAGCGAATTAACAATAGTGACACAACACTACATATTGACAGCTAACCAAATTGAATATACAGCCTTTTTTAGCGACTTCATAGAAAAAATAAATTAACGCTATCATGTCACAGTTAGAAAGTGACTAGACGGTATACAGGAAGGCTGTCGGTCTTTATTCTTTTTTTTTTTTGTTACACAAAACGCAAAATTAGGGGCCGCTATGTTTTTCTAAAATAGCGAAAAGTGGAGAAAACCTCGTCAAGTTTAGAAGATTCTCAACAAAAATGTAAGTTACATGGAGAAATTTTTAAGGTCATAGAAAAAGTAACCTGCTAAACAGTGTCGCTATTTCACCTCCGTCAAGAAAAAGGCCTCAACTGTCAGATTAGAATCAAAGCTTTTTTTAAACGACCAAATTAAATGCGTTGTCTCATTTGAAAAATTACTCATGAATATAAATGTTGGCAACACGTTCTTGTTTAATCGAAATTAGGAATCGATTTTAACTTTTCAATTTATACTTCGTTTAGCCTTTTTGGTTAAGATTTTGTTAATTTGATAACAGACCAAGATCAATCAGGAGGATTTATGTGGTATACAGTTAACCTTGTTTTCTTGAAATTGTAAATAACGATTATATTCCCAATGCTTTGATCCGAACGAATATATTAATCACACTAAACGGACTAAATGAATAACAAAATACAATTAAAGCGAACCGTTAAAATCGATTTGAATACATCCAATATAGCACGTAAAATATTGACATCACTAAATCTTTCCATATTACGGTTTTAAAATCAAATTGGCTTTGTAAAACGATAAAATATATAGCGTGTAACAGTTTAGGTCGTAGTTAATTAATGCTATTCTATAATAAAGCGTAAATAATGTACATTTAAAATTTAAATATAACCATTTCTTTTACGCTCCTCCCGCAAGTGAAAATTAATTAACTGGAGAAGCATCTATTAATTATATCAATGATTATATTTTTTTACCTAACAATTATAAATAATCTGTGTATCTATTAGCTTTTTTTACCACAGACCCTACAACAAAATATCGATAAACACAAGAAAATCGATTAAGCATACACATAGTACCAACAGTACAATTACAATCGAATTAGCCGCCCGCTATCTGATGAAGGCGATGGTCCGTTTCAATAGTACTTTCTCGATAGCCGACACGCGGTTATCGTTGACTATCAATAGCGTTTACAAATATTTCGACATAGCGATAGCAATCGGCGGCAAGTCGTTGGGCTGAAACAAGTTTATATTAATACTTTTGGCCACGACTCCGTTTACATATTTGGTATTTCGATACGATCTTTCGTAAAGCTTCATGATATTAATTACTTTTGGAATGCATTTCTTAAATGGGCGTAGTATGTTTTCTTTTAAATTATAATTGCTAGGTTGTATTGTGAGTTAAAATTGTTTTTATCGATTTGAAATGTTTGTCAGGATTTTTGAATTGCAAAGTTATTTTGGGTATGGTGTAGCAAAAAAGTAATGAAACTATGTGCTCCATTTCTCATTCTTCCGTTCGAATTTGAAACATGACATTTTGAACAGCAGAAATAGTAAGAAAATGATAATAACTATTTTCCCTATTACCATAATTTTTTCCATCAGGTGCTGTCTTATTGCGATACCATGGCCGATTTATAATTTAAACTTAATAGGCAAGCCTTGGTTTGAAACTTGTATTAATTAGTTCTAACACCAGCACCAAGTACGCTTGTACTGGTCTAAAAGGAATTTTAATAAACTATCTCTTCGCGTCTTTTTGATGAATAATAATTAAAATAATTTATGTCATCGTAAGATTTTAATTAAATCCATCGTCATCTCACATAGTGGACGTTAGAATATTTATTACCTTTCTAATGTTCATTATTATAGCTTAATTCTTTTTGTGGTTACGCAACGTATTACCCACGTTACCTATTTATTATTTATCATTGAGACCGTGATTGCAACTCGATGGTTGTGGGTTCCATTCCCACCTGACAGAATGAATTATTATTTATTAGTATTTATATTTCTCTGGCAAAACTCGTCTTTGAGCCCGCCACTCGACATACAATACCCTGAAAAATTTGGCGGAAAGTGGGTATCTCTGCATACTCTGATGTGTGCGAGATACAGCGTGATTTTTGATTTAATATTTTTTTGTAAATATTTTATCACCTTTTTCTAGGATAGCTAGCTAAATAACTAAATATTTTAGTCATGTTGCATCACAAACGCTTTGCCTTACTAGAAAGTTCTTGTGTGGATTTTAAAATGATTTGCTTAGCTTAATGGCCGCTTGAAACAACCAAGCTTTTACACCTTTGTACAATTTATTTGAAAAACATACATACAGGCGCTTAAACATAAGAAACAAAATAAAACATGTATCCATATACGTACTATAAAAAGATAGAAATATATGGTAATATAAGGCATCATGGCGTAATGGGCAGCGTCTGACTGTATACGCGAAGCTTGTTGATTCGATGCTTACTCGGCGCAGTGAATAAATTCTAATTTATTTTCGTTTCTCCATTCTCTGTTCTTTTATTATGGCGCTCCAAGCGTGCTTCTGTGTGCTCAGAGACGCCGTTGCGACGGCGGTCAAAGCGTGGCATTGGACGCCGCCAACTTAATATGCACTCTCGAAAATTGGACGAAAAGTGAAAAATGGATGACTTGACACTAGACCCGTAGACTCTTCGATTACCCTGTTTTAAGCGGGATGCGGCGTGAAACAAAAAAGAAAAACTAAAATAAACAAGTAAGTTATGTCAATACACTTTCGACTTCCAACCCGGAGATAAATAGGTAAAAGATGTAAACAAACATCAACACAAGCAAGTGCGAATACAAATTGAGCAAAACTTCCTTGGTGTTTGCTCACCGCACTTTGGATACGCAGGACCGAAGACCAAATAAAAATTAAAATATTTATGGGCTTTTCCTCATAACCTTCCAGTAACTGAGTGCTTCTTATTCTAAGGAGAAACCCATTTTATGCGACACTGGTTTACGATTTTTTTTTATGAATGTTTCTACAATAAAAAGGGTGGTTGATAATTATCGTGCATTCGGTAGCGCCGTCTTTATTTATTATTTTTAAAAGCATTTTGTCCATAGTTACTTTAGGTAAACATTTTTTTATTATTATTAAAATTAAGAAATAATCGTCTTAAATTACCAAAACCCATATATATAGATCGCCCTCAAAAGGGCATTTCAAGATCACGATGTTGGAGGATCGATCGAGCTGGGACTGATTTATAAATACCTTAGTTCATTGATGAATCACATCATCCAGACAAAACCAAAGCATATCAGTTGTCAAATGAGTGGTCAATAATGAGTAAGCGTCCTAGGGAAGTAAGGTGTCAATGGAAACGCCTTTGCTAGTAAGGTTCTTATTTTACAGGCGCATATTAATTTCCGAGGAATAGAATAATCCATTCTGACTCACATCACAAATATACAGTTATATTAGTTAAATATATGTATATATATAAAACTCTTCCATTACTGAGTCACTGACAGACAGAATATTTTGGCATATAGGGAAGCACTAAGGGGTGATTTCCCGAAATTATAATTTGAGATATGAACCAGACAAAATTTCAAGTTTTATAGTCCATAAAAACAAAGTTGCAAACTACTCGCTCATAGTGGAAGATATACTCGTATAAACTATAGTATACTTTTGGTTTGAACTATCAAAAGTAAGACAAAATTCTTACTGCCTGATAATTGCCTAATTATAAGGAAGAAAATATAGCTTTCAGAAACTCGATCCTTACACAATCGATCGAATGTTTACAACTCCCGCGTGAGTCTTCATATAACAGCGGAAGTACATGACCAAAATTATAATGTACATATCTAACATGTTCATTATTTAAATATGTAATCGCGTTTTATGTTAACCTAATAGCAGGTGTTAAAAGAGTATTTCGATTTAACATATTTTAGTAAGGTGTAATTTGTGGAGTAGGAGCACAAGCGACTGAAACGCGACAAGTTGTGGTTTATAAAGCAACGCACAGAATTGTCTCAACACTAGGTTCCCGGGTTCCCTCTGCTTAGGAGAGCTATTTCCGGGACAGCGTTAAGCTTAAAAAAATGTAAATTGTAAAACAAATATCAGTTCAGTATTCTACAAGTTAATTTAATTTTATACCCTACTAGCGGACGCAGCGTCGCCTGCTTATTAGTTAAATTCTAATATACCATAAACACGTGTTCAATAAAATATTTTTAAGAGTCTCAATTTCAAATTTTATAAAAATAAGTGGCGATATAAAGATTTTTCCATACTAACTTTCAACCCCTTATTTACACCCGTAGGGAATGAATTAAAATAAACATGTGTTCAATGATATATTTTTAAGAGTCTAAGTTTCGATTTTTTTAAAAATCGGTGGGAATTTAAAAAAAATTCTAAACAAACTTTCAACCCCTTATATGCACCCTTAGGGGTTGAATTCTAGAAAACGATGAAACACGTATTCAACTAAAAATGTAAATTTCAAAAATATAACTTTTAAAAATGTAAATTTCAAATGTTATAAAAATCGGTGCCGATTTAAAAAAAAATCATACAAACTCTCAACCCCTATTTCACTCCTTTAGGGTTAAACTTTTTAAAATTCCTTCTTAGTGGATGTCCAGATTACGAAAGTAAACATCTGTCTAAATTTCACGTTTCTATCATCAGCGGTTACAGCTGTGCGTGCGTCTTACCTCAGTCAGTGAGGACAAGTCCTTTTATATATATATAGATTAAGGCATACTTTTATTAACGTCACACTGCCCCGCATATAGCAGGGTAAGCAGAGGGAGCCTGGGAACAGAGTGTTAAGACATTCCCATTTTCCCACTTTATCACAAAAAATGCCCATAATTGGTACTTTCCACTATTTCATACCATAATACAGTATTTCAAAGCTAAAACCCCATAGATATATGGAACAAATAATCTTATTAGAGCAGTATTGCATCACCGTGGAAAATCCACGGCAGCCGGCGCTTACTGACATCACAGTAATGTCTAGGACATTAGACCATTAAATGCATTATGCTACCTGTTTTCTAATTGACCAAGAGTTTTATTTAAGAATAAAGCTTTTTGTCTATAATTTTGTTTTTACTCAAATGCCATTCTTAGAGTAATAGATAAACATGTATGTTAAGTATAGTATAATTTTAGAGTAAACAATCTAATTACGAGTGAACGAACTGACCAGAAATAGGAGCGAATAGTATAATAACTAATAATATAATTAAGAAGAAACAAATTATTAAGAAATTTCATCCTGTCTAATAATCGTTAATAGTCGCAGTATTCGCTGAGACATTGACACGTCGAGTGGTGGACTCCAACGCCGATACTAGTCTTAGAAGAATGGGAAAAGTAAAATAAATTAAGTTTAAAATACTTACTTAATTATATAGGAGTTTATGTTTCTTTTCATTAGGAAATCGAATCTTTTATTAAGGCGCTTAAAATTATAAATAATTAGAAAAATGAAGGAGAAAGTAGACTTAATCAGCTTTTAGCCAGAATTACGACCTCATAGACTAACTCGGTAGTATTCATACTTCATACATTGTTATACAAGTTTATTTTATTATTTTATACAATTATTTACACCTGCAGCTACAGGTGAGGAATGCTATTGAAATTGTTTGCAATTTTGCAATTAACAATTGTTAGCAATGTCAGTCAGTACCTATAGCATTTTATATATAGGCGGTATACAAAAAATATTTTTTCCTCACTTGCAAAACGCGGCGTTGAGTGCTGCCTCCCAACAATACTTTCGGCGGAGATTTACGCTGTATCCCGCACATAGCAGAGAAGGCAGAGGGAACCTAGTGTTAAGACACTCTGTTCCCAGTATGACACTTCCGTTGCCCACTTACCGTCAGAGTTTGAAGGCATTACATGTTTAGCGGCGAAACTCAACGACGTGAAAGGTTTTTTAAATCCATTAATTAACAACCAACGCTAACTACTACAAAATATTCATATAAAATCTCATGAATAAAATTAATTAGGTTCCATACTTTTATCTTTATCTAAAAAGGAAACATGACAAATGTCTGTCTCAGTTTTAATTACTTGTTTACTAATGACTGGTCAGCCGTAACGAAGATAAACTATATTAAAGGCTTAATAATATTTCGCAAGGATATAAAGAGGAAACTAAGTGGTTTTCACATTTCATTTTAGTATTGCAGACTAGCTTTTACCTTCGGCATCGCTTGCGTAGCCAAATAATTGAGAAAATATATGACAATGACACATTTTATGTGCTATTAACGTAATGAAATGTAGCTTATAGCTTTCCTCGATAAATGGACTATCCAACACAAAAGGAATATTTCAATTCGTATCACTTACTGAAACACAAAGAACCTTATTCGAAACATATTCTTTTTCTTAGACTCAAAAACAAGGGTGTCAGCTGTGCTAAAAAAATATCCACCCAAATATTTAAAAAAAAGCATAATGTATGTTTTCATAGTTATCAAAGAATAAAAAAAATCTTTAAGAAATCTACCACTTACATCTTCTATTTATTAGTTGTTATGACTTTCCTTATAATATATGTGTACATACAGATAAATATTATAAGAAAAACACATTTCTTATCAACGTATAAATGAAGCGCGAAATCAAGTCACCCGATCCACACAACATAGAATCAGGAATGGGTGATAGGCGATTATGCAAAACAGACCCAGCCCAGCGCTTAGGACCTGAGCTGGCAGCTAGGGACTTATAATTTAACGTGATAGCTTATAATTACTGGTCTCTTTAAGTCTTGGGTTCGATGAATAATAATAAGTTTTATTCATGAATGGATAAATAAAATAATCAATGCGTAATGTAAGTAAATTACGGAATTATAATATTTTTCTAATCATGGGTGGGTGTGAAATGTGAGTGAATGTTAAATATTACCTGGGTAAGAGGTAACCCAGAGTCGAGAAACTGCGTTCTTCGGCTTTCGAATTCGGGATTGCGTAGCTCAACGCCGGGGTTTGTGGAGTGGGAGAACCCACAACTACTGGTTCACCACTCAGACACGTTCTGTACGCTTTTTATGGATAAGACTTTCTTTCATGAAAATACTTTGACTTTAATAAAGTATTAATTAAACTTTTCACCAAGAATAAATATTATTTAGGCAAAAATTTCAAAAGACATCTGTTCGTTTCCAAGTCCCTACCTACTTATAAAAAGAAAATAAGTTACATTTTAAAATGCAAGGCTGATATCATATGCGCAGGTATTTTCTATTGTATTACCTATAAGAATTAAATAAACTTTTATATTATAATCATTCACATTGCACACACCGACACGTCCTGTCCCATACATCAATTTTACTTTCTCGTACTCATATTGAATGTGAATAGCTCGAGAACATTCCGAACCCACTTTTATCGTTTTACAAAGAAATAGATGGGGAGAACTTTCTAGAATTGGAGAAGTGCATTCCCACATTGATATTTAATTATTTTTCATAAAAGGCAATACGTGCATACATACCTATATAGGAGCGATACGGTCGATCGATAGTGTTACCCCAGTTGTAACGACTTTAAAGACAATTAGCGTCCGTTCAAGTGTTTTCCGTATTTTTTTGTAAATTTACGTTGGGCAGTGAGAAGATATTATTTTTTTTACTTCTTCCGTTATCCGCTCTTTTCTAACTTGAATTTTATGCTGTGAGCCCTTTAGCCGTAACGAAGACGGTACACTGTCCCTGAAAAATTGCAAGCACTACGTGACTGTTTGAGAGGATGTCGACAACCTGCGGAATTCGTACGGCCGTCGTTCGGGCTAGGTTTTCTTACTTAGCTTTCCGTTCATTTTAACTGGCGTAACTCAACGCCAAATCGACTAAATAGTAGGAACAATAATATATTTAAATATTAACATTCGCAAATTTCTCGAATAAATTTTACCATCAATATTCATATAAAACATACATTGTGTATTATGTACAACGTCCATTTACGTTCGTCTCGTATCGTAAGCGGAATATAAAAAGTAAATTCGCTATATAAAGCGTAGCCGGACGCCAACGTCTATATAAGTCGAGATGCGCAGGCGCATCTAACGGCGCTGCGTGACCTTCTATTAATTACCGTTCCTGCACCAGCCCTTGGAATTTCTTCCTCCGATACTGGTTTCACTCTTTACTTCGTTAATCTAGAAGATTGATTGTTGTATTGATTGAAATAGATATACATTTGAAGCTATTAACGATGGTATTATTATCTGTTGAGTAGTGCGGTGGAATGCAACCACTAAGATTAAAATGGAACTACTAAGGGAAAAAATGGAAACCACTATTAGTTCTAATAAGTCTAATTTTAGTTGAATTACGTAATTTCACAAAACACATGGAGAAGTTCTCAAGCTCTACCGATCTTGCTATATTTTTCATTAATACTCCGCGTCTGTTGTACAAAACATTACGTAATATAGCATAAAACCTTACTCAATAAATGGATCAGTAGTTCCTCAGATAAGCACGTCCAACGAACAAACTCATTAACTTTACAATATATTGGTATAGATTTATAGTAGATAGACAATGTATTGTTTTAAAGAAGAAATAAGAAATACTTAAAATTTACATATCAATTTCAACTTTAATGAAATAACTTTAGAAATAAAAAAAAAATTCTTGCAAACCTGCATCCTAGTATGTATATTCAACTAGTAAACACTAAACGTCTAGTAGATTATAAAAAACACTCGCCCACTCCCGTTCCACGCACTTGACCGCGCTGGACCGTGGACCGCTGGTCCGTTGCGTAATAAATAACAAGTAGCTGAACAAGTGGAGCGTCGAATCCTGGTACCGTTCATTTTACTACTCATTAAGTAGCCATTGGACAGTTAGGATATGTTTGCATGGATGTATGACGGTTGGAGGTTCGATTTCAATTCGGACCAATGTGTAAAACACACATTAATTTAGTTAAAAAAACGCGAAATGTGCCAAACGGAGTATCTTGGCTAGACCAATTGCGGTTTCAAGTTCCGTTATCCAGGCGGATACTGGACATTTGGACTATCTTAATATAACGGGAGATGTTTGTAAATTAGGTAACCTAATTTATTTCTCAGGTGTTTTACAGCTGGCTAGTTTTTGAGTGAGCACCTTGCATTCACAAAAACAAGTGACCGTTAAGTGAATGCTACAAATAGATGGAATATTCAACATTTTATTATGATACCGTAAATGTATATAGTATTGTTTTTTTTTTTCATTTAAATATGCATTGTTTTGAAATAACATAACANTAGTATTGTTTTTTTTTTTTTTTCATTTAAATATGCATTGTTTTGAAATAACACAACATTATTTTTAAGTTATGACCTCGGCTGACCTTCAAAAACACATACGATAGTGGATGGATGAGGGCCTCGGAGACCATGTACGATGGGGTTAATGATAGTGGACGTGGCGAAAGAGAATTGCAGAGACCGTAGCAGTTGGCGCTCCATACTCTCATACACAGTTCTGGGTAAAGCTTTAAGTATTAAATGTGTATTATAGAAAATTTATATAATACATTATTTAGTCAAATTAACATAAAGCGGTTTAAGAATAGATTTACACCTCTTTAACAAGAGTTATCTAGTACATTGCACAGCATCAGATCTCGCTCTTGTTATATTCTATTTATTATATTATTTGCAATTGCATCAGAAATTACAATATTTTCTACACACATGGCCAGTGTCGACGAACCGGCCACTTTAGCTAAATGAATTTTGGAATGCCACTTCTAAGAACAGCCGACAAGAAAGTAAGTAGTCACTCTCCTTAATAAATCACTAATTTACATTGAATCAAATATAACATACCAAATTTTGACGTACACCAAAGTTATAACAAAAAATGAGATTATATAAGACCCATACCTGTCATAATTATATCTCGATATGAGTATGTATTTTTTTATATAAGTTTGAAATAAATCATAGTTTTTTTATCTCAGATATGGACACAAGAGTTTTAGTTCATTTTAATAATATGGAAAAATTTACAAAGAACATTTCCCCAACTCGGAATTGAACCTACAGTGTTAACGGTGCACGGTGAGATCAAAAATAAATAAAACAAGAAAAAAAACCAGTAAATGTTGAAATATTCCACTCTACACAATTATACAACGGGTGTCATATATTATAGAGAAGTATGCGGAATTATTGTATTATTGCATTTGTCAATACCTAATAATACAGGCTAATGTCTAGATTCTAGTCTATATAGTGTTTAGTCTAGACCGCTAGTGCAGACAGTCTATAAAAACTCGCATCGTCGGTTATTATGACTAATTAATATAGGAATTTTAATATGATTTGTTTATATAACACATCCGAGTTCGAGTGCATTCATAATTATTACAAGTTAGAAATGTTTTGATGTACCTCTCTGCATTTCTTTTTTATTTATGTATAAACTGGGGGAGAATTAGTCATTCATATAAAAAAATAATAAATGGTACATATTACACCAATTTTCCTAACAAACAATAATGCACGCTGGGAGAGGAAGTCGTCGATTCAAGGTGTAAATGTAAAAGCGGTTGTTGCGAGTTCTATTCCCACTTCCACATTCTCAAATTCTCAAGAGTGGAAATCGAACCTTGTGCCCTTGGTGGCGCAAGACAGACCTACCTACCTACTATTATTAGCATATATATTCCAAATGCACTACACCAACGTCATTAAAAATATCGATTTGGGATTTAAAACAGTTTAGCCGTTGCAATAAACCTTCACTCATCATCCAACCACTCTCAGCAAACGAGATTAAACGCCCACACACAAATTGACAATATATACACACAGACACACACACACATCTAACTGTAACATGCCAAGTATTGATCTGTAGTACATCGCATAGAGCACCCAGACTCATAGGAAAACGTGAAAAGGATAATAAACCTTATTTTCTGTACATAAGGTGGAATTTAAAATATAATGTTTTTGATGGTATATACGGCAATAAGGCGAAAAAGTGACATCCGTCTGTTGCAACTGTCTAGCCAGAATAAATCTCTTAACTGTCTGGAAGTCTGGAATAAGTGCTGGTTATAAATGGAACCCATGTTTTCTAGGAGGAACTAAATTTTGGTATTCTTAATATTTAGTTGGTTTATACAATTTAATTATTATAGTTAAAATATTATTCTCGAAGAGGCTTTCAAGCATAGGTGTTATGGACAATTCTTTAAATAAAAATTTAAAAAAAACTGTCTACCTTGCTGTATGCGGGATACAGCCTGCAACTGACAATTATTTAAATTATGCAAAATTTAAAAAAAACCAAGATGCTATATTTATTAACTTCTGTAATATAGAGATAACAAAAGGATGACTTTTATTTTCTCATCAAAAGAGATCTCTTACAAAGCAATAAATGGGCAATAATGTGAAGAATTCGTTTTCAATCTGTCATAAAATCCAAGCTTAGATATACGAAGCGTATATATAATCGAGAAGATACATTGAAAGGGCGATTTTATTGCTGGTTTCAAATTAGATTTTTTTTTCTTTAAGTTCTAAGTCCAAAGTTTACTTATTTGAAAAAAAAACGTTATATTGTGTAACCTTAAACGTTTATTTAGATTTTTATAGTACTATAATTAGATTAAGCAATTCTTTTAATGTTATTCCCTCATTTGTAATCTAACTATGAATAACTGTTTCGCCATATTGCATATGTAGCATATTATTATAAATTAAATAAATTAAGGACAGTATGTCGTCAACTTATTAGGATTGAAACCAAAAACCGTTTCGTAGGATTTGTTATTTTATTAGACCTATATTTTAAAATAGCACGGTAGTAGCACCTTGCTAAGATGAGATAAGTAGTATTTTTTTGAGTATTTTGTGTCGGGGGTTCCAAAATTTTACCGAATTTAAATATCACCAAAAGCAATATCACATCTCAAAAAATTGTTTTCAAACAAATACAGGGACAAAAATATAAAGAAATTTAAATAATATCAAACGAAATCCAAGCATTTCTATATGAGTCACATGCACTTTGGCATTACGGCGTTTGACGGTGCGTCTGGACGCGGGTATTTCGGTAAGCGGGTCGGCGGGTTCATCGCCCGTCGCAGAGTTAAACGCTAGCACTATACTAAAATACTATTGCTGAACAAAAACTTTATTGAATATGGTTCTTAGTTCATTTGATGGATGTAGAAGTGGGAATGGATGTTTAAGTTCAGTATTATTGATGTTTCCTTATGTTAGTTTTGTAAGAGACGTAAAATTATGTATTATATCGATCATGTCAGACATTTCTGACTAGCACTACTTATATAGCGCAATATTTTTAAATGAAAATAATAAAACGACAAACATATACCAATATTACATACCAAGTATACAAAAATAACAAATATATAAAAATAAAGAACAAGTTTTCTTTTATGTAGAATAGATAAATATCATTTACATTTTAATCTTAAAGCCCTCATTATACATATATTGTTAAGCTTTTAGTGTAACACCGGCACATAAAGATGCGCGGGCGCAGGTGCATCACAGATAGATGGTAGTTAAAACGGAGAAAACTATAATTAGTGATGTGAGATGCTAATAAAAGAAATATTTCATGTAAAATTGTCTCGACAGTCTTGGAACATAAAAAAATATATAATAGATTTGTAACTTGATACTTTTTATTATTAAATTTCCAATTCCAATAAAATAACTACGAGTAAATGCAATATAGTCGATATGCATCCTTATTAGTCGTAGTAGTATTACTACGGAAATTTTATAATAAAAAGCCGTCGCAAAGCAGCGGTAAAGCATCTGTCTGTTAACACAATGGTTGTGTGTTCGATTCTCAGTCGGGAGAAAGGAGTGTCTCAGCACTAGGTTCCCTCTGCCTAAAAAAATGCTAGTATTTAACTACACCCACTATACTGATGACGACAACGTATACTATAATAAATGATCTAGTTGCCTGCTCCTCAGCTTACAAATTACCTTTATTAAGTTAGCGAGAAGCGAGTGAAGTCGAGGGAAGTCGATGATTCCTTCTGATATGCGATACGAGATATTTAGGAAGGACATATCCACATCCACGCCATTAAGTTGCAGACCAAACGGTACAACCTTACAAATAACATAAATAGCAACGGTTATACGGTGATACCTGTTTTAGTGAATGCCTCTACGGCCTTTGAATGGGGTAATTTTGCGTACGATAACTAGTAATAAGATTAAGTTAGTTAAGATTGTGCTCGCTTTATGGGTGTTGCTTATAAATGAAGTGGTTGTTTTTTTTTCTTTTTCAAAGTCAAAATCAAAATATCTTTATTCCATGAAAATGCTTAACATTACTTGGTCATGTCATGATTTTTATTTTGATACTTTTACTTTGATTATATAATAAATATTTATGTTTTATTTTTCTTGTACGAATAATCTACATTTTGCGGGTTTAAATTTGTATAAATAAATTAATGAAGCTTTAGCCTCCTAAAACAACTACTATTTTCATAATTCCGATTATTTTTACTAATCAGACTAAATAAACAGCTTATTAGCACATTTCTCCTATGGACAATTGAACCCAAACGCAAATATATACATGTACGATACGAATGTTTTCTATTCTAATTCATTAAAATTCAATATAAAATAAGAAACTTATATATACGTCTACGATATCATTTTTTCTCTATTTCAATATAATGCTATATGAAATAACAAATATATTATTTTTTTATTAGGACCAGACTAAAGCCAGTCTTTATTTCAGTCACACGCCAGTCATATCATGAAATATGAACATCTTATCTGAGCGAGATCAATCGTTCACTAAATATATAGAGTTATCAAATGACCGGTTAAGAGAATGTTTAAAATTTTACTATTTAATTTGACGTTAAATTAACCGATCTGTTGATGCGTTAAACTACTGGGCTGCAGCTGTTACTAGTTTATATTGACGCAATTTATATGTTTTTGATGGTTTATCCCTATTAGGCATATATTGTGGGCCCAGGGCACAAGCGTGCGACTACGTCAGGTTACGGTACTACGTACGGTTACGTAGGTTTGACTCCTTCTTGAGGAATTCAACCAAGCAATAGTAACACAATTCAGCGAATAGTGAGGAATGGAATTGTTTAAGACACTGCCGTTGCTGTTGAGAATGAAGTATCTTAACCACTCTTACCCTCTGTGCCTACCCTACTAAAAAAGTGACCTTTTAGTTTTGCAGTGACAGAAGTAGGTTCGATTTCTGAAAAATGTATTAAAAAAGGTTTGACTTGAGCATAAATTCTGCGTTAATTTGCACCCAAAACGTGTATATAAGCGAATAGTGGAAAACGAAAATTCTATTACTATCATTAGGTTTTCTGTGGAAACGAGAAGGAAAGAAATATTATTTTAGTCATCAATGAAAATAACAAAAATTGGGCAAGAATTTTCTTGGATTTCTAAATATGTAAATATGTAAATAATAATTTCTCATATAAAGTAATTACTGTTTTATTGATCCATAGTTTTTATTCAAATGGTACCGACTAATTAGGACCAGTTCTCTTTATCCTCATACAAATTCGCCTGTTTTTGAAGACGCATTTGTATGTAATATTATGTGACTTTTTATTATTCTAAAAATATACTTATATACCAAAAAAAATGACCCATTTGATGTGACAGGTTAATGTATATGAAATAATATATACAGCTATAAATCAGCATTTTTTAAGGAGATTAATCTTACTAAACTTAGCTAAGTTATAATGGAGTAAGCGGGGTGTCTTAACACTAGGTTCCTTCAGCCTACCGTGCTGTGTGAGACATACAGTGCAAAAGCTGATTTAATTTAGATTTCTTTAGCTGAGTTACCAAAAAAAATAATAATCATGATATTAATGAAAGAGAAAATAATAATGATATTTGGCTTATTGTACTAAAAATGTAAAGGAAAATCAATGATAATGAATATACTACTATCAACAACTGATCTATATTCACAAGTTTTATAAACAAACCTACCTTCGAGTATTTTTAGCTTTTACGATTTTACGTGATGCGCATAACTTGAGATTCTGAATGCAAATAAAACAAGACACTTTACTGGCACTAAGTTGCCCGCTTTTGAGAGATTCAGACATTTTATTATCTTACGATTGTTTTAGCATCAGTTATTACGTGGAAATTGCAAGCTTTGTAACTTAGAACGTGGATTATGAAGTGTTAAAATGCAAAAAATTTTATATAAGTCTATTTTGTAGAACAGTTAGTGTTGTATGAATGTCTGGCTTGAAATATAGAATGTTTTTTTAAAGCCAATTTAGGTAAAGGATAAAATTAAATCTATCATACGAATATATGTAATAGAATATGTAGTTTATTTCTATTTAATGTAAAGTTAAGCTAATATATTTATTTCCCAAGTTTACTTCTTAAAAATTATAAAAAAGTCATCCTCTTTTTAACACATTACCACTCTTGAAAGCCCTTAAAATAGACAAAGAAATCATACTTCATTACTCGCTCACTCTCTAACCCCCAATAAGGGAATAGCAAAATAATTACAACGAAAATTATCTACAATCTGTAATAGAACTGGTAACAAGCCAGCATCTCGACTATCTAGATAAGACAGGATGCTGGTGACAGAGTTAATTTGCAATTATAAAGAGAAATACAGCCATTAATACGTTGGTACCGCCGTAAAACGGTGGTTGTGAACGCCAGGTTATCGATTACGCGTCGAATTAAATAGATCACGCGAATGAAGTTGTTTGAATATCTTTTTGCTTTTTGCCAATGAGAATGACAGGTAATAGCGCCAGGTATGTGGAGGGTGGTGGAGTCAGGCAGGTTAATGGGCAGTGTAATTTAAATAAGCTGTGTTATTGAAGTAAGTGGGGGGCGGTTTAGTAATAATATACATTTTATTATGGTTGTTTTTTTTGGGGAATGGGAAAATAGAACGTAAGTTGTAAGTTGTTGATTTTATTAAAGTGGGTAACTCTACGTTTTTATATTATAGCGAAAAGATTATATACGTTTTTAATAAAAAAAGTATTCTAGATCTTTTCTAATAATGTGTACAAAGTTTCATCATAATCGGTTGAGTCGTTTGGCGTGAAAGCGTAACCAACAAACTTATATTCACATTTATAATATTCGAATGCTGTGGAAATTCTTATTATCATGTGTTATTGGCCAATTAAAATTAAATGTTTTCGCCAATTGAAGAATAACTATACTTTCATCTCAACGATTTTGAACATTAAACGAAAATTGATACAATCGAAATCTCTCCAAAATCCTAATTAAAACTGAAATAATAGTTAAAATTTAAAATATATATTTTTCAAATGCGAAATTTGAACACACTACCATCGCTTCCAACTACGGCGCTGATACTTACAACTTCCTCAATAAAAATAAAAAAATATGAAACACAGCCATTTTAGTGTCAACAAACATTACGCTTATTCAAATACAAATTCTAAGGTTAGATCTTTAAATAGCCTGAGTTATAAAATTTTACAGCCTCGAGCGATCTAGGTCTTAGAAACCTAAACAGTTATCGTTAAAAAGCTACCGTTTGATGACAAACATACATACATATATCTGTATATTAATAGCATTTAAAATGAGGTTATGTTTTTTCATACGATAAGAAGAATATTAAAACACACTTATTTACTATTATTTATTACATATATAACTATCATTAGAGAGCCTCGTGGTGCGGCGTCATAGTGTCTGTAAACGCAACGGTTATGGGTTCTATTCACTCAACACGCAAATAGCAGTACGCAGTACTAATAATGTCAATGTCAGTTTAAATTCAAATGTCGATTCCTATAATATCAGTCTCGATTATAAAAATCGATAGTTTATAAACTTTAATGATACTAATTACGTATTATTTATATAATATTCTATCTTACATAATATATAAATAAATATAAGTTTAAAATTGTATAATGTTAGAAGAAGATTTATCGCAAATAACTTTGCCAACCAGGCAGCGTCCCAAGACGGAATAGGTTATATTTTACTATGACATTCGCTGGCATAGAATGGTAGAACTATTGAAATTACGTATCAAAGTATATTATCTAAATATATATTTTATTATATTTTTTCCTATAGAGAAATATTGTGATATAAACGAGTAAAGCCGGGCTAAATATCTAGTCTTTGCTTAGTTCGTTTTCCACCGATGTACATTTAAATATTTTAAAACTTAGCAACTCAAATGATTTTAATGCGATTTTCACTAATAGACATACTAATTCACGAGGAAGGTATGTAGTTATTAACGCACGAAGCCGCAAGCGGGACACTAGTATTACATAAACTACAGTTACTCTAAATGTCAATCCACATGAAGTGCGTCTGTTCGTTTACAACTAAAACAGTTTTTAACATGAGGCCGTGACCGCTATTCGATTCGTGCTCGGCGATGTCACGAACCAAGATTTATTTACATTTTAATTAAAAATACGTTGGAATATCACAACAATTACTAAATTACTATCTGTAAAACCTATTTTCTTTAATTATTTGTACTAACCACCATTGCGTTAATGTTAATTTGTAATTTTAGACATCGTTTAGTTCTTTTTCAAGTAAGTTATCTTAAAAGTAACCTGTATAACTATTATGCATGTTTTTTCCATAAAAAAAAAGAAAAATTAGAGCATTTTGATAGTTTTTGCTTGCTAAATAAACATTTATCGATCGATATATTTTTTTTACAAAACAAAAGTAAAAAAGATAAACAGACACATTTAGAAGAATTTAGAAATATAACCAAACTTTGGTATAGTTACGATATACCTTCTAACCTTCCATCTCTCCACAATAACTTATTACTTATCTACCATTATAGCATCTTGGCCACGATATAACGTAAAATCTTAGAAATAAATCGTAAGGAAAGTGAAGGTGCCGCACCTGTAGCTGTGACCGGTCGGCTACACTTTTCGTTGGGTCACTGTGGCGATAGAACCGTTACAATTTTTTGATATGGCATCCCAACTTACAAATTTATAAATATTAATATTAAAATTGATGTTTTAATCAATTTTTTAATAAATATATATTTTAGTAGGTTGTACTGACCTAATAACCTCTTGGCATAGTATACGTAACTAATATAGCAAAGGGTAATAGGAAGTTCAATTCCGTTTTTTGTTAACTTTATACAGTTACTTAGTGTTAATAGTGGTGTGTTACTAGATTTAAATGAACACACACAAACACAGCACATTATTTTTAAAAATAAAAAAAAGTCTACAAAACAGAATTTTTGTTTATGATTGAATTTCGTATTCCATTTTTAAACTACATACGTATTTCTTTCTCCAAATGTCAAAACGACAGCCATTTTTTCCAGCGCCCATTTAACATTTTGGAGGGACAGAACAATGCTGTATGAAGAACGCGTCGACCAAAGTAGACTTTGTATGAAAAAAATAAAAGATTTTTTTATAAACTACACAGTTGTACCGACATGATTGAGTAATACATATGAATTATTTACAGTGTGATAATTTCCCGGTCGGCCTTTTTAGGCGTTTCGCGGCGGGTCCGCGTACTGTTGAAATATACGACGTTTACGAAATATATTTCAAGGTATGGTGGCGTAGTTTTTTCTTGATTGTTGAACGATGCTTGCGGATTCAAATTCCAAAAGTTTGTATATTTTTGTTGTGTATTTTTCCTAATCTGGTTAATCGAAACGCGAGCATTGGTCAAGTAACGCCACCCAGTATACGAGTGGTATTGAAATAGGTACGAGTACGCTCGAAGTGCCCAAAGTAAAAAAAAACTGTCTGACAATGGAGCCAGGACCTGAATAGTTCTACTATTCAGTTTAGAGGTTACTAGTAAACCACTCGAGTTTAGGCTCATATAATTTATAGCCCTATTTACATTCCAGGTAGTGCACTTATAGCACATGGAGTAGAAAAGGGTGTTTTTTCATTTTATTATGGTTCCGTATCCAAAGGGCAAAACGAGACCCTTTTACTAAGACTCAACTATCCGTCTGTCCGTCTTTCACCAGGCTACAACACATGAACCTTAATAATTAGACAGTTTAAATTTCCACCGATCATTTAGTTCTGATGCCGATATAACAACAAATACTAAAAAACAAAATAAAATATATATTTAAGGAGGGCAACCATACAACATATTTTTTTGCCATTTTAATAAAACTACTAGGTGCGCAATTGCGACTCGCACTTGGCTCGGGTTTTTAAATTGTAAGCAAAGTAAATAACAAGTTTGTGGACTCTCTGTGCTTACCTACTCTAAAAATTCGAGAAATGCGTCGAGAGAAAAAAATATGAATTATTTAAAGTGTGCTAATTTCCCGGTTAGCCATTTTAGGCGTTACGCGACGGGTCTACGTTCCGTTTAAGACGTACGACGTTTTAAGAAATAAATATTCAAGTACGAGTTAACAAAATTACTTATAACCAATTCTATATACTTTTAATATATACTGTACAAAGAGTTTTTTAATATAGATATACCTCATTGTTTCCATAAACACTACAACAGTTATAATAAGAAATCTTACAAAGCAAATGCAAAACTTTCAAATCAATTATTAGCTACTTATGCAAGGATACAATTCACCATAACCGCTGTAGCGTTGTCAATATCAATAATAATATAATAATTATGAGAGAATCGTGTACGTTTACTAGTAAACAGAATATAGCTGCCTACTTAATAGAGGGGATGCCATTTACCTCCACGTTCCACTTTACGTTCCATTTTTCCTTTTTTTAATTTTAAATGTATTTAAAAGTGTGTCTAAGCTGAATTAAATAATAACAAAAAAAACTCTACGTCCGACTATAAACTCGACTAATGACTAACACTATACTCGATATACAGATAATAATAAATTTAAAAACCATATATTAATTATTATTTACTATTTTGCAAAATAAAGTATTGCACAACGATCAAGACAACATAGTGACCTACTCTACCGTTTAATGACATTTTACATTAGGCAATAAATTAAATGCGTCAACGTTATTCTGACATTCAATGATAAATAAGAATTAATATACATTTATTTATTTTATATTTAAGACATAGTTATTCTCATCGTCTCCCATTAATTATGATTTAGGTAGGTAGAGAAAGCAGCCCTGATAGTAGATGAGAGCGTTAGGGCCTCTTAAACCTATCCTTGACAAGTCCCTCTTACCGAACGTATCAATCTTAAAAAATCGAATAATGTTAAGAAACCTCTTCTCTTCCCTAGGGAACATTTACACAGTTTTAATTGCAATTGAAAGATTGATTTTGCTGCCATTTGTTTTATTATTTATACATATATTATTTTTTATCTGAGCAAGTAAGTGTAAGTAATTTAAGATAGTTTAGTAGAAGAGCACTAAGGCAGTATTTCCAAAAATTCCTACGGAAACGAAAATCAAATTCCATTTTAGATCTTAAAGTCCACACAAAAAAGTAACACGAAACCTAATACCTAATATCTAGATACTAGACGAAAGGTGACGTCGACACCTAATAGTATTTATAGCTAAATCAAAGACTAATTTATATATATTTTTACCAAGAACATATACAATATTATCTGTTTACGGCTAACGCGATAACGATCGACTTTACACAACACTATGACTGAATGCGTAATGAATTTGCACAATTCAATTTACGTGAGCCAGTTAGTAGATGGAAGGTAGTCGTCGGAGATATATTACATTTTTTTACGTAACTATATTATGCCAATTTCTATATGTCTAATAATTATTTATTAAATCAGCTTCACGCTGTATCCCGCATAACCTAACCCAGGTTTCCTCTGCTGTGTAACACTTGGTTCCCCATTTTCCGCCGAATGCTGGAGGCATTGCGTGTTAAGTGACGGAACTCAAAGTCACGCTTTGCATCAACACCAGAGCGAGGAACTAAAAATAAAAATTTAAATAAATATTTCATTGCCTCGAGTGGGAATTGAACCCACAACCATTTGCGTTTACAATCACACACTTGGTTTGTTTGAAATATTACTTCTTTATTTTTGTATAAATCAATTTAAGCGTTTGTATATCTTACGCAATCTGTGCCAAGTTTAGAGCTTACATTCATTTTTTTCCTTTTATTTAAATATGTATTTACCTTATTGTCGCCCGTAATTAAGTCTACGTGTACGTATTACGACCGCAAAATTAAATTCCGCTTTTCCCATTCCCGCAAGAATCTAAGGTAACCTAAGCAGTTAAGCTCTAACTAGTAATTTACGAAAAAGATGACTAGGAAAAAGATGACACTTATTTAATTACATATACGTACAAGAGCATTCCAACGTTTATAATTGCATCTAAACAACTAAATGTTTTAACACATTTTATTAAATACTCAGGAAATCCATATTGAGAACTGTTCCGCGCTTAGTATAGATATGGCAACTTGGCAAGTAAGATGGTACCGGACTACCGCAATGCTTTGAACACATTTAATTACGGAAGAATACAATTATAACATTTTTCTCTAAGTTAAATGTAGGTATGTATAATATATATGTGCATTTCGATTTTTTAATTATCGTTACATTTAGTGATAAAGGAAGTGGCTAGTTAAGCCTCCTAAAATATGGGCATGTAATATTAATTAATAATAATTGAAGAAGTACATTTACAAAATATATAAGGTCACAAGGTGAAATGGACAGTTTTTGCTGAAAAGCAATACACTTTTGTATGAAGACGTCACTATGCACTTTTTTACTAAAGCTGAAAAAGAACACACAGTCTAAACTACGTGGGTTAGAACGCTGATTTTTTTCATATAGGGTCATTGTGGAATGTAGGAGAAAACTATAAAGGATTCCCTAAAATTTCTGAGGGAAAGAAAAAAACACCACCGATTGTAATCCTCGCAAACGAAAATGCGAGCCAGAAATACTGTCTTATATCTCACTGACACTGTTAATTATAGTGAATTTATAAGTGAAATTTTCTGTAAATACCAACTATGTATAACAAGTCAGCAAGTTCTCAGTAATACAAGTAAAAGATAATTGGTATCAAACCATTATATTTCCCCGTTTATTTAATGGACTATAAAACTCGTTTAAATATAATTATTCATTACAATAAAACAAAACTGACTACTGACGCCCTCGTGACACATTTAAGACGACGAAGATTTCTATATACATTTCTTTATTGACTAGGTACTGTAGAACAGAATCTTTTTATTCTTATGTTTAATTTTTACCCTCATAAAAATTGGGATATTGTTTAACACTAGGTTCCCTCTGCCTACCTTGCTAACTGCGGGATATGCGTGTGAAATTAAAAAAAAATAATAATAATCTATGCCCTGCCTTAATTAGATAACGTATACATATCATAGAAGATATCGTAAATTCAATACAAGTAATTACAATTCATTGATAGTAACTGATAAATGGATACGATAAACATAATCGAATATACAACAACCGCAGATAGAGTCATTTAGCACACAAAAGGTAATTTAGTTTCTTAACGATCGTATCGCCGAAAACGTCTTTCTATTCTGTCATTATGCTTATGCAAATATCGGTGACTCATTGTTAGTTAAAACTTTCTAGAACAGTTCAGTTCGAGTTATCGTCCTCTTGAATTGCATTACAGATAAAAAAATAATTTGGCAGTATTAAAAAATATATTTCTTTTATACTATTAAAGTTAAAAATAATTATTATTGATTTATTGTAATATAATATAAAACAAATACAATAAACATAAATAGATATATATCTATTATATCGATTTAGATATATATCTATTTGTGTTTATTGTATTTTTTATATTAATGCGCATTTGTTCATTCTTTATCTGTTCCGATAGTGCCGTTGACATTGAAACATTTGTTAAATAACATATTACTGCCGCCTAAAAATAAGAATATAAACGAAAGCAAAAGTGTTTTTGAAAAAAAAAACCAAACTAAATAAATTAATTATTATATATAATAATATATCTTTTATTAAAAACTCATAGATATGTAATCGTAGTACTCGCCGAGGCAGCTTACTTGTTATACCTAAGGTCCGGACAAAATTTGCCTAGAAAAACATTACATTTGACGGGGCCCTACTATATAACAAATTACCCCACGACACAAGAAATACTAGTTCGCATAATGTTTTTAAATCTAAATTATGTAAACATACAAATTTTTCGGAATATTTATAAGATTTGTTATATATCATTTCTATCATAATGGCTTGCTGGTAACTCTTTATCCGTTAAATACTTATTAAATGTAAATTATCTTAATATAATTTCATAAACTATCCTAAATACAAATATAAAATGTTACTATAAAAATATTATAAAATCACTCATTGTAACTACAACTTTATACTAAAAGAACACATCTACCCTCTAGTAATTAATATTATATAAATTTCTACCTTATTGTACAAAGTTAAATGAAGCAAGAAGAAGCAAGAATGAAGAATATTTTGCAAGTATTAAGTTGACTGACTTTTTTAAATTTGCAAACATTAAGTACACAAATCTCACGTAAGTGACTGTAAAGTCTTTTTTGAGAAATAAATACCTTTAAAGCTATATTGAAAGTAAAATGATTAAAAATCTAAAAAATAGTAGGCTGCTAACTTTTTAGTTATTGGTATATGTATTTTAGTTGTAAGGTCCTTCTCTTTCACAAGATTATATTTTATATATACATATTAATAAATAATTCAGTGAATGTAAAATAACCACAAAATGACGCAATAAGTATAGGTATGAGATATAACCATTTTCAATAATTATAACTTTAAATTCGTTTTTCTCAGTATCCTTGTCACTCAAATGCTACCATTTGAGTGAAATGTGCTTTAAGAATGCTTTGAGACTGAAAAGAAATTGCGATGCAGTTTTATTCGACTGCACAGTAAAAATAAGTAAAAAGAAATAAGCAGTAAACAATATACTTACAGCACAATTCGCAAAAGAAACCTAATTGCGTAGAGTAATTGCAAATCCATTTACTTTTTACTTTTACGTTGATCACCACTCACAGACTATAATGAACTTTTTAAGCACGACTCGCAACAAGCGCCAGATAACTTAAACTTACCTGAAAAAGATGAAAAAAAAAGACATTAATTAAAACGAAATGAGTTTCGTTCAATTTATTAAATCGATTTTATTGGACGCGATAAAAGACTTTAACATTGCCAATTTATTTGACGTTTGTGGCTATTTAGTGGGGTCGTCTCATTTTAAACCATTAATGAAAATACATCCTATAAAATTTCAATTAATTACTTTGGTAGGTAACTTTATTTAAAATATTCTTTTTCTAAATATACGCCATATTTAAAAATGAAATGTACAATAAAAAAATACTCCTATTTTAAATGCTTGTCATATATTTTTTTTATTACGCCAAGGAGATCTACACGGCCATATATTTTAAAATATTCATTCATTAGATAGAATAAAACTTATAACTAGAATGTAACTTAGACAAGATATTATAGTGCACTTAATATCTTGTCTAATTCAAAAATATCGTTACTTAATAAATTCTTTTCTCAATCGAGAATCACCTAAAATATTATTTGTGTTTATCTAGAAAATGCGTGTAAATATATAAAATGTAAACATAATTTCTCTAATTTTCTTTATCCGTCCTGTATCCCTTATTTTAAACAATTAAATTATCTAAAGATTACAACAGAGCATCAAAGGCAGATTGCCAAAGCCTCTATTAGTACAGATGCCTTTTAACGTGGCATACATTGCGCGTGGGCGTCAGGGTCAAATATCACAATACTAGGCAAACAATCAATGAATGACAAATTAATAAAGGTGTACCAGTTCAGAACAAGCCACAATTAGCCTACGTGTACTTGGTGGAGAATGAATCACATGTTATCGTTTTAGTACTTAGTTATATATATTAGAGACGCTTGCGCATGTATTTTAAATGGTTTTAGTTAAATGAAAAATGATACTTGCCTACACAAAACGTAGGTACGAGTCTAGACTGGTTTGAAGTTGTAATGTTAGATGTATATGAATATGACATGAGATACAGCCAAATCGATATTATTATCTTTTTTTTATTAATTTCATATATCATTAGTGGTTATCTCGTTTGGTTTAATTTATTGGAGAAATAAAAATATTTTGACGCTTTCCGCGCAGGCTTTACCTTTATCCTGCAGAAAATCGAGTAGGTGAAGAAAAATTTGTGACAAAACATTAAATTCTTGACTTTTCACCCAAATTCGAGACCTATGCGTATTTATTAGTGAGTGCCACTGCGCCGAAATGAACTCAATTCTACTTAATTTAAGTAAAAGTAAACACGTTTGAATTTTAAAAATAATATTATTCGCAACAAGTCAAGCGAAAATATTAAAATATTGCAATTTACCACCAATTTGTAACACTAAGTAATCTATCGGTTTTACGTTTATCTAATCAGAGGCGTAATTAAATACGCATCGTATCAGCAGGAATTTTCCATTAATGATATTTTTTGCAAAAACATATTAATCTCGAGGTGACTGTTAACATTAATACCTTGTATTTTTTTTAAAGTTTCTATTATATTTTACAACCTTTCAAAATGCCCTTTTTAAAATCTTAAAATAGTTAAAAGAATGCAATTGGCATGTACCTGCATTCAATTCTCATCCGAGGAAAAGTTTACATTCGCATATAATATGTGTATATGTATGATTTCCCTATTGGTTAAGTAAGGCAAGGCATTGGGTATTGCTACCCATATCCCCAACCAGTGGCAGTCGAGAAGCACCACCACCTAGGTTTTCGTGGGTTGATCTACGAGCGAGATCTCGTACATCTGTCAGTCCATGAGCCCCACATAAATCACTCGAGTCTACACTTAGGCGTTGTACCTGTAAAAGGGTTTCGCCACCTAACAAGAAACTCACCGAAAATGGTAGTAAAATTTAGAACTTAACTCTCCATCTATCTCTCTATCTTTCTGTTTAAAAAAAATAAATCGTGTAAAAATTCAAAATTCTATACAGCATCCAAGTAGAAGTGCGAATTTATGAACGTGGTTAGCATAATAGTAGTTTACGCACACATATAGATTATGATGGATTCGCTGCTGCGTGGGCCAGGCGTCTGTCGGGTATGCTAATACTGCAGCTCCAGGGAGGTAACATTATTACTAGCTTGTAACATTACTTTGTAATCGAGATGTGGGAACTTAGTCAAATGTCAATATGTGGTGAATGGTGGTGCTTGGTTGGGATCGTGTAAAATTTATTAGTCAATTTCCTGTCATCATCAAGGAAGAATGTATCACAAGTAATATGATTTTCTGGAGCTGAAATTTCATTTAAGATGTTTCATCGTTCTCACTGGATCATGTTCCGAGTTAGCACACCTTCGCACTCATATATATCTCGTTTCTTTTGTCGGTGAAGTAGAGAACGACGCAATATTTAAAATTGACTTTTGTGTTTTTATGACTAGATAAATTCCGTTATTTTTTCTAAATGAAAGAAAATAATATATGAAATAATTCTGTTATGTGTTAGCTTCACGCTGCATTACGCATATCAGAGGTAGGCAGAGAGAACCTAGTGTTAAAACATTCTGCTCCCCGGTTTCTGCTCAATTTTAGAGGCCATTCGCTTTAAATACGGTTCCGAGTAATAATCGAACCTAAAACCGTGGTTAATAATTAGACGCTCTGCCACGAAGCCATGATATTTTTAAAATACAAAGACAACACAATAAAAAAACACGAGAACTCCATTATTTTGCAAACACCATTTGTTTATCACATCAACATCCTATCATTCCAAGTAAATGTTTTGTATACAACACACTCAACAGTCAACACTGTCGCTCGAACAATCGCTCGACCGATCGGGTACCTTAGTTTATTGACATCCAATACTTTGTAAAGGAGATATTATTAGTAAACAAGAGCAGCAATAGAGAAGAACAATGAAAGAAACGTGTTGATTTGCATTTCGAAATGCGATGCGGTGTTCTCAAGCGCAGGCTATTCAGTTGGCATTTCTCAATAAGGAGTTACTGGAGAATGAGATTACAACATTAAAAAATGATGTACAATTTGTCTTGAAGCAAATTAGTACTTGCTTTCTTATATATTTTATATTTTTTATTGTTGTTTTGTTGAAAAAAGTATTGAAATGTGATTTAAACATATTCTCTATACGTGTAATTTTCTCAATAGAAGATAAATCTTATTTTTCAAAGGATTTAAGCCTACATTTGGGTTTCAAGTTCCAGGGATATCTCAGTGAGAGGCCTGAGGCATGAATCCAAAATATGCAAAAAAAAATTCTCCTGTCTTTATTTTCTGTGGTTTAAGTTGATATAGACAGAAATATTGCGTGCAATCAGACCGGGGAAATACATTCCATTGGGTGATTTGAATTCGAAATTATAGCGTGCGCGTCACACATACTCCAACGTCATAACGACTCATCAATATAAATTAGTTGGTATAATAAATAATTATATAATAAATTAATGGTAGGCAAAGGGAACCTGGGAACCTAGTGTTTCGTTCCCCTCAAAGTCAGAAGGTACCTACCGTATGTTGAATAGCGGAATTCAACGCTGCCCTTTGCCTGGTTACCAAAGCGAGAAGTGAATTTAATTTCCTTAAAATGGGAATAAAACCCACAACCGTCGCGTTTTCAGTCGCACGCTTGTGCAACTGCGCGATGATTACGAATTTTTCTCTAAATATATGTTGAAGTAATTTTATTATTTGTTTAGTTATATTTAGTTCAAGTTCCTAGTTTAGGTGACTTTCAAAACAGATAGCTACCTGTATGCAAATCTAAATGTAGGTAGAGATTATCTTGTTAAATATTCCAAGCAGTAAAAGCTTAGTCACATTATGTTGACAACTCAAAATGGATTCATTTATTTTGTTGTGGGACTTATCAAGGCCACAAAAATTAGAAAAAAATATGTTTTACCCTAAGTACTAATAATATATAGCGTGGTGCAGTGGGTTTTTAAATTCGAAGATATATATTTTTACACCACACGGGAGAATTTTATATAACATTGAAATTACTTAATTTCAATTCCCAGTTCCAAACAAATGTGTCATTAAGTTCTGCCCATACAACACGCAGTGTCTGGAGAGGTCGACGAAAATCAAAGAATTTAGAGTCTTAACACTAATTCCTTTAACTATTCTGCTATAATTGTGTTCTTAGGAGTCATGAGTTACAAATATCTTGATATGTGGTACCTTAAGGCTACGGTTAATCTATCTTTTAAATATTATTTTAATATAAACATAAGCCAAGCTCTGTCTATCAATACATTTTGTAAGAAATGCACTTCAAACATTGTTAGCTAAAACTCAGCTATAACAAAATAACACTCATTCGATGCCACTGGCACAATCTAAATTGCCATACGATAAACAACCAGCAATTTTATACCAGCTTAGATACAAAATACAACTGAAATTCTAATTTTCCGATACCCTTCCATAAATGCCCATCTTGGGGTGGAGTGGGCAACGATCCATCACGGTGAAGCCTAGGATTACCTATCTTATGCCGTAGGCATTCTGAATCTGAAGCAAATTAAACTTAATTAAACATTCTGATGACTTTGAAGAAGCGAGCGGCGCCCAGCAGACGCGTTCGCAGCATTAATTATATGTAATTTGCTGTGTTATTGCGTAAGTAGCGGCTAAATGCATTTGTAGGTATTAGAAAATGTTTGGATTCATTCCATCTAACTTTAAAGCAACTTGAGTTATCTCATTATTTACTTTACGAAATTTATAATATTACAAGGAGAACCGAGTTGGATATGTAGGATCATCACTTAATCCTTAAGGAAGTAATAATTCTTCTATGAAACATACACGTTTTACAAATATTCATAATTTTGATTCTTTAAAGGACGCCATAAGCTTCAAAGGATGATATCAATCTATCTAAAATAAAAACTACTACGCATTTTTGTTCCCATTGTCAGTACTAAAACAAAAAGAATCTGTTAACGACCTAATAATATAATTTAAATAATGATATAATACAATGAATTCACATTTGCTAAGTTTCTTATATTTTTAATATATAAATTGAACCGGCAACAACGTAGCTTTATTTTCAACGTATTTAACAAAAACAAAAGACTGTAATCAGCCATTTATTCATTTATTTCGCCATTATGGTCTAAATAGCTATAGTTTCGATAAGTTGCAATTACAATATAAAATTAACATTTACGATCTACTTTTATATCTTTTCTATTTAAAGAGCCCTTTCAGTAAGTACCGACACTGGTCAATGTGGTTTAAGATAACGTAAGTAGAGTACCATAAGGAATAACTGGTTGTATCCCTTAGCTTACGGTGCAGGTGAGGCGATAAGGGAAGTACTGTGATGTTTCTTAGATTGTCTGATAAGAAAATTATTTGAGAGATGATTACTCTCAACAGTATCAGGGAAAGAAAAGATTCCCACTCGAGGAATTTAAATATTTAATATTTTCATCGCTGGTTTCAATACTCAACAAGTAGGTACTTTATGCCACCAGAATTCGGAAAGTGGGGGTCGGAACTGTCTTAATGGGAACGGAGTCTCTTAACACTAGGTTCCTTCTGCCTACCCTGCTATGTGTGGGTTACAGTCTGATACTAACAACAAGATATATAAATATTTATATTATTGAATCCACCATCCACCATTTACATTTAATTAACAGCATATTAACAAACTTACTACGCCAAGCAGAGAAAACGGGTTACAAACAAAATAGAAAATACGATATTTTTGTTACATTATAATTAGAAACGCGTTATCTCCCATCACAGATCTGGAGATCATGAATATGCAAGCGTATAAACGCATCGTGACTCATAAAACATGTGGCTGATAACGCTAGTAAATAATACTTGTTAACGACCGGGGCCCATTGAGCTGATAACTCTGTTTACACTTCGCTTCAACTAGGCTGGAGACGAAAATAGAATACTGCAGTGTTCAATTTACCGTAAACGATTTTAATGCAGGTTACTAAGAGATCAAAAAGCATTCGGGATGGCAGGATCTATGTGCATGTAGCAGGGTAGGCAGAGGGATCGTAGAATTAAGAAACTCCATTTCCAATTTTCGGGAAATTGCCAGTTTAGTGGCGGAACTCAACGTCGTATTAACGTCTTGTGTCTTGTTATCAATATTTTCCCCAACCGGTAATCGAATGGTTAAACGTTAACCTGTGCCACTACTTGAGGTAGTAGCATTTCTTTATTCAATCATTTAATTGTGAATACAAAAAAATATATATATTTTTTCTTATATTGCTTGACGTAAAATCACTTTATTTTTTTTCTTTTATTTAAAAACAAAACTTTGTTCTTAGAAATGGCCCTTCTTCACTTATCTAAAACACCATACGTCTTCCCAGAATTTGCTCATCATAAAATTTAGGGCCCATTTCTTTTGCGCAACAAACACCAAAGAACATTGGCCCGTTCGGATGTAAAACCGAAATCAATCTGACAGGCGCACTCATGGGGACGGGCTCCGTGCTCTCACGTGACATCGCAGACGTAGCGGCTCGTATCGCTTATTACGCATGTATAATCATTATTTAACAGTTGCTGAACGTCGTGGCGCAGTGGCGAAGCGTGTGGCAGTAAACGCGACGGCTGTGAATTCGATTCCTACTTGGGGTAGGCCGAAATTAATCTGACAATTGCCCTCATGGGGACGGGCCCCGTGCTTTCACGTGTCATCGCAGACGTGGCCGCTCGTATCATTTATTAGGCATACATAATTACTCTTAATCATTACCTCGTACCAAGAATGGTAAAGATTTGTATAGAATAACTGCAAAATAACGAGCTGGTCATAAAATAGTGTAGATCACGCGAGAGAAACCGGGAGCGTACTACTATACAGAAATGCCACCAGCATACCATATGACTTGATTTATATTCCTAACCTACTTATAAAAAAAGAGTATATTTATCCGTGCTGTAATTAATAATTCTCGCTTAAATACTCCGTTTATAGTAACGTATGTTATATGTATGCATACATAAACGTGGTATGAGATGATAAGCATTGGTTCAAATTCACCGACGCCATATTACGTCATCGCGATGCTGTTAGCATATCAACTTATCTTAAGGACATCAAAAGGTTAAATACCTTAGAGCTACGTACAAAGGGCGAAACAGGTGCCCAGAATATTTGAATAAGTTTCTAAGCTAAAACAAAAACTAAGCTAACATTCAGATAATTGAGATAATTAAAGGAGCCAAAAGTAAATTCAGTTTCAGGTCATATTTTTTAAAGAAACAGAAATATTTAGGAAACCTGGAAATCTATTGTTCAGACACTTTCGTACCCACTTTTCGGAAAATTCCAGAAGCATTGCGTGTTGAGTCCCGGAACTCAACGTCGCGCTTTGCCTCGTTGACAGAGCGTGGAAATCGACCCCACAACCGACACACCAGCATTTATAGTCTATTATATATAGTAGTATATTTTATTTTTATTTTCAAACATCTCTTCCATCAAATAGAGTGTAGTACTGATTGTTCTTGTCTATTTTTTAGACATTACTTATTATATGTCAAAATCTAATGACAAACTTCGGCTATACAAATCGTTGAAATAATAATATGAATAATTTTCAAATACGTTACAAAGCTTTGATGGACTGTAAGTTTTCAAGTTAAAATGGCGTCAACTCAACACATATTCCAAAGAATTAACACAAAACAAGTAGAAACGTGACGAGACGTCGATATTACAACAAGTTAAAGCATTTAACTAACTCAACCATTTTCAACCTTATCAGGAAAGGAAACTGAGGTTATCTTGTCAACACTAAATGAGAACTATTTATAATAATGCGGAAACGTCACAACTCTAAATGGCGGTGTTCTGGCAATTATCTTGACAAATGCTCGGCTAACGAAGCCGGTCCGTGTACCCATGTTTGACGCGAGGTGATGCCAATGGGGAACTAATGATGGGTACAATGGGGTATGATCAGTTCTAGTACGTGTAGGTGATATAGGTAAAAGGGAATAAGTAAAATCACTTTATGTATAAGTTAGTATCTACTAGTATTAATAGAAAACTTCTTTCTTAAGCGTTTATTTAAAAAAGACTAAAAATGTTGAGGCCGGGTGGTGCAAGAGCACAAGGACTGTAACGCGATGGCTGGGGTTCGATCGCCACTCGAGGAAACAAAATATTTATTTACATTTTTATATCCATTTCTTCGCTTTGGTGTCGAGACAAAGCGCGGCGTTGAGTTCTGCCACTCAAATACAAAAGACATTCATATTGAGAGCGAACTTAAGATGATGTTTTGCATAAATAGATATGATTAAAACGGCAGAATTCAAGCCTGCGCTTTGTCTTCTTGCCAAGTGGGTTTCGAACATACAACCATTCCGCTTCAGTTAGACACTATCACACTGTGCAATAACGGCTTCTAATAGTTTTGTGTCAGCAACAAATGCCTTTTACATGAATTAATAATTTATTCGTATTAAAATTCCTCATTGAATAATCTTAAATTACTCAATAATTAATTTTAATACTAGTCCTCAGAGTTTAGCTATTTTGGTGTAAATCGGAATCGAACAAGCGACCGACTCCTCACCGATATAGTAGAGTACCTAATTATCACTGCTCGCTGGTGAAAGCTCATTTATTGAGCAAACTAAATTATCTATCGTAATTCACTGCGACACCTATTTACTTGTAATTTCGGTTATCGTACATTTTATTATATTCGAAATTAATTTTTCAACACGAAACCGCGTTGAACACGTTTATTACATTTTAATAGCCTTGTTCCGTGTGTATGTGTACGTTACATACATACACGTTTGATTTTAGGCCGTTCGTGTAATAGTACAGGCTTGTTAATTTTCCTACTTTCGCATGACACTCTGTGGGTCGTTTAAATAGGCTTTAATAACATTATAATTTAATATTTTATTACCTTAATTGAACCTAAATGAATGCTAAGTAAATAGGACAAACCAAAAACATGTTTCATAAAATAAAACGTGGTCTTTACGATTTATTTAATATGTTATATAAAATTCTAAAATTGTGAGGGAAGTATACACGTTGTGTCTTAAAACTACAGTTCTCTTAGTAACGTAACTTATGTTATAATACTATTTATTTTGTATAATGTAATTAGTGACAACCATAAAAAGGATTTACAAAACAGTAAAAAAATGAGTTTATATTTTAGTTACGCTGTATTGTCAAGAACCATAGTTCAGCGGTTAACGCGTAAGTAATACATTCATTTACTATATTGACACACATTTCATCATGTAGGTACACAAAACTCAAATGTAACTGGTTATTATTGTTATTTATTTTGCCTCTTTGACCCTAACTTTGAGCACGATTATTAGAGTAATAAATTGTTTGCCTTATTCATTTAATTATTGAACTTTAAATAATAGATTTTATTATTGATTAAATTTTAATTAATATTTAAATATTAAGTATAAATATGTAAAATTATACTTAACTTATTTTATTATACTAATAATATAGAAGTTATCTTTATGGATATGCTTAACATAGGTAATTAAATAACTTGAGAAGAATTGGGTTCTGGCATCTGGCACAAGAGATACCTATTGAATAGAGAGCGATATTACATATCTTCTTTGATTTTCACTACTCGTACTAAACGTGAGACACGAGAACGTCACGCCAAGCAATGAAAAAAAACGTTTGAAATGTAAATAAAATTATTGAGTAAGCAAAAAGGATTTATTCAAAGTAAATATTTAGAGTGCAACGAAAAATCCAGGTCAACTGAAAAAAATCTCGAATACGTAACAGAAACGAGGTTATCTTTTTATCTTCCTGCATCTCGAACTTTTTGGCGAAGTAAGCACTAAGCAGTAGTGTTAAGACACTGTTTTATTTTAGGTATATTTTTTGGACGCTTTGCTTAAATAGGACAAGGAAATAAAAATATTGTTCTACGAAGAATAGAACCCACTACTGTCGGATGTGGAGATACAAAAAGTGCGTATTACAAGAGGTACTTTTACCTGAGGCTTTGCCAGCTTGGCGCTAAGTATACAAGGAAATGATTAACTTGATGTCTTATAGGCTATAACTTATAGCCTATAATAGCTTTCCTCGATAAATAGACTAACACAAAAATATCTTTGCAATTCGAACCAGTAGTTCCTGATATTAACGCCTTCAAAGAAACAAAATTTTTCATCTTTATAATATTAGTACAAATACAGATAGAGACGTGACCATGCAGACTAGTTCCATTAGTGCCGTAGACGAGATGAGTTACACCAGCAACTTTTTTAAATCCAGGGGTCACTTAGCCTGGTCTGGTCAGGTAGTATAAAAAGGAGTGCGTGAGGAATGCGTCGTCGCGGCCAGGTGCAACGGCCTCTGGTGTCCCCGCTAACATTTTTTCCTATTTTGTCCTCCTAATATTTTTGGTTTTGTAATTAATTTGGTATTAATGGTAAAATAGTTTTAAATAAGAATTGATAGTATGAGATTAGAATGTGTTTTGTTATTCTTTGCTTTTGTTATATTTGTGCACCTTCCATGGTCTGCTGATTGGATATCAAAATTATAAAACCAAAAATCACCTAAAACATAAATATAAGTAAGCTCGACAGTAACATGATTAATAACTAGCAGCCTGGCAATAGCCAGGATTAATGCCAGGAGGAAGAAGATTGATGCAAGAGTGATTGGTTTTTTTCTATACCTCTACGCATAGTGTTAAGACATTCCGTTCCCCAAGCAGTCAGATACCCAAACCACGCGGCGACAAGCCACGATTTAAAGATAAGAAACATTCGATCTTCCGAGTAGGTACACTCAAATTTACTATAATTTATAAAAAAAACTAATAATTTAGTTTAAAAAATTAAGTTCATTTTTATAATACAAACATTTTTTTACAATAATTATGACTATATTATTTATTCTTCTACAAAATTATATTAAATTAGAACAAATTACTCGAGACGAAGACTGTTCGTGCGATTATGTAATACATACATACATACAAATATATTGTTTGACATTGCTGGAAATAATAATAATAATAATAGGTTTATGCTCACTGTGGTCACCTTGAAAATGTATGACTCATATTCTGAAATAAAATCTTTCATTGACTTATTGTAAAATGACTTCTTAATTATAATGTTTATTTTAAAATATTTATTTTATTGTTATTGACAAACTTTAAATATAAAAAAACATGTTTTGCTCCTCTACGTAATCATTGTTATAAAGCTAATTTATAAGCTTGTGTTCTCAATTATTATATACAGAGTGTTTTTTATTCCAGTCTGCGGCGTTGAGTTGCGTAATTTGGTTTCTTTAAGAGAATAACGGTTTTTTTTGTCTAATTCAGAAGAAAGCGGAATATTTCTTTTCAAATATTATTATGATATAGCTCTCAGTCGAGACTCGGCCTCAACGTAATGCCTAATGTGTAACCCGATAGTGTTGTGCGGTTTTCGGCGTTTATCTAAGTAGGTTGTTAAATAAACACTTTAGTCCCTTTGGGACTTTGTTTGAACAATGAAATGTAAATAAATATTATAATGCTGTTTGAAATTTACAATTGCAATTGTGAGAGAACAATTTATTTTAGTATTTTTTAATCTCCAATTTCTGTAAGTAGTACTAATGATGATCATAATTATGTCATTAATACGTATTTTTAGAAAGATAGGCAGAGGGAGCTGGGGAACCTAGTGTTAAAACACTTCGAAAAACACCGCGCTTTGCCTCGTTGCCAGAGCGAGGAAATGTAAATATGAAATATTTCAGTTCTTCGTGTGAGAATCAAACACATTATTTGTAGCGTTTACAGTCGTACGCTTTTGCCGCCGTCCCACATCTGGTCTCAGATTTAATACGTGCTTGCAATATGTACTTAATGTCTATTTAAATTATCTAAAAACTAAATCAAACCAGTGAATAAGCAAATATTTACTTTTTCTTGTAAATTCAACAACAAAAAAAACATAATAATGAGTGCTTTGTTAGTGCCACGGCCAAATTTAGTTTTTTACATTGCCCCTGAGTAGTTCAAGGGCTACGACCGAGGGTCGAGCACGTTGAGTGACAGACCACTGAATTTTTGTATACATTTTACCTCGTTTCTCATTTCGGGGTAAATTTGACACTTTGACAGGTAGCTTTGAGAAAGGTGCGATTGCCTTTTTTTTTTGTTTTTGTACTTTTGCAGTTGGTACTCATGTGGTTTGGAATAAAGCGTTGTATATTCATGAATTTATGTAAATTTATAAGTTTTATTTGTAAAATTGCAATTAAAAACAATTAAACATCTTTTTTAATGACAAGTGTTATATTATATTATATTATGTGGAATATATTCAGTCAAAATAAGCCATAGTTCATATATCCATTTTTCGACAATATAGACAGAAAAGTAATAAATAAAAAACATTATTATAAAATACTGCTGATAGTTAGGTATTTACAAGCCATTTAATATTTTTAAAGTATCATTATCATTACAATAACTTATTCATTTTACGGTGAAACTTTGACACGGTCGTTATAAATTTAGTACTTTATATTTTTTCTCTTTACAACACAGTGATTTTATACTGTTACTTTTATTTTGTTTACTTTCTTGATACTAGAATTGGGTCACTGATAAAGTTGTCAATAATATCGAAATACAAATAATAAATAAATCAAATTGTCAGTTTAAGAAAATCTAGAATGAATTCCGTATATAATATTGTTTGTCATTTTAAATATATAATAGAATAATAGACCACATATTAATTAAATCTACTCTGACTCCGACCGATATGTTACAGCTAAAAATATATTTTTTTCTCTATGGCGAAGATAATAAGCGAAAAAATAGGGAAATATGCAATAGTAAAAACCGGTTAATAAGTTCTGTAAATTAAATACACTATCTAACAATATTACAAATATGTATAAGTATATAAAAATGTACTTCAACGACGTTCTAAATGACATTCGTTCAATTAAATTACTATTTGTAACGATGAACTTGCTTAATTAAAAAGGTTAAATGTACGTCCAAAATTCGTACAAATGTGTATTTTATTTGAAATTGTTGTAACAGGTGTAAAATTTGTGTGTAAACATTACGAGCGAGTGTTTGTATCGAAATTATCGGTTCATGTGGATTTTGTGACGACTTATCACCTTTTTTCAGATGCCATTCATTATATTTATACTTATTTCTTGTTTTTTTTTCTAAGATCTTTATTAAAAGTAGGATAATTATTTATCATTGTTATAATTGGCAGAACTTATTGTAAAAATGATTGTAGAAAAAAAGTATTCGGATTGTCAGTTTCATCATACTTCTTATCTGTTGTGTAATCTGTGCAAGTGCTTTCTGTGATACGATAATATTTTAAATATTATTTATTCACACACTTAAAATTAAATATAAAACAGGATTTAAATCCTGTTACGTTTATTTTTTTGTAGTTTCAATATGTGCCTCCTAATTAGTAGCTCAGCGTAAGTAATTAAAAAACGATCATACACATTCAATAGATATTTATCTGTCCCGCGATTCGGTAGTCGTCACTTAAATAGAGAGAGAACCTTTAATATTAATAAATTTACTATCGCCACGTGTTATTAAAGTAAAATATTGCTTTTTAAAATTAGCTGTCTTTTTTCTATCTTTATTTTATTTATTTATGTACTATACATGAAAAGAATGTATAGAACACATAAAATAAAATAAAAACGTCTACAATGGATTACATTGCATTATTATTAGATATCGCGCTCTATTTTCTCCTTGTTATCTAAAACTAGGTAACTTAATAATAGAGAATATTTAAAATTAACATAAATATAGATGTACATTTAATTTTAATCTATTATTAGGTACACTTTATTAAAATTACTTGTACTGTATATATATTAAGATTATTTCAATTGAAAATACTCTCTGAAAATACGTCTAGATAAGAATTAATATTGATATTGTTATTACGCTAATAATAATACATATTTTTTATTTTACGTATTTAAAATCAAACACATCTACATATACTAGGTATTTGTTCTAACTAGAAAATGTCAAGATTACACCGTCCTGTCCCGTCGCGTGCGGACCGAACAGGATGCGGGGGCTATTTTTGCACCGTAATTCCTACTTTAGTACAGTGTTCGAAATAATGTTACACTATTGTCACTCACTTAAGTCAATTTGTATGAAAAAAAATATCTTGCCACAAATTTACATAATTTCATCGTTAATTAGAAACTAGTTTACAATCTAGCAAAAAAAAATATGGTAGGTAATTCTTTATTAAAAATATACATTCTATTAAGTATTGGTATTAACAATTTTATAGCGATTGTTAACCCATTTAAAAAATATTTCAAATACGTGAAAACATTTTGTTGTTCTTTAATTATGGCGACATTTTAGCCGAAACAGTGTCTGTCTGTCAACTGTCATTTTTTCCCTCCATTGGAAGTGTGCGTGTCGACCAAATTGGTGAAATTGATACTCTTTTAAGACAAATTCATTTTTATTTTTATCTTTTAACAATGATAATAAATATACAAATGATTTTTCAAGTCAATAACAAATTATATGAACAATATACACATTAAAATTTGCCCGTTTTCAACACTCTAAGCCAGATTTAGCAATTAAGTAAACAAACAGTTGCTTTGGGTGTGTTTAAAAATACACATCGTCCTAGTAAAACACAGCAAGTATAAATAATTTTGGTCTCGTCTCATGGAGCAGAATAAATTGTTTTAAAAAAGATTAATAAATTGTTTTAAAATAAATTAGCTTATTATTTATTCATAATATAAAGTAAGATATTTATATTGTATTGTCCAAATTTCTAATTTTGATAATATTAATAGGTACAAAACGTTTGATCGTTTTTTTTTCTGATCCATAAGTTTTTGGTTACAATATTGAAGGTATTTGTAAAATTAAAAAAATCATTAGTTACAAAATTCTTTAAGCAAATCGTTTAAAGTATATAAACGATTAGGTCCACAATGTTTCTGGAAACACGATAAGAATACTATGACAAATTATTTCACTATTTACGTCACTTGCGCTGTTATCAGATTATGATAAGAGCGTTGTATAATGAAAAATTAACCAAACTTCCTTGTAAAGTTATTATGTTAGAAATACGAGGGTAATTTAAATTTTGCTTACACATACATATCTATGGAATGTCAACCTACCTACTTAAAAAATTATAACGACATTAAGTAAATAGGTTTTTAAAGGGTACGACTGTAACGCGGCGGCTGTGGGTCCGTTCCCCACTCAGGAATTAATTATTATTTATTAATATTTTCATTTCTTCGCACTGGCACTAAGCCTACAGCCCTGCGTTGAGTTCCGCCACTCAACACGCAATGCGTTATGTTATAGTTCTCTGCCTTCCCTGCTGTATATCGGATACAGCGTGATTATTATATATAATATTGTTCTGTGTTTTTTTTCTTACAGTGTCCGTTAGATCAACACCTGAAGTGTACGGCGTACGCACACATCGATGTAAACACCTACACGCGCTACTGATATAAGTGTTGCCTAAACTCACCCGATTAGATTCCAAAGCCTCAGCACTGTGCTCCTCCTTCTGGCGGAAGCAATTTGTGCACTTGCTCTTATTAAAGATATTTGGTGCGAATTTCCTGCAATCCGAGCGACCAGACATGATTGTCAGAGGTCAGGGTCAGTACAACGTTCACTATGTCACCGTGCACAGCATGGTGGTACCACCAACACTAGACGAATATTCGCCTTATATTTAATTTCGATACACGTAGTTTATCACGCAACCACCGGCGAGTGGATTGACTAAATCACAGAGTGTGAGCTACCGTCAACATCCGTCAACACAAACACAACACAATCTTCCTCGGGGTCCGATAATCGATTTGCCGAATACCGAAGAAGTCGAGTAATCGCCTAAACAATATATCGTATTCACGTCAAAATAAACATCGATATTATAAACACGCGGAGCAAACGAGCGCACAACGCGACCGCCCGTCCATTTTACATCTGATAGAAAACCAGGCTTCGCTCACTCAGCGTAGTTTGTTGTTTTACAACTTCTCTTTTCTTTTTACGTGTACTACACGCTTACCTGTGTAGTGGTGGTGTGTTAGTGTGGCGTGTTTGCTGTCTCTTTTTAACGCGATACTTATTGTATTGACTTCTCTGTTGCACTGTTCATTAATATTTTGGTTATCTATGCTGCCATCTTGCGTTGCATTTAAAAAACTTTTTGTAGTTTTTACTTGACAGTTCGTTTGTAGTTGTAAATACTTTTAAGAGCTGGCGCTAGAAGTAAATTTAAATAAAATACTAAAAAGGGAAATTCAATAACAATAAATAAATAATAATACCTATACATATTATGTCTGAATTTTCCAATGCTCTTGTAAAACTTATGTGCCTTTTTCTAACAAGGATAAGTCATAATAATATTTTCCTGTTTGTGTAGATTGTATTCTTATATAGTTTTGTAGAAGTCATGGTGATCATTTAATATTTTATTATGTAAATATTTCATTTATTAGTTATATATTTTATGTATCTTAATTTTTTTAATATATTCTATATTATAAAAAATTATAGTGTATAAATCTGAACCAAGTTAATTCTGAATAACGACTTGATAACTATACGAGTTTGATAACAATGAAGATTTAATTTTATTCAAATATGTTAATATTTTATACCTTTAAGATAAACTTATTTAAAATAAAATTTTATAACTAATAAAAACATTTAGTTACATTTTGTCGTTTACAATTTGAACAATTAAATTAACTTTATTGTAACAGTAAGTTAGAACAAAGTTAATGCTTGAGCAAGTTGGTACTTCGTAGGTAATTTAATGCTTGATCAAATCAAAGTTTAAATATTTTTATTCTGGTTTCCTTTATTATAATATTTTTTTTATAGGAAAATGTCCAGACATGATTTTATATTTATATTTATAATTATTTATCTTGAAATTACAACGATTATCTCACACATCCATCTCTGTAGATTTTACCTAATACACTTTATTTCTATATGTATATATTACAACTGCCCACCGTAATGAGTATCTTTTGCTAAGCTAATATTTTATTAATTCTCATAATGTGTGTTCCATATCTTCAAAATCTAAAAGCTCTCCACAATAATACAAGTTTTATTGTTCTGTAAAACTTGTACTATTATTTGGGATGTGACGATGCACAGCATCTGTGAGAGACGTGATTATAACTCCTGGTGACCACGCACGACGCTATGTGATCTAAATCAGAATGATTGTATAAATTGATTCTGATACCTTCAGATAAATTGATCTGTAAAACCACAAAAAACATGAATAACATTGTTTTATTTATAAGCAATTTGAGAAACTAAGAATTGTAAATTGCTTAATTTATTTTTAATTCAATTGATAATCGCTCTGCCGGCAGCTGAGCCAAAATAATCTAACTTCAATTATTAGATTTACTTATAATCTGCATACAAACAAATTTTAGAAGATGCTTCGCAACTCGCTGATAAGCATGCGTAGGAAAGGAAGCTCTCAACCGTCTAAATAATAAAGCTAGACGTGCTCACTTCTTTTGATAATAATTTAATAACCTGTTTATACAAGTATCGATTATTATTGATGAAGCCCTTGCGTAGCCTCCCCTCTAAATTTCACAACAAAATTGTTACCTTTTGTAGCTTGTTTCCGGTGGTCTAGCTAGTTTCTTAATGTAGAACCTCTTACCACCGTCTCTAGAGCGTAATTTTCAACAGGTCTTACTGTTTCACAGAAATATTTCTAAACGAAATATGATGTTAGAAGTAGGAGCAGGATCGAAATGCCAATGAAAATGTTGTCTGGTCTATTGGAAACTATCTCCAGGTCAGACAGCAGGTCATAGATAAATCCGGCAACCAACTCCATACTTCCTTTTTTTTTAGCAACTATAATAAATTTATAGTAAGTAGAGACGCGTTCTAGAGTGGACACCACGCCTTGACAAGCGTAATGAAGGACGTCTTCCCACTAGATGGGGTGACAATGCCCGCAAAGTGGAGGCAACGCCTAGATGCAGAGAGCTGAAGATCGAGCTCAGTGGCGTGCCATTGGAGAGGCTTATGTCCAGCAGTGGACGAGGACAGGCTGATGATGATGATGATGAAGTAGTTACCCGAGTTAATTTTTACCATGTAATTGATGCCATTAGTACAACATGAATAACACTAGAGTATTCAATAGAATGCTCTATAAAATACTATGTAATTAGCCCAATAATATGTTCCAATTTTTTCCAATTTAGAGTTAACCTGGTCAAACTTTTGAACTCATTTGTAAAATTTAAGTCTTGATTTCTTTATCACATACTTTGAGTATTATAACTTCACAAATCATCAATGAATGCTTACCCGAACCGCAACCACACCGACAATTCATGATATACGATGCGTTAGAAAATGTGAGTTTATCAGCTCATTAGCTTTTCAACTAAAACTTTATTTCTTCCTTTTTAGGCCAACTAATGGTTATATCATTCTTCGAAATATAATAAAGTTATAAGTAATTGATACCACTATACATTTACATATAAAATTATCAATTCCATAACATTTCAAATTTCGCATCTTAGCTTTATTTTACCACTACAATAGTTCACTTTCTGAAATTCGCCTCTAGAAGTAACTTTACAGTTTCAAAATTTATACGACTTGAATACAGATGTACTCAATTTAAACGTCCGACTTCCCCGGACTTAATGATGTCGTAGACATCCAACATGCTCTCCGCCATATTGGAGTTGCGACTACGTGTATACCTCGTTAGCCAGGTTCAGTTTATGCAAAACTCATGGCAATATGCGGCGGAATGTCTACGTTACGCACGTGGATATCGCCAAGGTATACATGTAACTACCTTTACACAGCCCTCATGTCCCATGAAGACGATTATTTTCATTAGCTTTCCTCAGCTTTGGAACCAAAGTTACAAAAAACGAATGAGACTTCTTGATAGTCTTTTTGTAATATTATTGTGTATCATACTTTATCGTATCCAACAACTTAGTAATAAAAGGTTGTCGTCTGTAATTCTCGCATTTCATATTTTATCATATCTGACAACTTCAGTAATAGAACGTCGTAATACAATAATTTACTAATTGATAGGCCCAACTGGCGACTTTGATTTGGTCTTGATGTGCCGTCTGAATATTTAACTGCCTTCTTTTCCTCTCTCCTGCTTCTTACTAACGTTTCCTTCTATTTAGATGCAAATTTTGCTGCCTTCGATACGATGCACTGCCTTCGATACGCTCAGAGGCAGCCTCCTTATAACTGCCCCCCCTACCGTACAATTGAGAGCATTTCTAATTAAAATAGTACCGAGCTTTTTTAAACTGTAATGTACGGATAAATGCACTTTAAATAATGGGACATACCTTATGTCAAGTAATAGCCCGAGTCCCCCTTAAGGCAACTAAGATAAGGTGACTGGCTAGAATCTTTGCCGAAGATCCCGTGATTGCTAAATACTATGACGCATATTGCTAAATGTTATGACGTTCATAGCGATGACAGTAACCACGAATAATTAGCAAATCCACAATTCCTTTATCCTCACTCCTCCAGGATTGAGAAAATGAACCTCCGATATTCCGTGTTTGAAACACTTTTCCTGCCAGGAGGCTTTAAACGAAGGCAGTATATTAATAGATAATACACAACTAAGTAAACTCGTTGAAAACCGATTTATTTAGTAAACTCCGTTTACATCGCAACGTCTCCAAGAGCGTTAAACAAGCGATGAGTCCTCTTGCTTTTTGCAATGCCCGTTAGCCGAATAAAATTGGGCCATAACTGCTGAAAATCTGTGATATATACCTAACCTTATTGTAGGTTTTAACACAGCCATGTTCGGTGAAGCTCAGAATCCACTACAGTATTGGTATATATAATACCAAGCAATAGAACAGTATTACATGCATGTAGATACTTGTTACATAAAAGGTTCAAATGACTCACCCGTTGTCCATTTTCTTACCTTTGAATTTCACAAAAGCAAATTCTCTGACGAGGATGATGATCTTGATGGAGGCCTCACTGGAGTAGGCCCGATATACAAATCCGGTTCGCGAAGTGAAGAAATTCTACCTCCAGCACTATACTTACCACAGCACTTTCACTTTTAAACAATGTTACTCTATTGGGAAATAACGACGCAATTATATAATTATATAATTAATAATAATAATAATAATATATAATAATAATAATATAATAAATAATAATAATAAATAATGAGGTAACCACCGTAGTGCTCTTACTTCCCGCCCGTGGGCCGGGACGCGATGGCAGGGAATTAGCCCTATTTTCGCGGCTTCACTTCTCCACCCATTGATATGGGTGCGTCGTTCGGGTAACAACACTTATGTTGCCTGTGGAGCGGGGGATTGCGCCTGCCTTATATGACAGGGGCACAGGGGGGGGGGGGGGAT